>VXAA01003686.1:153732-220305 GCA_013399115.1 Anseranas semipalmata | reverse complement strand
AGCCTGGGGGCCGGGGGAGGGGGGGGAGGCGCGGTGCGTGACCCGCGCAACTCCCGCTCTGCTGCGCGCCCTGCCAAGCCCTTCCCCCCCTTTCCCCGCCGGCGTCCCTGCCCTTGGAGGGGGCCGGTCCCGGGGCCCCCGGGAAGGGGGTGCCCCGCGGGGTGCCCGGCGCTGGCAGCCCGGCCCCGGGAGCGGTCGGAGCCCCGCAGGCAGCCCCCGGCTGGGGTTGGACGCGGGGTCCCGGGAGCGCTGTCGGGGTCTGGAGTCTGTGTTTCCAGCCGGGAAGCACTGCCTGGGAAAGCCAAATGTTGATGGTAAGGGCTTCCCTGCTGGATAAAAGTTTGCTTGCCACTCTGTTCATTCAAAGTGAGCACAGCCGGGGAGCGGTGGCTTCAGTTTTAGGGATGGTTTGCAGTGCTGGCTCTGATAGCAGTGTAACAGACGGGGGAGCAGCCGAGAAAGAGCGACTTGTCTCTTTGCAAGAACTCTGGGGCTTATCAGGAATCACCGGGGCCCCGGGCCCTGTCCTCTTCCTTAAGCAGCAGCTGACAATGCATAGGTCATGGGAGGGAGGGAGGGAGGGAGATTCCCTCATATAAATACATTTAACAACACCGAGGAGTGCACGGGTCTCTGCGTGTTACTACAAACTTGTCTTGGGTCTTTTTTTCACTGTAACTTTAAACTTTGTAAATGTTTGTTTGTCTCCAAATTTATGCGCAGTGACTTTCACTGGGACTTTGGCTCTGGACTTGCTAGGAGAAAGACAGAGGTATGCTTCATCACACCTCAGCCAGAGCACTGAAATGCTAGGACAGGCAGAGCAAGCTGATGCATTTAATTGAGTACCTAGGATTTATGTTAATGGATTAATGGGACTTGAAACTGCTTTGCCTCTGTGAGGGATCTTACCTTCTCTCATTCAACATTTGTATTTCTTTCCTTACACTAAATCATCACTCTGGGGATGAAGGCTGCAGAAATACTTGGGTAGATGAGGAGAAATCAGTCCGTGGTGCCCCTGCGGCCATCCCCTCTGCGTGGGCTGAGGGTGGATTTGCGTGGGCCCAGCAGCCGATGCCCCAACCCCAGGCATGGAGCCACCACGGCCAGCCCGGCCCCTCTGCGTGATGGAGGCATGCTAGGACAGGGGGCACGCCTGGCTACGTGTCCAAGAAGGTTTGGGGTAAGGTGCTCCAAGCGCTCATGAGAGAAATGAAGAAATGAACATACCCCAAAGTAGTTGGCCCTACAGTAAAATCAAAGGGCGTGCTGTAGGTGGCTTAGGTCTAACATTGAGATTGGAGAGAGAAATGGTGAGCAGTGGTGGTAGCCCTATCACCTGTATTTTGGGATTCCCTAAGAGCCATGCTGAGTCTCTACAGTTACATTTGCACTGATGAATTAAGCTCACTGAAGCGTGCATCAGTTTCCCATCCCTATGGTAGGTGTCAAGCAACAGTGGTGTTCACTGATCCTTGCAGCTCAGTTGGATTTTCTGGTTGCCTTGCTACATCCCTCCTACTCCTTTCCATTATATGTCTATAACTTGCTCTTTTGGATCTGCAGCCAGTGTACTCAGCGAGTATCCCCTCCTTCCATTCCTTTTTTTTCCTCTGGAAGTAGAGAACAGCTTTAGCCTTGCCAGAGCATGTGCTGCTTTCTTGGTCGCAGAGGTGCTGAAAGTTACAGCCGCACACTGCTAGACCCGGTGGAGCTGCCCGGTGATGAAAAGTCCTCTTAGCTGTGCTGGCACACGTCTCCAGCGGGCGCTTTGAAGCCCTGCAACTTCTACCTCAGCTGGCTTCCCCACTGCGGCTGCCCTGGGCCTGCTGTCCGTGATTTGTGGTGCTGCCAGGGCATCCTGACTTTTATAAACGCACGCCTAGTGATTAAGATGGAAGTTAAAATTACGATATGCCTTGAAAATCAATCTTGAGCTGTGGTTGTTTGAAAAGGCAAGAGGCACGCATGAAGTGGGGCTGCCCTTAGTGACAATTCTAATATTAAACAGAAATTATCAGGTTACGAGCTAGAAAACTTAAAAGTAGCCTCTCCTCTCACTTTCAGAGTGAGTTTCCTTTCCAATTTTTATGGTTTTACAATTTCATTTTCCAGCTGCCAAAATTGCTAGCTCTTAGTTGCTGCCTGAACAGACCCCATGGATGAGATAAAAAACTAACTGAAGTACCGGCCTCAACAAGATAGGAAAGCTAAGTTTGCTTTGTTACCCTAGTGGAGAACAATATCTAGAAGGATAAGATCTAATCTTATAGGTTTAGTCAAATGCCTAAAAGTCAATGTCTGTGTAAGCTTTTTGCAGAGTCAAGGCCTCTGTGTATCTACAGGGCAGACAATGAAAGTGATGGCATATAAAGGCAAACTCCATGTTAGTGTGTGTGGGGAAACCTTGTAAATCCCTTTTACATATTAGGTGTTAGCTGGAAGAACAGCAGAAAAAAGAAAATCCTAAAACTGCCGTCCAAAATTCTTCACTTTCAATTAAAATAACTTTTCTGCCAGATTTTATTTTTGTTACTGATTGCAACTGCATTGGTTGTAATGGAAATGAGTTACAGAAGGAGGCATCTTTCCTTGTATCGCACTTTAGAACTGATCTCTCCAACATACCTCATGTTTCCAAGCTCATTTTCAAACACTGTCTTCTTTCAAACTGCTGGAGCGTATGTGGCAGGTATTTACATTCTGTGTATAATCACCTTCTTGTCTGATGATTATCCCTATCAGCTCCCCTGCAGATAGCCTGGCATGAGCTGCCCCTGGCCACAGGGCTCTGCAGATCCAAGCCAAAATAGACCAGCCGAGGACATGATGCTCACTCTTCCAATCATGTTCACATCGTTAACTCATGCTCGCTGGCGAGCGGCTGGTTTGTTTGCTGGTGTTTTCTCAGCCTTCTCATGTCTTGCTTTCCTTGAGATTTTTGGAAAGGTCACCATCCAGCCGCAAAGAGCATCCTCAACCTAGTGGCTGATAGGCTGCAGTTCAGGCTGCTTTTCACCCTGCTCACGGCGCAGAGGCTGCTTCTCCAAGCACACGTGAGCGACCGCAGCAGATCAGGCCTGTGTTTATCTGTTGCTTCCACTGTCAGCTGCCACTGATGCCGTTGATCATGAAATTCTGTTTCAAAAAGGCTGAATTCATGTACGGGTTATTTGGTCCTCCACCAGCCTTGTTCAGACCTCGCATATCCTAATCCTGACAGATTTATTGCTGGCGGTCCCCATGCTTTTAACATATCTCACATTGCCAGCGCAAATTGTCCAAGGATTCCAGCTGGGCTTCCTTTTGTTAGTATTCATGTGCATCCTCTCGGGCAGGGCTGCGGCGCTGCATGCCAATGGCGAGCTGGTGGGTGGCAGCGGGGCGTGGGGCGGCAGCGGGGCCGGGGCCGGGGCCGGGGTGCTCACACCACCTTTTGCTGCTGCTCACCTGGCATCTGAGGACGTGGCTGGTGGGGACTGATGGGCTGGGTGCTGCCTCGGCTCTGTGCTCAGATTTTGCTCTTCGCATTGCATGCGCATTGTACTCCCATTTCAAGTAGCCTTTCAGGTTACTCCTAGGACAAATGCATGTAATCTCCAAAATTTTACAGTACTAAAGGCCAAAGTCACACCTGCAGAGGCTTCTCTTCGACCCTGCTGAGTGGCCAGGGCAAATCCATGACAAACTGAATAAAAAATACATGGCTTGAGTAAGTCTGTTAAAGGTTTGCTGTTGGTTCTTGCTAGGGCAGCGCAGCACAAAGGACAATCTCTTTTCTTTCTGGTGAACACTAGAGTGAAATCCTTCAACTGCCCATGGCAGCAGGCTTGGACTAGATGATCTTTAAAGGTCCCTTCCAGTCCAAACCGTTCTATGAACTGTATTGAATCCTTATCTTTTTGGTAAAAGGGTCACACAATAACCAAGGAAAGGTGCTGTTTCTCAGCAGACTCCCTATCCAAGAGGTTTTGTTTATCCCCAGGGTGATTTGGATGCTCAGCTAGAAGGTGCCTATCCATCTGGTGATGTTTGTAACTTTGACCAGTTCTGACAATATATTGTCATTATCTCAAAATAATACTTTTATTCCCTTTTTGGTATTTTTTTCTCACCCACATTTTTAAGCTTGTAATTGCCTTTTATGGTGATTTGGCTGGTGAACTTACTATTAGGAGATTCATGTATTACTGAGCTTAGTGCTAAAATTATCAAGAAAAATGTTGTCTAATGTATGATATTAAATTGCAGAGTTACCTTAATGTCTATGAATTCACACAGGGGAGTAGGCAGTGGCATGACAGCACTGCAACAAGTGCTTGAGGTGCATGGAAGGCTTGTGTTAGGAGTATGCAGTCAAACTATACATGAAATATTTTCTTTGAGGAAAAGACAAAAAATCTTGTTATTTGACTGTCATATAAACTGTGAAGTAAGAGCATACATAGTCATATCAGTAGTGGCATGACTTAAGCGCTCTCACCACCACAGAGCACCAGGTGACTTGGGACACATGGTGCCAGGCATTTGGACTCCTTGAATTATTTTTCTTGCCCTGATATTCACCTCATCTTTGCTGCCAACCAATTTTTTGCACCTTTCACTAACAGTGGAAGAGGCCAAATGGTATTTGCTGAAATTAATGAATGTTCTCAGCATTAGCTGTTTAGTGTCACATAAGAGTTTGAGAATACATTGATACCATGTGTGGTGTTGGCATCCGTGTTTCAGAAAGTGACTTGATTGGCTGCGTTTAATCAGAAATGCTTACTCCTCTGTTAAATCACTTCATGTTATTTAATTAACTTTTTTACACTGCATATAAATGGTGTTGCTGTTCTCCATGATTTCCAAACAGAATGAGAAGTATTGGGTTGGACTGGGGGCAGGGGTTGTCCATGCACAAGGTCGACGTGATGAAAACATCAATTGGACGAACACATCCTTTCTCATCCAAAATGCATGATCTAATAAGGCGAGAAGTGGAATGTTTCATGGCCTGTTATGCATGCTGGATAATACACAGCAAAGCGTAAAAAGCTGGATGCAGAATTTGGCACACAAGGATCTTGAGCTAGTTTATCCTGAGATATTTGTTAAGAGAAACAGTGTCAGTGCTTACAAATCTAGTCTAATGGTATATGTCAGATGCATTAACTGAAAAACATTCTTCTGACAGTGGTGAAAGTTTGCTGTTTTCTTGTTTCTATTTAATCTTTTCTAATTCTGAAAACAGCTGATTAAGCAAGAGAAATAAGCTTCATGTGTGACTGCTTACCTTTGAAAGAATGTATCAGAATATAAACATCACCAAATCCAAGTGTTTATGGGATTTTGTTTTGATATAGTCGTGTAAAAAAAAAAATAAATCAAAATTCTGGACTTTGTCATAATGTTACATTAAATGAGGTGAGCATATGGGCCTGACCACACGTGCAGCTGGGCATCACTAGTATCTTTCTTCAGCAGTGCTGTCTGTATGCGCCAATAGATTTCCCAGTGTGCTGAAGATCCTCTGTTACTTCAGTGATTAGAGGATGTGAGGAGGAGAGTGATTCGGTCCGGATTATTTAAGTCTATGTTGCATTCCTTCTCTGCCATTGAGAGCACTGCCGTGACAGCTATAGCTGGGAATAAAATTTGGCTTCTGCAGCTTCTAGGGAAGGATACAGCATCTCGTTTGGGCTTGTGTTCCTTTGGGAACGGGAGGTCGTAAAACTGTATTCAGGTTAAAAACTGCTCTTGCCTTTTGACACAGACTTTAAAGCATGAGATAAACATTTCAAGTAAAATAGTATTTATGTGTTCGTGTATTGCCTCTTCAGTAAGGAAAATGCATCCCACAGAAGAGGCACTTTGGGTAAAGATGTGTGTTTGAGGGGAGAGTGCAAAGTCATTGCAGAAGAAATCTTCACCCTTTGGAAAGAAGGAGCTTGGCTATTTATTTTGTACTACATATGTTGCTTGTTTGTGAGTCTGATCTTTAGTTGCAATAAATTGTCTCACCTCAATGGATGTGGCTCCTTTGTACAGCTTGGTGTTAACTTAACCTTCTGTGCTATTCATCTGAAATCTGCCTGAAAGGATCTGAGGATGTGTAGGTCACCTACCTGTTGGTGACATGGGAAGATATCCTGGATGTTTTCCCTGCCCTGAGGAACCAATAAAAATAAATGTTTGTTACTTCTGTAGCTCATCTCCTGAAGAAGCTGTGAAAGTCAAGAGTTATGGACCGATCCAGTGCTTATGGAAACATTTGTTGCAAGGTCATGCACATAAACCTGAACAGGTTAGGTGGCTTCAATAACGTTAAGTAACCCTGAGTTTTCATGGTTCTTCCTATTTTTTGAAAGGTGAATGACAAACTGCAGAGATAGCTTATGTTAGCATGGGTGCACTTAATTGTTCTTTGTCTCCTTTCTATAAAGCAGGTAGCAGGTATTCCCCTTACAAACAAAACCGCATAATGGATATTAACTCCCCAGCTTGGTAGCTCATTTGCTAGGCTTGGGAAAGAACCACAAATGGTTTCCCATGAACATTTACCTAAATTAATATTGAAATTTGCTTCAGCTGGGTTTGCTCTGTTTTCAGTATGATTTCCCAGAGAACATCTGAATGAACGATTCGTGTGCATGTGACGAGCACAATTCAAACTCCCACTCAATAATTTTATTCATTGGTGATTGTATATTGTGTACGGGATAGAACATCCCTCAATACAGTTACACTAAGGATTCCTTGTATTCAGTGGGGGAGGCTATTAAATCATTGGAAAAAAGGATTGTCCAGTACCTTTTAAAAGACCAAGAGGAAATTGTATTTTGGGGAGTAATTTTGAACTTAATTCAGTGGAAAGTAGTCTTTCTTTGGAAAGGAGCAGCTGGAGAGGAATGCTGGATCTGGGTTTTCTTGCAATTATGTGGACTCATCATTGAAAAGTGAATATGTTCACTTTCTCTACTTTTTTTCTTTGACATTGGAGCTCTATGGCGTGGTTGTGTCTGTTCTTTTAAAGCACGGGTTATTATTTCTCTACCCAAATAAATGTTTTTGTTAGGTGCTGCCTTTCTGATGTTAAAGGGTGAGTTTATAACCTGAATGAGAATCTCTGGGACTGGGATCCTCTGGGGAAGGAGCAGCAGTTTCGGAAGAAGCAGATGTGCCCCAGTAGCACCTGCGCTGGGTTGATGCTGGGGTGATGCTGAGTTAAGATAGGACATCCTTCACTATGGCATCCTGGAAATACCTGTGGGAAAGACAGTGTGCACCCTCGATATTTTTTTACCTCTTATTTGTCCTTTCCTGTTTGTTTTCATGAGACAGAATGATCAGGTCATTTTATATGATGTGCATCATGACTTGGAAACGAAACAAGCTTAAGATAGGATTTCCAGTAAGAGGACAAAAGTTCTCCAAAACCATTGTGTTGTTTCCTTTTCAAAGATCCTTTGGGTTTGAATCTTGCATTTATAATTTGCCCTTTCCTGCAAACGCCAAGCACTGAGCTTTTCCACAGAGGAACCTCAGGATACCCACCCATCACCTGGTGTGCCAAAATACCTTCCAGTTCAAAGCTTCTCTGGTTTATATTTCCCAAATTTCAAAATTTTCTTTTCTAGAAAAAAGACAGCTCTGTCTTTGGACTGGTCCTGAATAGTAATTCCTCAGTCAAACAAAACAACATCACAAATGAGGCTGGACAGCTGTTTCCCAAATATAGTATATATATTCTATACACAGTAATAAAGCTTAGTTTTCACCATCTGAAATGTCCTGCAGCCATCCTGCCCCCTCCTGCAGTCAGTGGCAAATGCTGTTCTCAAAACTCCACTTGTCACATTTTGTTCTGGAGAACAGGGAGGATGTTGAGATATACTGGCTTCTTTCCTTGAGTGCATTTCAATATGTATTTTGTATAATGAGAGCCCAAATCCTTCTTGCATTACTTATGCTTTAATCACACTGTGCTCTCCCAAGATTGCTTTAATCGCATTTGCATCAGCAGGGGTAACTCTGTATGATGAGCAATATTTCATCTGCAAACGGAGAAGACGACCAATCTCGGGTGCATGACTAGGAAGGAACTGGCTGTCCTGACTTTGTTACAGCACAGCTCTCCAGCGGAGAATGGTGCAGCATCCTAATCTGAGGAATAGATATTCAAGAAGTAGAATGAAAAAAATCTATTTTTAAGGTTTTCTTGAGGACCTGTCAAGTGTGATAGTTCCCTTTTAATTTTCTAGCAAATGGCTTTTTGACATGTGTTAACTCCAAGAAGTGCAATGCTGCCGAGTGCAGCAGACATCATTTTGTAGTTTAGCCATGACATTACTGTATATGAGAACTGAAAAGTTATATAGATATTACACCAATATATAAACCATGTGTGTTAGAAAGACAAGTTCAGTTTTGAAATATTTGACTTAGCTATGCTTTTCACTTTCAATCTGTGCCAAACATGTGCTTGAATGACTGATGGAGTCATATGGTTCCCTGAATAAAGCACTTTATTGTGCACAGACTTAGAGCCTTCCAACAGTTGTATTACAGAAGCTTGAAGATTAAGATGATCCAACTGCTTAGGGGGTATGTTCCACAATGAACATTTTATTTTTCTTTTTTTTCCCCATCTCTCTCTCTATTTTTTGCCTTAAAATGTGTCATTAGTTTGTTCAGCTGGTCGTGCAGTGACACTGACCACAGCAGCCCTTGCTGGGGAAGAATAGCAAGTTACCTCCAATTTGAGGCTTCACTCCCGTGTCCACATGAAAATGTGGCACACAGGACTTTCTCCAGAGTTTATGGGATGTCGTGGGGGAGGGGTGGGAGGGCTGATTCCTGTTGCAGATTATTTCATCAGCAGAATTAGATTTAGGAAGGGAATAACTCCTGCAAGAACAAGTGATGACAGGAGACAGTTCTTAGAATTATAAAACTAAAATATTAAAAAGCATGTTTTTGATGCCGTTTAGTTAAACAGAATCAGTGTGTCTCAAACTCCTATTTCTCATCGAGCAGTCAGTTCTTGTGAAGCTGCTTAGTGTGAAAGATCAAGTGGACATGCTGCAAAATCATACCCAGATTAGCTCAAAGTTGACAAACCTGTCAAGCTGGAGAGAGGATCTTTTTTCATTAGGTACAGAAAGAACAGAAAATTAAATTCAGAAATGCATGGAGTCATCGTGCTGTTGCCTGTCCTCAGGTTCATCAAAGACCTTTGCTGACTTTTGATGTTCTAAAAATCTGGTACATGAGTAGTAATTTTGCAATGTGAAGAAAAAGACAAGATTCATGCCCAAGAAGATCTATGGAACGTTTTTTGAAAGTTACTTGTGTTTAAATGCCTGAGGTCTTGGGTTTGGGCATGGGGAAGGAGTGAGAGAAGTTAAACTTTGTGTATCGTTAGGTGGCTTTTTTTAATAATTATTTTTCAAAGCAGGCCATGAAAGGATTAATTTAACTAGGTTTTGTGGAGAGAATCAATGTACTGCTTAGATGTGCAAAGGTTAGTTTAAGAAGTAATTTATGATTCTGAAGTAATAAAAAGTTTACTGAAAGAGATAAGATTTTTATTTTATGCAGTCAAATCTTGCCCAGCCTTTTGTGCTCAAACACAGACAAGGGCAGAGTCTGGCACACAATGTACTTTTTTAAAGCTGTGTAAGTGCCGTTAGCAGGGTAACAGGAAGAGATCAGTCTGGTGGGGTTTCTGATTTTTGTTCTTTTTTTGAGAGGGTGGATGTGTTTTCAGCTGGTGCTTAGTGTAAAATTTGAGAAGGACAGACAGTCAGCTTTAAGGCAAGCTACTCCTTATTGTTCCCTACACAAGTTACAAGGCTTGCTTTCTTTAACCGTTGTGCACTGGAATTCTTAGACCATTTTATTTTGCAGCATTTTTATATTTATTATTACATATTAGTATAATTTGACTTATTGTTATATTAATGAGTGACAATTAATTATTAGTCCTATCTCAAACAGAGTGATCACCATTCTTGAAGATGGCATCAGCAAAACTTGTGTTCTGTGCCTGGATAATGTTTGGCTTGGGTAATGTTTTTGCTTTTGCTGGAAGATGGAGTGAAATGGAGGACTGGAAGCACATCTTCCCACCCTCTGGCCAGATAGTTTAAACTTTTTTTGTGTGTGTGTGTGGTATAGTCTGAGTCCTAATATTAACGATTTCCATTTAAAGCAAGTTGATTTTTTTTCTTGATTCACAAGAGTTGGATGTGATCTTCTTTGCTCAGAAGCTTTATATTGCAATCTAATTTTATGTATGGCCACTTTATACTCTTGCCATCTACAAATATATCAGCACGGGCAAGGTAAACACCAAGAGGTGTATGAAGCTAAAGGACAATCCTGGGCCCTGTCATCTTTGCTTTTCTAGATTATGCAAATAATTCTTTTAGTTCCCCTCTTGTGATTCAGTCTCTCCACTTCCCTGATCAACCTGGCAGCCTTTCCAATCCATGAGTTCCAGGCTGAATCCATCTTTTGTGAACAGAGGTGATAAGAAATGCCCACAGTATTCCAGATGTGCGTGTGCTGGTAACTGCAATGTCTGATATTCACTGGAAACAACTCTTTTGAGGCATCGTTCCAGGGCTGTCTTTGCTTCATGTGACATCACTGCTGTGTGGCTACTATAGTGAATAGCACGTACAGGTCCCTCTTGTGTCATTTGTCAACACAGCCTTCAAGTTATTGGATTCTTTTGTATTATTCCTGCTCTTCTCTCTGCAGACGTTGTCTCCTGACTTGGAGAATTAGATATGAGTAGGACACTTGTGGACATTGAGTGAAGCTTGCTGATGGAAATACTAAGACCGATCCTAACGCATCGTCTTCATGAATCCTTGTAGAAACCTTCCTTTGCCTGGCTGGTTGTCAAGTTGTGCTTGGTGGGTAGTCCCTACGCATTGTCCAGTTTCACCACCTTCTTAATTTTCCTACATTAGTATGCATTTGGAAAGGCAAATACTTGGTCCTCCCCTCTCAGTGTGTGAGCTCGCTAATTATGTATGAAATCATTCTATTTTGAGTCTGGAGGTGATGAAAGAGCTGCCCCAAATAAGACATGACAAGACTGATTGCCAATATTTGGGTGGGTGCTGGAACCAGCCATGGTTACAGCTCTTTCCTCCACAGCCAGAAATGCCCATCCAAGTCATGCGTCCTACTGGCAGGGAGCTAAGCTGAGGAAGCTGGAGAAAACAAGGAGGGAAATGGATAAAGGATGCCGTTTCTGTCTTCCGTGACATTGTGAAAACCTGCGATACAGAGCAATGCCATTAGCTGCTCTCAGTTTGCTGGAAGGTTGTTCAGTCTATTATTCTTTTCTATCCTGAGATTATTCCAGTGATTCACTGTGTTGTTGCAGAGAAAAAGTAGATAGGCTGTGACTTCCAATCCTGAGCCCATTTGTAATATGAAAGCTAACATGAAGATAATTTAATTTAGCTTTTTTATTTCCCCTTGGCTCTGTTATTTTCATATCTTGGCTGGTGACACAAAGGGTGCCTGGGCACAGCGCATGGCAGGGCTGCAGTCAGGGCTGCGGGCAGGCATCCTGCAGCACTGGGGAGTGGGTGACAACAGTGATGGCTGTGGGGGCTGCGGGGGCCCTTGAGTGCCCCTGGGGCCCTGACAGCATCGTGTGAGCGTGGCTGGGACAAGACGCGTGGGTGGCACTCCCAAAGCATGCATGGGAAAGAAGTGCAGTGCCGTAGGTTGGCTTTGTTGTAAATCTGTAGGTTAAGAGATGGGTGGTGTGTGTCCACCACCCCTGGTCTGGCTGCTCTCTGCCACGTCGTGTTGTACACAAGCAGCATGAGCAGGGCTGTGCGCACCAGGCAGGCAGCTCTCTCCTTCCCCTTCAGCCCATCTCATCCAGACCCAATCAGTTTGGGGAGTGCTCGCCTCTTTGTTTACCATAAGGACAAATAAATTGTACTGCCTGACTAAAAGCTTATTAATTTTGAGTAAATGGGAATCTGAAGTGTGTCTGGGCTTCTTCAGGAGGCAGTGGCTGTTAAACAGAGATGTCAGATCACATGTGTGGAGTTTATCTTGTACAGAGCTTGGGGGAACTGAAATACAAAGAGAAAGATGACAACTATTCTTAACTACTTGGCCAACAAGTCCCTGCATGATACTGCACAAAGTACAAAAGTTGTAAAAGTACATTGCAGACGAAAAATATGTAAGCAGCACAAAAGTCACTGACAGATAACATCTACTCATCTTGCTATGGTATAAAGTGTCTTTTATATTACTGAAAAAGAATAAAGGGCTCTACACCAGCTTGTGGGCCGCTTGTGGATCAAAAACGTTACCTTCGGCACAGGCTGAAAATAGAAAACAGATAGACCTGACTGTGAAGTTTTCCATGTGAACAAGTGGGAGACAAGCTTGCATCAGGAGGAACTGGGCAGAATTTCACTGAAATGGAAAATAAGTAGGTGAGTAAGAAGGTGCATGTGACACAAAAGATAGGAAACCTGGGTCCAATAAAAGCTTCTAATAATACAGATGGTCTGATTTTCTTCCCCTCTCATGACACATTACTGAAATTTAAATTCTCTGATTTCAATTATTACACTATTTATATTGCTGTAATACCAAGAGTCCCTATAGAGAAGAGGCCTCCTTGTTAATGTAATGCAAACAACAGTAATGGCTGCAGCTTCAAAGAAATCCTAATGAAAATGGGTAAAAGAGACCAAGAATGGCAGAGATGAAATACCAGCACGTCCATGCATGAAGAACTGCAGCACTGGGAGCTCATGGGAACTGACCAAGGAGTTCGAAACCCTCTGTAAGCACGGACCTCTATTCCCATCCCATCGCACTCCTCTCATCGGAGGCCCTTTGGGAGGGCTGCACTGATGCTCTGAGATGGGTGGCCCATAACCAACAGAGGACTAGAAGTGTGTTTTGTTCATCCAGGAGCTGGATGAAGCGTCCCTCACTGGAATAACTTTGGTGTTTCCCACTTGGGCTGAGGCGAGGGCCGCCAAGGCGAGTGTGTGCCAAGGGCATTGCTTCAACTCTCCAAAGGTGCCCTTGGCCATCCCACCTTTCTACCTATTTGGAAGAGCAAACTGCTCAGATTTGGGGCTGCTCTGGGACTGCACATCAGTTTGTCCCATTTTTTCAAGGCTTCCAGCATACTTCAAATTTAACCTCTATGCCTATCTTTTTTTTTTTTTTTAGCCTGCCTCTATTACGTTTGTCTTTTTTTTTCCCCCCCTTTTCCTGACTTTGAGTCTTTCTCTTCCCAAATCTTATGTCTGTGTCCCATTGTTCAGCTGGGCTGGTGTCCCATTAGATGCTGTCATCTTTCCCATTTCAGATGAACATGTGGGGGTCACTCATTGTCAGCTGTGATTCCTTGTTTTCTGCAAGGCGTTCTTTGAAGCTTTGTAATCAGGCCTCAGAATCCTGAAGAATTTACCTTTTTATCTTCCCCCTGCTTTTATATTGAAAGACTGACCTGAAGTTTACCTATCAGTTATACAGGTTGCTTGATTGTGTAGTCTTTCAGAAATATGCCTAGTACGTTAATGTAATGACCTTAAATCAGAAAAAAACAACGCTGTTTCATTTAGAAAAGAAACTACTGTGCATATGTCATATTGAGGCCATCTGGGAGATGAGCAAGTGCGTAATGTTGGGCATGTGCTTAAGGGCTTTTCAGAAGGAGGCCGTGCCACTCGGCCTCAACGCTTTCTCTGCCTTTGCAGGAAGCTGTGATTTTTATCACACACAATAATTTAAATAAAAACATCCAGATAAGCAGCAAAACATTTGGCTGAAGGAAAGCATCTAGACAGAAATTGATCTCCTATTTTCTAAATGCTATGGCTTCAGAGGAGTTTGCGAGCCCTAGAGCTTGTCTGTTCTGTTTCCCCCAGATAAATTATCTTTCCCAATAAAGATATTACTGCTGCCTATAAACCTGTCTTGATGTCTGTCTCCAGACTATCAACACTTCTACACGATATGCATTTTCCAGTGTGCACATAAATAAGCATGTGTGTAAGATTAAATTTGCTCATTGTAACCTTGCTTCTTTGTGCACCACAAGAATCACTTTGTTGTGCAAGTGATCGCAAATAATAGAAGTAGGAGGGGCATTGAGCTGCACTTTGTGTAAATACAATTCCCTTTTCATGTGATATTTTCATCACAGTTGCACTTTCTCAACCATGCCATGTAAGGAGAGAGTAACACATCTGTGCACAAATGCTGATCTCTCCCCCTCCCCTTTATCTTCTGTTTTGGGTAGTGTTGGGATGTTAATGCTTTGCAGAATTAATAGGAAAGGCAACTTGCACATGTAGGAATACCAGAAAGACTTTGATGCCTCCTGGTATTTAGCTGCAGCTCCTTGGTGTAAGGCTGTGTGGAAGTGATGCAGACAGTGTGTCTGCGGGAGGAGAAGTATGCTTATAGGGGTTCTTAATACTTAGACTTCACTGAGCTTTCAGAGTGCAAATCCTGTAAAATAATGGAAGGGCCTGAGTCATTCAATTCATATAGCTGAGACTGCTCTAGTGAGCCAAGAAAAGAAAAAGAAATCAAGGATAAAGCCAAACTTTTCTAATTTCTCTGAGATATGCTTCATAAATTTCTGTTCTGTGAGGGGAGCTTCACAGCTGATCATCAGAACAAAGAGCAGTGAGGTTCTGTCCAGTCTGGATAGTTATGAATTAGACCCTCCTGGGCAGGTGAGATGGTATCCCATATCCCTCCACAGGGGTGAACTCCATTGTCTGGAGCATCACTTCACAGTTCAGGCACTGCATCCTGGTAGGCCCCTGTCACCTGGGCTCTGCTGAGGGCAGGTGAGAACCCTTCCTCTGCAGGAACACTCATAATACAGGCAGCTTTCCTCTCCCAATATACTTGGTCTTTTTATCTTTGTCTTCTGTGGGTGTTTTAGAGAAAGTATCATATTTTCAAAAGCATGTTGGAAAATACTGGACACATTTTTAGAGCACCTGTGAGGGTTCAGCTCTCATCCTCATGGGGTCCGAGTGCTCCAGAGGGTTCAGCGTGTTGGTAGGGCAAGTGTGGCAGACCCCATTAGCATTTTGAATTTCCTATGCCACCTGGAAACCATCCATGTTTTCTCTTCAAGATTCATCCTCAATACCATTTGCAGGTCTTGTACTATGGTTTTTGTTTTTGTTTTGTTTGTTTGTTTGTTTGTTTGTTTTTTAGAACTCTTTGCTCTGACAGGCACAATACCATTAGTATGTTTAGTGTGAGGAGAAACAGTTGATAAATGTTGCATAAAAATAGCTTTTTGACATTGTAGTATGAATTGAAGTCATCTGACTGTGTGGGAGTAGAGCATTATTTCAGTGAGAATTTATATGCTCTTCCAGACTTATTTTTTTGCTAAAGTGAATGTGCTTCCTTGATGTTATGGAATTCTTGACACTTCATGACCTCCTTGCATGTCCATACAGAAATGCTGAGGCCACTAAGATGAATAAGTATTCAGGCTTCTGTTGTACACAGTTCAGACTTGTTCAAATGGAGTGCAACCACACATTTCCATGTTTAGCAGAGTAAGATGGCATGCTAAGAAGAGTTTGGGGGATAATACTTAGGATTAAACCTGGTAAATCTGTCAAGTACAATAAACCTGGAGCTTTCAATAACCTGAAACAGGGTTATTACATCTGTACTGTGACTCAGACTCACAAAGCATGTGGACCAGGCGTCTCCACTGCAGAAATGGGAAGGATAAAAGGGGAAATCTGGGATAGTTATCTGTCCTTTGGAGCATGCATTGTGCAACAACAGGGTTCATTCATCCCAGGGGAACTAGGTCTGCAGTTACGCACCAAGGACACTGTCCTCCCTCCTGCCACCACTGCTTTGCATCCAGTGTGCCTGTATCTGGGAAGAGGGATGGGGAGAAGAGAGACCAGGGGAGTAGAATAAACAAGGCCAATTTCTTACCTTGATTATTGAAAAATAGTCCTGATAAAGTCTTCACCCCTTTAAATCCATGTAGCTTGCTTACCCTCTTAATGATGACACTGAAATGACAGCCACCTACAGCGTTCCCCCCTGCTGTCATCTTCAATGAAAAAAATATCCAAACCCTAATCTCATTATTAACGTAACACTTTAAATTGCTGGTGCCAATACCTCTCCACATTTTTGACTCAAGCGTTGATTACTAACTCCTTGTCTTTGCATCCTGGTATCTCTGCTCCTCACCTTGTCCTGTTTGTGCAGTGCTGAGCACCATAGTAGAAATGGAAACCACCTCCACACTCCTCTCCCTGAACCCCAGCTCTCTTACAAAGTTGTGTAGGTTTGGACAATGACTGCATGAAGCCACAATGTTTTAATGTCTAATGCTTTTCCTGAATGATTTCCTTTTGAAGTATGCTGCCAGGCCCCTTAAATGACAAGGTTCATGTTGTCAGATGCTGCTCCCACTAATATGAAGTGCTTCTCCCTGTCCTAGGTGAGAATGTGGATGGCAAGTTGGAGTCCTCGAGACAGCTGATGCCAAAGGACGCATCAAAAGATTATGAGATAACATTTCCCTTCCTTTTGAATGGAGAACAGTGGAGACAAGCAAACAGCATTTATTCAAAGGTTAGTCTTTGTTTTGCTGGTTATTTTATTCTAAGGTATATAACAACTGGAAGGCTTTGGGGGAAACTAAATGCACTTGCTTCATCATAGCTGTTACAAACATATTTTTTATATTTTTGTAGAGGCTCCGCAGTCTACATTTTTTCTTTCCTAACTTAAGAAAATGAAGGAGGTCTTTGGTTTTAATTATTATTATTATTTTTATTATTGTTACTGTAAAGTAAAAATTCTTACTTCTGATGGCAGAAATGGAAGCAAAATAGTATTTTTAATGAAGTTAATGTGCATTCCTTGAGTTTGTATCATACAACAGCAAAGCAGCCCCAGAAATGAGGGAGGATAATCTACCACTGGCTCTGACCGAACAGAGATTGTTTCCCAGTCTTGACAGACCCTGATAAGCTTTCCTCCTTCTTTTCCCCAGCCATTGGCTGATGATATGGGTGGCTGTTTTCAGGAGAAAAGGCCTGTTTTCTGTCTCCATGGCCTCCCGCTCGACTTTGGAAGACAAGTTGCCATTGCCTTTCTTATCACCAAAGATGTCATGGGAATCTCTTAACCAGCCTTTCTAAACCAGTTTTTTAGGTTCAGTGTTGTTCCAGCTTCCTTTTTATATTGTTCTTTTAATTGTTAGTATGAGGAGAGAAAAGTTAAATTTTTAAACAGTTAAAATGCCAAAAAAAAAAAAAAAAAAAAAAAAAAAAAAAAAAAAAAAACAACCACACCACAGTAACCATGAAAACAGCCCAAACAGCCCATTAGAAACAAATTTCTTTACTGCACTGGGAAAGTGTTTCACAGAGAAATCCTACTTGGCTACTGCCACTGTCTGAGGGACATGGCTTTGATTTGTGCAGCTGACTGACAGAAGTAGGTGTGAAAAGAGATTTCAGAACAATGGGTCTGACTTTCAAAAAATGTTGTCTGGGTGAAAATTTTGCTTTCTTATTCTTTTTCCCCCTCCTAAATGGGAGAGAAAGGCCAGTCCTCAGTTTGAATATCTGCAGTGATGAAAGGGATATCATTGTGGATGTATAATAGCTTATCTTAGAGAGATAACACAGATGGCTTGGTCCTAGATGTATGTGCAACTCTATTTTTAGATCATTTAATTAGAAACAGGCATTCTCCTTACAAAGTTCTTTTAGCTACTCGCTGTAGCTTTCTGAAAGAGTTACAACAGAGTATCTTTATGTGAGTAATGATAATATGATTTATATCATTAATTTGTTTCCCAGAATTGCTTTCAGTTTAAGATGAACATTAGAAAAGATTTGTGGTTTGGTAGAAAGATCCACGTGCTGTATCAGCACTTTTTTTCTTTGAATACTTCTTTTCCATGGAAACTGTTATAAATTAAATACATAGAAGTGCAGATCAGGCTGTGGGAAGAACAACAGCATTAAACTGGTAGAGTAGAAGAGTAATGAATAGCTTGTCACATAAATATTGATCAAAAGCATAAAAGCTAAATACTGTTGTATTTGATGGTTAAATAGGACCTATTGTTCTTCAGCTCATTTCAAAGTGTTCGTCTATTTTATTTTAATTTTAATGCAGTAAAAAAAATAAGTACAAAGTACTGGTAACCAGGGGAATGGTACTGTGATAGAATATATAGTAAAATAAATAACATACTGGTTATAAAAATGCCAAAGTATTAAAGTTATTTGTGTATAGATAATTGCCTTGCAATGAAAGCCCTATTCTCCAAGCCTGTGATCGTAAATACTCTCGCTTAACAATTAGAAACCATGCTAGTCATTTAGTGTAGCATAACCTTTCTTCCCTATCTTAAGGATAAAACCATCCTTTTATTTACCCCAGGAGTCACTGCAATATCTCTTGGAATATCTCATTCAGAATCTGTCTTAAATTATTATTAAGCTAATGACTTTCTTCTTGAGGGCCCTCAACGCAGTACACTGCGCAGAACAGAAGCAAAAAGGCCTGGTCATGTTTCTGCTGACACTAGTCCAACTGACCAGTCACACAAATACAGTCCTGCTCACTAGCAAGATTAAAATTTCATTTACTGAAAGAAAAGGGGAAAAAACTACTGTCACTAGCTGTAACCTAGTTTTAATACACTTAAGGTATACTTTTTCAAGGACACCTAATGATATAATGATATAGGTACTATCTAAGCATGATGGTTCAAATTAATGGTAGGAAAAATCCAATTTTAAATCAGATATGTAATCAAATCATATTTAAAGAACTGGAATTTTTCTAAGTATAAATGTAGCGTTTTGTTTCTGGAGAGAGCCTATCATTTGCCAGACAAATTGCTTGTTTTCTTTTTTCTTTTTGTCTCCCCCTCTTACTCTCCCCAAACTGAAATTGCAAGAGGCCAAGACCAGGATTTTAGCATGGTAGTATTAGTTTAGAAGTGCTATCTTTTTCTTTCCTGTTTGAAAAGATGTATATCTTCATGTAGACATTACATATAGTGATGTATATTTAAAAAAAATAAAATACATATACCTAACAGAACTTACGATGGAAATACATGTATGTTTTTGCAACTGTACAACGCTGTTCATCTAGTTGATGGTTGTTAACTCTTCTGGCATCTTTTGCTGAAGTCAGAAAATGTAGATAATTTTCAGCTGGGCTATTTGAATGGAGCCCAGTGACATTCCTTTATTAACTGGGTATAATATTCTTTTGCTAATCTTGCACACACTGCTAAAATTAGTGGCTACTATTTTGAGTATCCAGTTGTTACTAGTGAGGACTACTGATGGGTAACTATTTGTGGGCATGTGGCTGCAAAATCAGGACCCTGAAGTGTTGTGCAAGGTCGCTGTGTGCTTTCAAACAATAGCTGTCCATATTCTGTGCAGATGTGATTTTCATCTTTGCTGAAGCTTTGTGTGCATTATAGAAGGTGTTGATAGATCATTATACTCAATGCCTAGTTCCAGTTCCCTTTCCGTTTCTATCTTTCATTTGTTAATAATCCTGCGTTCAGTGTCAACTCTTTTCACAGTGCTTGGTCTAAACCCAAAAGGGTTGGGTTCTATTTTTCTTAATGTTTTCTAAGGTATGAATTTTTTTTTTTTCATTTTTATATTATTTGAGTGCAGGAAAAAGACTCTTTTCCCCCACTTGTTCCCAGCTGAATATTTTTCTTCAAACTTGGCTCAGAACCTAAAAATCAAGCCAAGTTTGATGAGAGTTGGGTAAGTGATGTTTTAGTACACAGAACACTTTAGGGAAGATTTTTAGAGGACCATCTGTTTGGCTTCAGCTTTTGTCCTCACACCCTGTTAGGGACACACACTGGTTAATGTGTGCCAGATCCCTGCATCACAGGAGCTGTAGGTCAGGTAATACTGCTTGCCTTAGACCAGAGCTTGAAGCATGTGCCTTCTCTTTGAGACACAAGCGCTACGTAGGAAGCATTTCACATGGGCATTAAGGGTTTCTTGGCTCCACTTCTACACTTAAAAGGTTGCAACTGTGGGGAAATCCTGCCTGCCAGGTACCAGAGACCTTCCAGGGCAGATGTGAAATAGCGTAATGCTGAGAGGCATCCCATAGTGGCATTGCCTGGATCTGACGCTTGTTCTCCTGGAGCGACATCTCATTACAGAACTTGGCTCTCTCTCCTTTAACCAGGGCTTGGTCCAGACTTTAAAATGCATGAAGTTTCTGGGAAATTGAAGGCTTTTTGTGCATGTATGACACAATCGATTATACAGGTAAATGTAGAGTCTTGAGGTCATACTAAATTAGTACTGATCTTTTCTCCTCAGTTTGGTGGCATCTGTCACTCAAGTGTAGGGTTTTTTCTGGTGGTATCCATGCAGCATCTGTAATGTCATCACTGGCACCTGCAAGGACTCAGATATGATCACAGGGTTGACCCTTGCAGGATTTAGTCCTCTGAGGTTTTCAAAAGCATGTGAGCAAGTTAGGTGCAACTGTCCTTACTGGGTGATGCTTTGCATCTTTCTGTGCATATGCACACACTTTTGTAATTCTTTGTGTCCACCTGAGTGGAATATTAGACTGCTCCATACACATGTGTATGCTCCAATCAGGCTACACTTGCAATTCATAAAGATCAATTTGAATGTAGCTTAACCTGGGCTGTTATTGAAGGATCTGTGGCCGTGTAGCATGGAGCTGAGTGTCGTTTCTGAAAATCCCTGTATGAAGCTGGAAAGCCCTGAAGTGCCTTAGGTTGCTTTGAGTTTGCAACTTGTCAGTCCAGGTTGCATTCAAATGATGCAGAGAAACTGTTTTTCAGCATTAAATTTGGGTCATGTATAAAGGACAATAAGCAAATTATGCTCTGTAACTTCTTAAAAATAATTAGCGATGAGGCACTATGTGCACACAATGTACCTGTCAATGGATTAGACACTTAACCTGCTTGTATCACAGTGAGTCTCACCTGACACCTTTTAAAGTACTGTCACTGATCTCAATAAACAAAGGGCATATTGGAGAAGCAGCCTCTCCCCCAGCTAGCAGCCAGACCTCTGTCGGCAGTGGGTGCTGGCTGGCTTTCCATGTGCCGGCCTTCTGGTCTGTTGCTGCTGGGGTCAGAGACAAGTGAAGGAAGAGAAGGATGCCAGTGGTGGGCATAGAATGGGGAGAGCTGCAGAGGGTTTCCTGTTGAAGAACAGCTATGACTTCAACACCGACAACTTTTAAATCCATATATATCAGAAATTCATTTTACCTTGAGGAGAATGGATTCAGAGAACGCTAAAACTGCTTCACCAAGCTGAAGCTTTCAAGGCCAGATTCTGAGATAGTGTGACTCAGTTTCCTTCCTTTGGCTGGGCTGCTATAAATCAGGTTTGCAGATTGAAATCTTAANAAAAAAAAAGGAGAAAAGAAAGATGAAAAGACAGAGAGTTCTTTTTCTTGTAGCAACACTATTTTCTTTCTTGGTGTTATGTTATACTTTGAATATAAACTCTAGCAATGAAATTCAAAGTTAAAGATGAAGGCCATCTATAAATATATACTTAGACCATATTTCTTCTGGTTTTTAACTGTATGGTTGTCACAACTCAAAAGATTCGGCATGTAAAGCAGCAGAATATTACCATTTTTTACTGCTTAGTATGCATTGCATCCCATTGAGCTTGCAGAGAAGCGGCTTTTCTGCCTGCCTCATTTGTGAAGCATCACGTTACAGATTGTGTTCGTAAACAAACATCAGAAGTTTGATCATCGGTATGTCATTTTGGACACTGATTACTTGAATCTCTATGTGAAATTCTCCACTGTCTGTAAAAGCATCATGTTCTTGGACAGTTGTTATTTATCTTTATGATTCTCCAGATTTATCAGAAGTTACATTGATTCTTTTCATGTTTCTTTCCTTTTTTCTTCATTTTTTTTTTCCTGACTTCACTGTAAGAGCCTAATCCAACACCTACTGAATAAAGGTTCTGCTGACGTTGAAACAAAAAAAAATCATTGGAAGAAACAAGAAGAAACTTTAAATTTGTTGAAAATTCACAGCAATAATGCTAGAGATTTGAGAATTTATCAGAACGTGCCAAACACAGATGATCCTGTTTAATCCCATCTTTTGCTCTTGCACTACTGCATTTCTCTTGCAAACTAGCAGAGCAGGCACAGTCTGCCATCATCCAGTCCGTCATCCTGAGTTATGTGTGCACAATCCCTCCAGTGTTATTATGAAGTTACTGGTGCACCCAGCAGAAAGACCCCAGTTTAGCAGGATCTCTGTGCTGGTTGACATTTCCCCTCTTTGCTGCACCTCGCGGTGTTCTTGCATGACTCCAATGCAGGGTTTGATGCAAGGAGTATAGCTGAGAGGCCTGCTATGTCAGATCATTAATTTAGTGCTCAGTCTTTTCAAGAGCAAACCCATTCAAGTTTATTTCATAACTGGCATAGCCTTCGTGCAAGTGATAATTGTTTATATTCCCTCCAACAGAGCCTCCTGCTGTTCTTTTTCATTTGAAATAATTACCAAAGTTTAGACTTCCAGACAATTGTATTAAGGGGAATCATACAGTGCTGCTTAAACAAGCCTTTGAAGGCTGAGAGGACAGCTTTCATAGCTCTTTTACATAGTTGTTTTACATATCTTAAGAGAGAGAGGCATAAACAGAATTTATAGTCCTCTCCATATTTTTATGACTCATGAGTATCGAATATAAGAGGCAGAGCTGTGCATGCTGCTACGGCTGTGTCATCAGCTGGGAATGCAGCTTGGCACGGGCAGCCTCAGTGGTGTGAGAAACCGCACTAAACCTTGATAAAGTTCTTTGGGAGATCTGCTTCTTGAGCCTTTAGTTAGTAATCTGGTAGTCATTAATTTAATAGTCCAGTAAACAGTCTGTTATTTATTTTTTTTTATACCTATAGCCCTGCCTTGTAGGGCCACTGTGAGGACTAATTAATTAAAAAAATGCTCTATTATTTAATAACTCTTCTGCATTTGTTTAATTCAGGAACAGCATAATTGTGGTGTGTAAGCTATTGGGGAGGAAATGCCCAGGTATTCCCCAGTCTGATCATTTCATTTAGGAAATTTTAGAAAAATGCTGGGAGGTGCATCCTGGTTCTAGGGACTGGCTGGATCTTACGCAGCAGCTACAGGCTTGATGAATTCCTGGAGCTGGGACCACCAATAAAAAGTTTGTGTTGGTGATTGAGTAGGGGAAATTCTTTTCTCTTTCTGCACTGAATCAGTGCCCTACTTTCAATGAGATACACTAGTGTTCATTTCCTGCCTGAAACACTTGGGCATACTGGGAAGTGTTAAGCAATTGGGATTCATCCCAGAAAATGGTCCATTTCATTTTTAGCTTAAGTGATACAGTGTGTTAAGTTTGTAAAGTTCTGTGGGATAGTTCAAGCACAATATAAATAGCAGATAGTATTGAGAGAGATTGCTGCTTCAATAAAGAGAAAACCTAGAGCTTTATATAAGCCTTCCACCAGCTTCCCCCCACACACACCACAGCCCCCTCAGCATTTTGGAGCCCTCAGTAGGGTGAATTTCCCTTTCTTGAGGTTGTATCACGCCAAGCTGTAGGGAGGAATTTTGTCATACTTGGCCAGTGAAGATCGTCAGTGATATAATAGTCTTGGGCGAGCTCTGTCTCCCCGTACCACCCGGGCTCCCTCTGCCAGCAATTGTATGCGATGGGGCTCTGCAGAAGTGCTTTGCTGCGCTCACTGACTTTGACCCACCAGCTATGAGGTAGTGTCTCAGATCTGGGCTTAAGGAATCCGCTCATATGTTCCTCTGTAAGGTGATGGGGCTGAAGTGATGTTCTTAAATGGGAGTTTTCAGGCTGGTATTTAAAAAAAATAAAAATAAAACAACAAACAGACAGATCATACATTCCGTGAGAAAACAGAAAAACAATTTCGATCTTAATGATGCAGTTAATGATAGTAGCCCTTTAAAGTGGTATTGAAATCAAAAACAAAGTTCTTGCAATTATGCGGAGTTATGCCGATTTTGTAAAGTGCTTGTACTGAGGCATTTTCATATTGAATTAATTTAGCTTATACTTGGCTATTTCATGTCTCTTGCAACAGATCTTGTGAGCGTAAGGTATGAATTTCAGCGTTGGATTAAAATAATACTTTACTTTCCAGCCATGAACATGTGATCATTCTTTTACAGGAAAAAGGAGAATCTCCCTTGTTCTTAATTCTTATAGTGATTGCCTTGAGTCAAGCTGAATACAGCACAGTCCCTCCAGCAGGCTCTCTCCCACCATGTATGCTCCTGAAAGCAGTCCTTTGGGTGGTAACAGCAGGACTTGGGGCCTTTCCAAGGACTAAAGTCTTCTGAGCAGGGACGACTGTGGAAACTAAAAGCCATTGACACATGCTGTGATGAAGACCCTTATCTCAGGAAGCCATAGTAAATTGAATTGTACTCAGTGTATATATATTTTAGGGATGAATAGGTAAATTTAGCTGGTAGATCTACCGAGTCCCATTGTCCCATCATGCCTGATGTTTTTGTTGTTGAATTATAATTCTATTTGAATGTGATTAACTAAAACCCCAGATGATTTACCTCTTCTATAGGGATATTTCTCATTCATCAGGATTATAACAAAAAAAATCATAGAGGTAATATGCAGTTTAAAGCTTGATAAGAAAAATATAATTAGAATTGATAATAAGCCTTTTTTAAATGCAGTAGTAATATCTTGACAATAAAAAGGATTTCAAAGTGTTGCTATTTTTCTACAAATAAAACGACTGCTAAAAACCAGCCAATTATTTTTGAAAAGCTCACATAGATGAGGTAAAAATGATCTGTATCATTTTGTTATGGTAGCAGAAAGTTTGTATTCAGTTTCTATCCTGAGGAAATTGCAAGTCCCTTTTGTGCACTTTTTTTCCTCAAGGACACAGTTTTCAAGTATTATTGAGCTTTCAAAGCTTAATTTAACAAAGTGATTGCAATTTACAGCATTGTAGACACAGTGGAGTGATGAGGCTTAGTACGATAGGAGATGAAATGCTTTTGGTGATGGTTGTGTGATGCATTTCCATTTGTATGATGCATGTGCGGTGCTACCAGTCTGCAGGCATTCTACTGGACTTGAACTCATCCACATCCCACAAGGATGTGCTTGTGATATTTCTGGTCAGTGTAATACTAAGTCTGCTAGTGATACTGGTTGCACTGGAGTGTATGTGTTTGCTCACACCAATACAGAATTTATATACTTGCAGTCACTTTGACAGGGACATTGAGTCTGCAGAGAGGTATCGTTGCCACTCATTGCTTCACAGCAAAACAAAATGCACCAAGCTCCATTTAGATCTGCAACTCTGACTTTATGATTGCCTTTTCATCCTCTGCCCCAAGTCCCAGGATGCTAATCTGTTGTTTCCTCTGAAGTTTGAATCATGCTCAGGAACTGAAGTGCTCTTAGGTCCTGCCCTCATTCCTTTGCCCTTACTGTGTCTTCTGTCTTAGGATCAGCTTTATTTTCCTTCTTCTGAATGAACTTGTTCCCTCTTCCTCTTCTGGCCATCTTCCTCCACCAGGAGCTGCTGGGCAATTCCTTGGCAAGGTTCATCTCTCTGTTTGCTCTCCCCATTGACCACATCCTTCGTGGAGTGCTTCAGCAGTCCTGCACTAAAACGGTCTTTTTGGGGTGAACCTGCCAAACCCTTCCTGGCCAGTCATCACCATCTGGAGTGATTTGCCTCCTGAAGTGGCAGCAGTTTACATCGCGTTTTGAAAGTGAAGCACATATATAATTTTTATATTCAGGAGAATTATATTCATAACCTGAGCCCACTTAACTGAGCACAGGAGCAAATGTTTTATGTCAAAGCTGCTGCCTAGCTAGGGGAGGATCAGATCTTCATTGAGATGCCTAATTTTTGCACACTGGTGGATGCTATTTTCCGGTACACTTCATTTGTGTGAGTGTTGGAGATGGCAGGCTCCTTCGGGCAGTGATCTTGGATGAAATCCTACACTGGTGTCTCTCAGATGACATTATTTACTTTAGTTTCACCCATTCCATCATCTTTCCCTAGATGTTTTTGCATTAAGTACATCTTGTACTGAAAAAGAAATGCTGCTGAAGGAGGTCTGCTTCAACTCCTGGCAAGTGACAATGAGACAAAAGCATGGAGATGTGTTAATCTAAACAGCCATAGTATCCCTGCCCCAAAAAGGACTCACTCCTTGGCAGATACTGCATCTGCCTCTTTCAAAAGAGAGGCGAGTTTCTGGAAATGAATCTGTTGCGGGAAAAGCCAATAAGAGGAACTGCGTAATTTTGTCCTTAAAGTTACTCCTAGAATATTACTGTTTTAATACTGCACCCTCCCTTTAGCCTACATTGGCATGGTCAGGGTATGCTTTCAGCAACAGAAGAAGAAGTGGTATTCTTAAATCAAGTATCTCCAACTGAAAATGCCTTTCTCTTGGTTGCAACAGACAGAAACATTGTTTAAACCAGACTTTTTTTGGCATTTACTGGCATTACTAAGAAAGAGTTGGCAAGGAAAGTTGGCAGAAGGAGATGACTTGGATAAGCTTTAAAGATTTTTTTTTTCTATAAAATGAATATCCAGAAGCTGTGTAAATGTATATATTTTTTTACTTTAAAAATTATATAGAAGGACAACACATACACATTTTTGACTGAAATGGCATCTAAGCTGCCTGTGCCCTCCAAATTCTATTTTCTCAATTAAAAAGATGGAAAAAAAAAAAAAAGACAAAAGAAAACACCTCAGGAAATCCCTAGAATGTTTATTCGGGAACAGACCAGCCTGTTACAGTCATTAGCTTGCAAAGGTATTTCTGTTATAGTCAGAGGGCAAAGTGAATTTTAACCTTTTATAGCCAAGAGACGTCATGTTTATTAGCGGAGTAGCTATTGAGATACACTGAGGCATATAAATTACTGTAAATTAAATGAGTGGTGTATGTAAAAGAACAAAACAAAATCACAAGAGTACATCCCTTAGAGAGAAATTTAAATCAATTTAAATGCCCATAATTAAATATAAAGTTCTATGTTTCATACTTTCCTAAGTACCTATTTATTACTTTAACATTTCTGATTGTAAAAGGCTTTAATTGCAACGAAAATGTATTTCAAAATATTGACCTCCATTTTCATTGTAAGTTTTAGTGCAGAATTGCTTGCAGACTTGGTATGTTGATTATAAAGGAAGAAAGGGAATACTGGTGGACTGGTTTAAGCTGTGATCTGTGGGAGCCCTCCAAACATATGTGGTTGTTTCCCAGGATCCCCATAGGAGGGAGAGAGGAAGGGAAACCGCTGATCTATGGAGACGAAGCATCGAGAGCCTGGGAACAGTGCAAGTTGCAAAGGGCAAATTTAAGACGTGGATAAAAATGGTTTTCTTTTTTCGTTTTTCTTTCTTTCTTTTTTTTTTTTTTTAAGATGGAAACCTAAATTGTTTGCTTTGTATAGTCAAACATCTCCCCTTTTATTGTCTTGCCCTTTTCCATCTATAAAATGGGAATAAAGTTTAATCCAAGCCATGGGATATAAATTTGATTTTGGTAATGGCCTTTTCAGATTAAAAATGTTATTTGTATTCATACTCACACACTGTACAACTTTTAGGGAGCAAGAATTTGCTCTTCTGGGGGAAAGATGAATGTCTTGCATGTGTGGATAAATCACGCATGTGTTGTCAGAACAAGGGAACAAATATTTTCAAGATTTTAGTTTCCAAAGAATTAAAGAGGAGGAGTGTTTGCAATGCTGAGTACAAGGGTTTTCACTGTTACAATCTTGGAGGCAATTTAAGAGCAGCTTGTAAGTACTATGAAGAACATTAATTGAAATTTTTATAGTGTATGATGATCTATATAAATCAGTCCAAGTCCCCTTTAGTACAATCACCTTTCTTTGACGGAAATGACAATGACATGAAAACACTTTTTTTAAAGAACATTTGAGAAACAGTATTTTAGGGTATTATGTATTTTTCTTTCAAGCGCACATTTTTACTGCTCTCAAAAGTCATCAAGCATCAATTTATTTTTAAAACACAACTGTTAGTTTTAATACACTTCCATGCATCTTTTACTGACTAATTTAAAAAGAAATCTCAAAGTGTATGATTGGAATCGACTCCCATTTCAGCCTCCACCTTGACAGAATCAGTATTTAGCAATTTCTCCAAACCTCTGTGTTTGAGATGGGAGAGAATGACAGCTAGATTTGGGCCATTCCTTTAAAAGATTCCTGAGGCCTCCTCACTGCATTACTCAATATCCCATATCCATATACACATTTTTATACACATATATGTATACACACAAACACACATATATATGTATATACACAGATACTCTGTTCCTAGGTTTGTCTCAGGATTCAGGTCTTCAATAACAATTTAAATTTTTTTGTAACCTTATGTAGAGAAAAAGTAGCTGAAGTAGATTACAGCAAGATTTTGTTGAAATAAAAGTATAAAATCAAGTAGTTGAGTAAGAACATGTATACTGTTGCTTGAAATTCCTGTCAATGTTTCTGCTTTGCTAGGATGTGTTATTAGGCAGGAATTGCATTTGGGAGGAAAGAGCTTGTCACTGCGTCCTTGTTACATTGCCAATGGCATGAACTTCATCTATGTAGATAGAGTTGTTCTAATTTTAGGACCAGGCTGTGAAAAAAATAAAAAATAGCATGCTGTAAAAGAAATAAAAACAGTATTCAATCATTGACAGTGTCACCATTATCTGTGTCACTATTAAATAGCTTAAAAATTGCAGCAGGATCACCAGCTATAGATGTCTTGGTGGATATATGTGAAGATAAGCATCTTCATGATGAGGAACTCCCACATCAGTGTGTAATAGAGCTGACCAAATTCTAATGTAACGTAATGTAACTCTAATTGGTTTTGACAGGTAACAAAGGGAGATTGATCTTTTTTTTTTTCCCTAGAAGTATCAAAAAGTTCTTCATAGTGTTGATTACTAAATAATTTAGACAAAGAGTCCAGTCTTTGCTTGAAGTCTTTAATGACAATGCTGGGGGGGAGTGTTTTTGTGTTTTTTTGCTTTTTGTTTGTTTTCCAGTAAAATCATTGCTTTTCTTGGTGAAAGGAGAATCAATATATCACTGATAAAAAACAAAGATGTGTCTCACCAAGACACATTACTTAAACTGAATGTGAATTCTCAAAGTAGCCATCACAGTCAAAATGATTTGGAAACACCATGGTATGTTTTTATTGCTTCTTCAGCAGTCACCTTGTCTTTTTATATTTTTACATTCCATATTTTTGTATTTTATATGTATATTTTCCTGTCATAGCAATGAGAGTTTCAAAAGTTGCTCAAGAACAATAGTGAAATTACTTTCATGATGTGTTCCTTCGGTGTGCTGTCTGTCTCCTGACAGTCCACCATGAGCAAATGAGGCATTTCTTCGGCATTGAATAAAGTCATATGGCAATTTATTGCTGTCTTTACCTATCTCAAAAAAATCATTTCTCTGCATCTCTTGGAATGTGCAAATTTAATTCTTCAATTTTAGGGAGTTTTATCTTGTCTGTTGATGCAATGTCACTGTCACAGTCTTGATATGGAGAAAGGAAATAACTTATTATTATCCCACGTATTTAGCCTAAGGTAATGTTTGTTTGTACAAGGTATTCTTATCTGTGAATTTTGATTTGAAAATCAAAATTTGATTGAGTTGTTTTGGGGGCAGCTGATATATCTTCTTTATCCAGTTTGTGGTGAGATTTAGTCTTCTTTAGCACCAGAGTCTGAGGGAGTAATGCAGCAGCCTCAGCTAGGGCAGTTCAGATGCAGTTGCTCAGGTCTCAGGTGGCTCTCGCAGGTGAGGACACGTCAATGAGTTGTCCATCTGAGTTCCTCTCCGGAACTCATCATTCTGTTGGCAAGTAAATCTTATTTAAGCTTCATGATATGGCTCTGAAATCATCCCTCCCCAATCATCTCAGGAAATCACCACAGTTGTGGGAAACCCTGTAGAGCCCTTCTCTATTATATGTGGCTGAGCCTGGATGAAAATTTCCAAAAAGATTATATATACTGTTAAGCTTGTCAGAAGACTCTGTCTGGCTCCTGTGCTTCAAAGTCCCATTCTAAACACACTATGTTTGTTGACACTTTGCGATACAGTGCAGCAGTACCCATATCTGGCTAACACTGACTGTTTATACAGACACTAATGAACCTTTTCAGGAGCTTTCCTCTTTGCATTCTACTTACTTGTGTGAGTTAGGAGTACAAAAACCAGGTCTGGTGCAATTTATTATGTTTTAGCAGGCAATGTTTCATACATTCATGTTGTTGAATTTATCTTAAACATGCAACACAGTACACTCCTAAGACATTATTTATTTATTTATTTATTTTAAAAAGGGAAATAAAGGAGTCATAATTCGATAATTTAAGTGCATACCTCAATGAAAGATTGGACTTGCTTTCTGGAAAAAAAGGAGTGTTGAATGGCTCAAGAGGAACTGGTGGGGTGCGAACCTGTTCATTAATAATCTGGTGGCTGGAGTACTCATGAGTGGGAGGCTCTGGGTGCAAATACCTCACAGACCTTCAAGGCATTCAATCCATTGAATCTCACAGGAGATTGCAGCCCTGGAGAATGTATGTGTTTCACACTAGATCCCCATTGAATAGCTACTGGAAGAACAGTTATTAGAATAAATGACCACAGGGAGCAATAAAGAAGTGAAAGAGAATTGCTTAAAAAATGGTCAAATGATCTTTAAGTTATCAGTCAGTTAGAGACATTATCACCTTTTTTCACAGTGTGCAATGCAGTTGATGAGAGATTGCTTTTTTTTTTTTTTTTAATAGGAGTGATAAGGACAATAAGTAAAGAATATATTTGGAAGTTTTGTGGAGTGCAAGGCTGTCAACAGCCCCCTCAAACCTCTCATTCACCAGGAGGTACCATGGTCCATCAGCCCTGGGGCATCTCAGGGGCCTCTGCTGAGCTCATTCGGGTTTGTCCATGTTGTTCCTGAACAAGAGTAAAGTCTTCTCTACATTAGCATCACTCAGGCTTCTGCTGCTGTATTATACCCAGTTTGGGACAACTCCCCTCACAAAAGAGATAGAACACCTGGGGGAACTCAGGGAGGAGTGCAGGGAATGGTTGGAGGTCTGAAAGCATGGCCTGCGGTGAGGAGCAAAGAACTGGGACGTCGGTCTAGAAAGGAAGAGGCTGAGCAGGGACATGATGAATCTTCAAGTATGTAAAAGGCAGCAGGAAAGTAAAAGGCAGTAATTAGTTCCTGTGTCACTGTTAGATATACTCCCTGTCTAGCAGCAACAAGAAGAATGGCCTTACAAGGCAGCAAGTAAGAGCTCAGTAATGAAGATAATGAGAAAAGGATGTATTTACATGCATACAGTGAGGAAGGGAAGCTTTGAAGTCTCTCAGAGTGCACTTGGTTTTCAAAAACACCAGAGAAACAGCTGCTAATGAGAGAGGTATAGTTGATCCTGACATTGGGCAGGAACCTCTGGGGTCCCTTAATCCACATTTTCTATGATTTGATGTGAAGCAAAGACCATTCTTTCTCCTTTATCAAAATCTGCTTTGCAAGCTTTTACCATCTCTAGGTTTCAAAGAATAAGATTTGGATTTTTTGAGTTTTTAGATACCTGAACACTTCCTTCATAGGGAACACTTCAATTTCTTGCCTAAGATGAAGACTTTGTTGACCTATGGCTTTTCTTTCTCTTCCAATTATTAGCTTAGCACAGTTTAGAACAAGATTCTAAATAATATATAGACAATTAAAACATTAACTATAATGCTGTCTCAGCTGGGTGAAGAGAAAATGTTCAGGCAGAATTTGAGCCTTTTTTTTGTTCTTTTAAATTTTGTTATTAATTCAAGGACGTGCACTGAAATCGCAGAAGCGGATCAGGATGCCAGGGAGGTTGGGATATTTATAACCTGAGGAGATTTGGTTTAGGGAGGAATTAGGGCTCTGAAAGGACTTGTTAAATTTTGTGTTGTGCTGCAGAGTTCCCATGTAATCATGGACAAGTCAATTAGCTTCTCCGTGCCATAGTTGCTCATCTGTAAAATGGAGATTGTGTTACATCTCTGTCTTGCAGATTGGTGCCAACTTACTCATGGAGAGGTGCTTGCTTGCAGCAATGATGGAGGCTGGTATAAACATGCATGACAGTTTTAGAAAACAGTAGTAGACAGCCTGAGGAAATCCTTTCTTTGAGGAGTTTTGGAGGTTCAGGAAGGAGATGGATAAGCCATTCTGTCGAGACAGGTTACAAAAAAATACAGTGCCCATGTGAACTGTTGACTGTGTCTTGTAGTAACACTTACCTTATTGCCCCTTTCCAAAGTATTTGTTATAAAATATTGTAAACCGAACTTTCATGGGAAGATTAATCTTTTGAAAGCTGGGTGAAGTCTCTTTTGTATATCTTTCTGGATTTTACAGAAAACTTGTTATACAGAAATATCCAGTCTTCACCAGAGGCCCTTCGATGGCTTTCTGGGAGTATAATGCCATTAAACAATGTTGGGTGGCAGCAGCAGACTCGACTCGTATCTATGTCATCTGTTACTCTGAGAAGCATCAAAGCTTCAAAAGCTTTTCAGGAAGGGGGAAGGGAGGAGAGGATTTAACTGCAGTGCATCATAAATAGACCAAATCCTGAGATGACAATTTCAACTGTTTACAATAAGCATGAAGTAATTCAAAACACATTCTGGGACATTCAGGCTGTAAAGTCCTTCTGGTAGATCACATGGGCTGTGTTGCAGAGCTGTTTTATTTTTAATTAGCAGTGAACGGAGACATGGTGTTTTTTTTTTTTTTTTTTTTTCAAAAGATCATCTGAATGGAAACATGTTTAGTCCAGAGCTAGTTGTTAGTATTCTTTTTTCCTCTCAGTATCTTTTCTGCAGCTTTGTGTTAGCAGCTGTGAAGCAAGTAGACTTGACGCAGTGTGGCGTGTTTGGGGCAGATAATGTGTGGTTGGCCTGCTGGAAATTTTTCAGGTGTTTGACAGATTTTTTCACTCTGTGCTCCTTGGTGATGTATCTCTTTTGTGATACCAACTCTTTCCAATGTTAAGCTGAAAATATATGATTTTTCTGTTTTCATTTAAACTTTCATTTTTTCTATTTCTACAAAGGATAGTTGGTTTGTTATTGTTCTAGGTCTGATAGGAAGGCTCCTCTGTGTCTAAAACTGAGAATTTTCCCTCACAAGACAATAAATCTACAAAGCTGATAGGAATTCAGCAGCATATGGCACACTAGATCCATCTAGTGCAAATACCTAAATACTCTGTATGTCTTACTCCAGCCCTGGGTACACTGGTGTATTCAAATTTCCATTATGATTTAATGCTGGAAAAAAAAAAAAAAAAAAAAAAAGTCTCTGAAACTGAAATAAGAAGCAGAGAATTTGAGATTATTACCAAGGTTTAAATCAGGGTGTTGTCAGAGCTTTACTGCATTTGCTCAGGCAAAACTGCATAAAATGGACTGTGTCAGGTAATCTTTATTATTCTCTCTTACCTTTGTTAATTCACTGGCTTCTGGTGTTGAGGCAGGCAGGCAAAAGCAAAGCAGAGCTGGTACAAAAAATGGACTCACAAGAAGGTTATGTAGAAACATACTTGAACGGTATGTTAACATAAAGGCAACTGAAAGCTGTCCAGAAAGACAGATAGGTACCCTTCCGTCATGATGGGATGATCTGGTAGCCTGGATTTTGCATGGGCAAATCTTCAGAAGATGTCCTGTCACATAAAGAATTAAAATAGAGTTTGCAGCATACAACTGTACTTGTTTGTCATCTTCTAGCTGCAGGAACAACTGCTGCTTTCTTCCATAATTTCAGTGCTACTGTCTGGTCTATTTTCCCACAGCTCCTATGGGTATTCAGCTCCAGCATCCACAGGCTGAACTGAAAACTATTCTTGCTCCTTCTGTTTTGCTGCATTGGTCCCTGAGACTGAGGTTGAGTAATTGAAACGTTTTATGAGCCTTCTGCAGAGTTTTCTTTATTTCTTTTTTTTTGTTTTCTCACCCCGTGCAGTCAGTTCAGCAAGCAAGCAGGAATATTTTTGTTCATGGTAGAGCAGCTGAAGGTGACAGCAAACTTTTCTTTATACTTTTATCACATGTTGCAAATGCCTTTGAGATATTTCTTTCTTTGTTATCTTAAAATGCTGTGCTATATTGATTTTTGCTTTTTCTCTAAGGGGCTGAAAATTTCAGCAGTAACCCCGAAGCTAACTGAAGTAATTGATTATCTGTTTTTAGCCTCCTCTTCAGTTATTTACCTCATGCCCTTCAATGGAGAAAGGGTGTGTGATTTCTAGATGATTTAGTGTAAAGGAGATCTTTACTGAGCTTTAATATCAATTTATATAACCTTGATACAGAAGTTATTTTTAGACCCACAAGTTTATCTAATATGTCGTAAGAGAGCTTGTTCTAGAAATATTTTATAGCATTTTTTTTTACTGAACCTGTGAGTAATAATAAATGAAGCAGATTTTCTATAAGCGCATTTAGCAATTGAAAATACTTAAGGATATTATCTACAGGAGAAATTAACTGCATATTGGCCTCCTGTACTCTTCTTGTTAGATACCTTTTAAATTGTATTTTATAATTAATAACTACATTTTGTTTACATTTTTTTATGTATATATTAATGGTAATGGCATTTTCATCTGTATTTTGTCTTTGCTTTTGTAGCAAGAAATACATTGGTCATTAATACTTTAATTCTCTGGGTTATCATTCAGAAAAAAACATATGTTTTTGTTATAGGGCCTGCTATCTTAGACAAGTTTTCTGAGCTCTCCATGCTACTTTGTGTCATTTATTTTCTACGAGAATGTATATGTATAGATGTGGTATCTGTAAGTAAAGTCTCTTTCTAATTAAGTAGAAAAATGTGAGATGCTACCCACAGGTTGGCAATATCATTTGCTTTACCACGAAATCTTCAGATCCTTCTTTCTCTTAGGGCACATTCCAGGACATAAAAATGATTAATGTGTCTTGGAAGTACAGCTTTGGAAAGTTTGTCAAGTTATCTTGAGTAGCCTAAGATTGGGGTGAAATCTCCCCTTCCATTAGTTTAAAAAATATTAATATTTGATCTGCTTTCATATAACTCATTCATCATCTTCAAAAGATCATCAGAGACAAATTACAGCTTGAAAGAGTGGAAATTAGACACCAGCTCCTCATTTCTGGTTCACATTCCAGTATTTGTGATGCAAAAGGGAACTTGAATCCAGAAGCACATCTGTGATTGCAATAACAAATTAGCAAAGAAGATTTAATCTGAGCCACATAATATGAAAAGTTGTTTAGAGAGAATGAAGTCTGAGCTCAGAGATCTTGGCACGGACCTGGTGCAGTGGAGCAGTCTGATTGGAGGGGAGCAGGAGGGATCCGAAAGTGAAGAACAGCATGTGAATTAAGCCAAATAATTAAGTGATTTAAGCATTAATGTGGCCAACCCTCTGAGTTCATTCAGAGAAGCAAAATACTTATCATTGCTTCTCTGGAGATTATTGTATTGTCAAGGATTCAGTTTAGCCAGGATATTTAGACCTACCCTTTACTTGCATAAAAAAAAATCTTAAATTTCTCATTGTCTGAAACTGATTGTATCTTTTTGTCTTTCAGTGAGTTTCATTTAGTTGCAATTACTCTGGCTTCAAAATTTTGAAATCAAATAAATTAATGAAAATGGAAAATCAGAACTCTTTCCTAATTAAGAACTGAGCTTTTCAAGGAATATGAAAGGATCTAATTTAGAGAAAGATGTTTGGAGAGCATGAAATGTGGCTTGAAGGAGATACATGTGCATTTAATATAACTCACTGAGCACAGCCAGATTTATATTGACGGGAGACAAAAAGCATCTGAAATCCTCTTTCAGTGATAGAATAATTTATGGGCTTTCTTGAAGCATTTGGAGTTGACTTTCAGTTCAGTGAAATGGGTGGCCATTTCAGTTTGGTTCTTGGTGGACAAAATTACTACTGTATTTTGTGTTATTTCTTTCAGTGTTAGTTAGCTGAACTGTGGAAATACTGGGAGGGATCTGACTGTGCTTTTTGTTTCTGATCTTCAACGGCTTTGCAACTGTCCTGCAAGAAAACAGAGAAACCTCCATCCTGAGACTGTCGCAGTCACAGCAGGCTGTGAGGATGCCAGTGACAATGAAGGGACACAGAGAGTGGTCAGGTAGCTCAGATAATGTCCATAATGGGCACAATTCAGAATGGCCTTAATTTTTATTGACCCTGAAACACAATTCTCTTGGTCTGCCATTTCCCCAACGTACACAAATACATTGTGCCTGCAGCACCCATGTGTAATACATGCATCTCATCCTTCCTCAGCATGCCAGACAACTCCTGCTGTGGAGAACATTTTTGGAAATAATCTGGATGATGTGTCATTTCTTATCAGAAGTAATTATCATGGTAATTCTTTTCCCCACAGTGCCCAAATGCTAAAGGAAGTTGTGGGTTCCTCACAAAAAATAATTATGTGTGTAGAAGGAGAGAGGAGGTGTTTCTAAAGAGGTTCAGGTTTGCTGTTCAGCTCCAGCTCTGTTAAGGCACAGTGGATGTGTGGGTGGTAAAATGGAGAGCTATTAGATGGGAATACTCATAGAAAGTGTGGCAGGACAACGGGAGTGAGGTACAGAAAATATAATTACAATGGGTAGCTAGTTGACATATAATCTTTGACAGAATCCATGCTTGACCTTGATTTTCTGAGAAAGTTAGAAGACCATAATGTAGTAATCAAGCGTCTGGTAAAAGGAGGTCACAGTCCCCATTGTCCTTACAGAGAAGAGGAATTTTACTTTTAAAACTATGCATGGTGGAACAATCTACTAAGCCCAAATGGGATCTACTAAATCTACATGGCATAGTCCTCAAAGAAGTTCATGTACATTTAGAATTGGCAAATATCAACAGCTGTTTATTCACATTATAATTACCCAAATTGCAAAGGACTGTCTGCAACAAGTTCTGTTTAGTAACTCAGACTACCCAGACCCACTGCAATTGCTTTCTAGCTGCCAGCTCTATTAAGTTTTGTTTTGTAACAGTTTACTACAGAACAGACGTTTGTTTTCCCTGCACAGCCTTCCACAAAGCATTGTTTAAGCAGCACATAATGTATTCCAACAATGAGGTACTTTTTGCTCCCATCTGTTTGATAGCAAAATGAACAGTTGTGATTTGTACGTACAGTGTAAATACTGTATAATGACTATGGGTTTACTTTGAGCAAGGTCCAGGTTATTTCATTCCTGTGCCAGGTTTTAGTCCCTTTTTCAGTTACCAAATGACTTCTGATGCTGGGGCTGATCTTTTCAGGTGCTAAACCTACCTCTAACTGAGCAACCCATCATCGACCAGGGTGATGGTAATGGGCTGCCACAAGCAGCCCTGACAGCAAAGCGGGTGCCGAAAGGATGAGATGCCATGTGCTTCTCATCCCTTCGAGGCTGTGTGGTATCTAATTGCCTTTTCCAAATCAAAGGCAACACAGATACTCCCCCAAAGGCTGACAGGGCTGTGGGTATTTCTATTTTAATCTTCTAGGGTAATACAGTAAGGAGAAAAAATGGAGGGAAGGATTTAATTTTAACCAGCCTTTTAACCAGATCCTTTTACCTGTCTCGTTTTTTACTATTAAAAAGACTTTTATATTTACAGTTCTTTCAGAAAGCTAAAATCTGCACAGATGCAATCAGCCTTCTGCCAGTGTGCCAGAGAGCAGGCAGGGCAGGGGCTCTCCAGCCAGCTCAGTGAGCACGTTGCAATAGCAAACACAACACCTCTCCATCAGACTTGTATTAAAAATCACTTATTGTGACCTGTTTCCAAGCTGGGGCTCTACCAAATATACTGATGCGTTAGGTAGAAAGTCCTTTGCTTCATGAAGTCAGGTCATTATGTGGATGACAAAATTTGGTGGCCTCTGATAGCTTTATGGAGATTGTCCTTCAAAGGGATGGCAGGCAGCATCCTAGGTGGGGGTCTGTTGGGGATACAGGGCAATAAATGAGAGCTGGCTAAAAGCATATGTGTTTTTTAATTTTTGTTTTTATTAGTTGTTCTTAATACAAAATCGAGTTCACAGTTTGGTGCAGTCATCTCCATTCAGTCAAAAACATATGTTGTTTCCTTTTCCTTTCTTCCTTCCTTTGTGAATCATGAATCTAACGAATCGCCCGCTTCCAGATGCTGAGCAGACTCCTTGCAGGTCATCAGGCACGCAGGGAAGTGTAATAAATACACGCTGAATGTTGGTTTATGTTGGTTTGCATCCATCCTGCTGCAAAGATACAGGAAGGGCTTCAATACCTCGCATTGGCTGGTTTGTGTTACAACACGCGTCCTTCTCCCAAACCACATCCTGAAGCCGAGGATAGTGTAGCTCTCTCCTGATCAGCTTTTTCAAAGTATTGGCAACACCAGCTCCGTTTTCATAATTCACTAATGTTTGCTCTCTGAACTTGTTTTTAGGAATCTTTGAAAGACTTTGTTTCAAATTTTATCCTGAAAAAGGAGCATCAATTTTTACTGATTTTTAACCAATATAGTTCAGCAGATAATTGGATAACTGTTTTAAAAGCCAAGGCTGGCCCATTTGCTCTGTTTAGATGTAATTACATAGAAAGAAAAAACACATTTGACTTTTTTTTTTTAATACATAAAGCTGTGTAGTTTCTGTTAATCCTTGTGTTGCTGGCCATATGCACCTAAATATGTCTTAGCACAACTTCTGTGCCTGATAATGCAAATATGGTGTAAATGTTGAACTCAGTTTCATGCCTGACTTTCTATTGACACCAAATAAATTCATAACATAACAAGTCAGCCTCAGAAGATGCAGGTTTCTTTAAAACATCAAACTGGTTATTTTGGATTTGCTCCTGGAATATTTGATCTGTAATGTTATGACATTTTGAACATGTTTTAGTTTATTCTTTAATTAAAAAAAAAAAAAAGTAAATCAGGAATACTCACCAAAAGGCTGTAGCTAAATTGTAAGCAAGCTTTCCTTTTCCCTGAGCAGTCATTAGCTTTGTATTTCTGCATGGAAACCAGGAAACTGTGTGCTAGGGCTGTGTAGTTTTATTGATTTTGGTCTGGCATAATTAACTTCTCAGTTTCCTCTTTCTTGAGCATTATTTGCTTGAATTTTTAACTCTGCGTGGGGATCCTGGGACACCAGCAGAGAGCAGGAATCTGTTAATTTAAAAAGCCCTTTATAGAGATTTGTAAGAGTTTTGTCAGATGTTGCCACATAACCCGATGGCCAGAGGCTGGGACTGTGAGTGGTATAGATGCAGTGCACCTAAACCTTCTTCTTCTTCTTCATCTTTTTTTTTTTTTTTAATTTTAATTGAAAATATTTTTAGTTAGTGAAGGGAAGCCTGCTGAATTTGGGTCATTCCCAAGATTGTCCTACAGCTCCTGTTTTAAGCACATCACATGAGCTCCATGACGGAGTTCTGTATTCCTGTAGGGAAGCCTGAAAGAAAAGAGGCAGAAGAGCTGCTGCCTTTGTCCTGTCTCTGCCCTGGGATGCTTTCTGCTGTGCCTTGTGGTGGGCAGCCGTCCACATGCAGCTGGCTGGCAGTGTAGAAAGCAGGAGCAAGAAGAGGATGGAAAAGACTGACTACCACTAAGCAACAGGTTGATTTGCTCCACAAGGAAAAAAAGAAAAAAAAAAAAAAGTTTAGATTAGAAAGTATGCCTCCCAGATAGAAGGAGCTTGCATCTTGCAAGACACTGAACAGTATGATCATTCTGTTTTCAAAGAGTCACATTTTAAAGTTGGGAACAAACTTGGAAGTACTTTGGTTTTGTGCATTACCGGAGTGGCTCAGCCAATTTGTTAAGGGGCTGTGATTCTTTGCTACTTCATTAAAAAAAATCTGCTGCAAAACCCTCTGTTCTCTTTGTTACTACTCATTATATACAGCCACAGGGATACATGCTTGTCATTTGACAGTAAGGAAAGCACAGCTGAGTTCACTGCCCTGAGGAACTTGCAAAACAATATGAATTAAATGTTTATACTTTTTATGTCTGCATGAAATATCTCTTGCTTTTGGAGGTGTTTGCAAGAAACATAGCCTCTTGTGTTCACTTCCAAACTAAAGCCAAAAGAAAAGAAATATTTATTGATTTAAAAGCAATGCATACAATTTACAGTATACTTTGTCAGTTGTAATTATCTTAAATGTATATATTTTGTAGACAGCTTGTATTGCAGATTATTGGATTGAATTCCAGTTATCATAGTAAGATTCCCCAGGTGGCTTTATTTCTTATAGATTTTCCAGCTTTTCCGTCTTTGTGTATTACAGATAGTGTAGAGGTAATATCAGCTTAAGGATCTAATTCCTGTAAGCATACCTTTTAGCTTGTGAAGGCACCAACACAGCACATCAGTGTGCAACAAATAAGGGACAAAAACATATTTTCACATAGATAGCACAAAATGGCATAGAATTTATCCCTACTGGAGATAACATACTCTTTTCTCAGTTATGCAATTTCTAATTCCTGATGCTAGCTATTCAAATACAGGAAAAAACATCTAGCTTTGTATAGAATGTAGCTATGTGATGCATCTCAAATGTCTATCATTTCCAGAGCTATGATTAAGAGATAACATAAACTTATGACCCTCACTGTTTGTTTTCTTTGTTTGTTTGTTTGTTTGTGTGTTAGAATTTATTTTTTCAGAAACACAGAGGATAAAGTAAATATGGTCATATCCTTGAAGTAAATCTTGGTGCTTTTTGCACAGTTTAAGACCCTCTGGATTAAAAAATACCCCCAAACTTTCCCCTGGTGAAATACTTTCACTATCACATCGTCTACTCTCATTTGACCTGTGCCAGTGGTGGGGGAAATCAGGTTGCCAAAAGGCAACAGTCCTCGCTGGCTGTCTTCAGCCAGTGGGGAGTGGGTAATTTCTGCATGAATGAGCTATGTATTTAGCTTAATTCTAAATACGTACTGAAGTTTCAGAAGCACATTCTGGTTTCTCTGCACGTCTTCACTATTCCTGTAACTGTTTTCATAAACAAATGTTGATTTGCGTCTGCATCCAACTGCCTTGTATAACACTGTGTCAAACTACCACCCATGACTACATACATGGCAGAGCTGGGCTGCCTTTGTGGTAGCTAGTCAGAATAAATCACCCTAACATCTTGAATCTTCGTGCATCCTATGGGAAAAGTGTTCTTAGGCTGCTGAGGTCTGGTACATCAATGCATGTCTCTGACAAGCTTTGGGCAAGGCAGGAATGGCCTCCAAAATCTCTTCTCCTGTGCTTGCCACTGACAATGTGACTTCTCTTACTTTGAACTAAAGCCCAGGCAAGTAATTATTGCATGTGACATTTTATGAGGTTTGCTGTGTTTTTATTTTAGATCCGAGTTGAATGTCAGGAAGCTTGTTGCATACAACTAATTGCAGTCTATAGTTTGTTTAAAAATTAGAAGGCTTTTCCTTACGATCTTGCCCATTTCAACCCATTTCAGGCTAGGAATGTCCCACCACTGAGGTGTCAGGACAATTCATTCAGTCTGTGGCCTGATATGTGACAGGCACTTCATGGATGTGGGTCAACTGATGGCACATGCAAAGTCAGCCCTGTTGCAAGGTTGGCTTCAGTGAAGCTAGTAGCAGTTCTGGAGGGAGTGGAAACCACTTTGTTGGATTAAACAAATCCGCCTGTTTCAATCTACCATGTAAGGTTATTATTGAAAACTTAATTTGAAACCAGAGAAACAAAATAATCCCTTTTGGTTCTATTTCTTGCTGATCCCTATTCTCCAATACTGGATTTGGATATCTGAGACAGCTGAAAATGCATTTGTCTTTCCAAATGAATTAATGCTTCTGCTTTGAATTTATTTACACTCTTTCCCTTGTCTTTAGATATTTCCTTTTATTTCTATTATGTAGTTGCTAGAATATTTTTTCTTTAAACTTGCATGTGCTGGTCTAACTCATATGTCTTAATCCAATGAAATCCTTTATAGAGAGGAAGGTGTAAAAACATATGCACCAGGACCATCTGTTTCATCAGTTCTCACTCTCTTCAGATGTAATAAGAAATGACTCAAAATATTCTATCCCAATCTCAACAGTCAGTATCAAGGGAAAAGCTAACAGCACTGTAGCGTGATTACAGTGCGTGCCAAATCCACAGCCCAAAGGAAGAGATGATCCAGAAGTGATTAAGACCTTTTCCTAGATTACTGTGCAGAAAAATATGCTCAGTGACAACTACTTAGTATTGAAATTCAAGAATGGGCATCCCACCAAGGTGAACAAATCTACTCCAAATGGATAGCTACTAGTGTTTCAGACATAAAAACTGATTTTTATTTTTTTTTTTTTGTGACTATTATATTAGCATTATTAGAAAGTAGTCCATGAGAGCATGAGAAATTCAAGATCTACCATTGAGGCTTTGTCTTGGTATTTATGCTGTTGTGATAAAACATGAGCAACTAAGGGAAAAAAAAAAAAAAAACAAAAAAACAAAAAAACAAACAAACAAACAAACAAAAAAACTTGTTATTACTATTTTTGAACTACTCTTTATGTGGTAAGTAGACAAAGGCAGGAGGATGAAAACTTGCCCATTTTGCAGAGACATGTTGCAGGAAAGTGGCAGAAGGGGTAAGTGAAGCACAAAACATGTTGAGGTGCAACAGCTTGGCTCAGCTGGAGGGTTCTGCAGTTTCCCGTGGCAGAGCTCAGGTGTCCCAGCCCAGAGGTGAGTCTGTGGCAGATCTGGGCTGCCGACACCATCTCCAGGTTCACAGGGGAAGCCCTTAATCTCCAAACCATCTTTTGTTTTCTCCTTCTAATTAAAGATCTGGAGATCAATGTGAATTAAGGGGGGGGGGGGCACTTAAAAGCACTTAAAAGCGTGTCTTAATTAAACTACCTTTACTAGTGCATATCGATTTTTGTTCCGTTGTGAGGAAACAAGCAAACAACTGCGACTCAGCAACAGGCTACTGTCTCACCAGGTTCGAGTTGTTCAAGTAAGGCTTTATTCATTTATTATGTGCTTTATCAGAGAGAGTTCTTGCTTGGCTTTAACTAAAAGTTCATCATCTGTTGTTTCACTAATTTCAGAATATTAACGACAGAATATAATGACTAACGACATTTCAAACCAACATCCCTTAGCAAGCAAGCAAGCAAGGAACAAATTAATGGGTGAAATACCTTTGCTTTTCCACTGACAAAATTTGATGAGGATTTTGAAAGTAAATGCTCTAAATAAGAGGAGGAAGTGACGGAGAGTACTACTTCAGTCATACTTCAGTCAGTTCTACCTCTCAGGATATCAAGGAACAGTTTGTGTGCATTGATGAGACATGCCACAAAAAAACATATTGTCAAAAAGAAAGGAGCAAATTGTAGTTAGAGTAGAAAGAACTAGAAAACATAAACCTGTAGGGAAAAAAAAGATCAAAACATTCACAATTATTTATTGTGATGTAAATAATTGTAGTATTTGTTACAGTGTTAAATAATATGGTGTAAATGGTGTCATAAGGTTCTCTCTAACTTTTTTCACATTTGATAATTTTAAAGCGATCATATGTGGAATAAGTTTTTGTATCAATATTTAAACTATTTTCTCTAATTCTTAAGAAAGTCTTATAACAAGTGGTTACTTATATAAGGTTCTGAGAAGAAGAGTCTGTGCACTCACGATGTGCTTTTTTGATTATTTTAAACAAAAAATATAAAACAGCTATCTAATATCAGTATCAGTAATATCAGTAATTGCCATTTCATCTTGCAATTCAGTTTTGAATATATTGATTGTAAGGGGAGAGTACTATAGTGTTTCATGGGACTCAAAACAAATTTTTAAGGTATTGTAGCGGAACTGTGCAAGTACTTTAGGGGAGAGTTCACCAGCGTTAAAAAAAATAAATAAATAAATAAAAAGATTTTTATTCATTTCACAAGTGTATACTTTAGTGAGGAAAAAAAATACCCTTTCTGAATGATCTTTGCATTTCTTTCACATTAGAAATGTATCATTTTAACTGCCTATGTGTTTCTCAAAACCATACCACCTGAGCAGTCTGTAATTTTTTCTGTATTTATGCTTATGACTACCAGCCAGAATAGGAAAATTTATAATTTCATCTCTTCCCAGATGGCAAAAAAGAAAATGAGCTACTTGCTTGAGAAATATTTCTATGATAAAGCAGGGATCCGAACCTGGGTCTCATGCAAAGCAGTCCAGCATCCTAACTGGGGACATTATTGTGCTCAATAATGAGTACTTTCAGCTTTAGGAATTCTCTGAGAGATAGTTTTTGTCTTGTAACAGTCTGTTTTATTCTGCAGCTGCTTTTTTAACTTTACAACTTAGTAACATCAATTGACTGTCAAATAAGTAACACTGAGAATTCATGAATAAACATGGTATCATTTACATACTAACAGAGAGGGCCTTTAGCTGAAAGGAACCCATTTGTGCTCCCGCAATATCTTAATTATTTACTGTGTTATATTGTAATTAATTGTATTTAACTCTCTCAAAACTCTATAGTATGTATATCTTACAGGGTTTGGAACCAATGAACTAATATTAAAGTGGTAATCAACACTGCCTCTAAATATTCATGCCAATAAATGACTCCCATGTATTTGCTGAATGCCAAGGATAGTCTGAAGCTCTTATTTAGCATTCTAGTGGGATCTAGTTTCTGCAAAGATCACATAGATGCAGAATTTCAATATTGTTGCTGTTTTGCGTGGGGAGAGGGAAGCATGTCTGAATTTGCACGAGCAGTGGGGCAGGACACTTAGAAGAAAGCAATGGTATCTCAGTCACAATCTGTGCTTAATAATGCCTGAGAGCACCAGGGAGTTGTCAGCTATTTTTTATTATAACAAAATTACAGTTTTGTTTAGTCTACGACAGTCTCCTTGTAATTTCACTTTTTAATAAACATTTACAATTTTCCAAATCATTTAAAAATCTTTGCATTTCATGGGCGGGGTGCTTTGACACTCACACAGCCCGGACTCCATCAAGGCACCGCTCTAGCAATCACACATTCAGACACATTTCTCAATAAATCAATTAAATACAATATCCCTAAAGATTAGACTGCTTCAGTTTGGCAATTGGCTGGCATAAATCTTCAGAAAAGTGTATTGAGCATGCAGAGGAACAACTGATTTATTGAGCTACTGTCAGAATTTCAAAACAAGGAAATACTGTCTCGCAACCCAGTAAGTTTGTTTAATGAAATGTAAGTTAAGTGTAAACGGTCTTAGAATATATGTGAGTGCAGACTTTTGGGTTGAGAGTAACTAGCATATCGTAAACCGTGCTTTCTCGTGTGGTGCATAAAGGGCCCGTATAGGTGCACTGCCCCTCCTGCAGTGTTTAAGCCTCCACTCCCTCCCACCTCCAGGAGCGAACCGATAACCACTGTGCCCAGGCTTTTCTGATGCTTTTTCACAGCCCCAAAAGTAGTGAATTCACCTTCAGGTACTTGAGATGAAAAAGAGCTTGTTTTACTGTCAGGGGAATAGCAATATGAAGATTGCACGCAGTCGTGCTGAAAATACAATCCAGATGTCCTGACCCCTGCACCATGCTGGAGTGCAACAGGGATTTCTGTGCTCTCTGTTGTTGATGTCTTGTTTAAAAAATTCTCTTACATGCTTGTATATGTACAAATACTTTGTCTATTGTTCTCACAGAGATACTTGATAACACTGTTAGCCATATTTCTAATTGCTCCAACGCCAATTCTTTTCTTTCTTTTTTTTTTAGCTAAATCTTAATTATTTCTTATGAAAAGTTATACAACACATATTAAAATATGTAGCTGTTTATAGGGAACAAGTAGTTCAGCATGACTATATTTGATGTTTAGTTTCCATGATGGTCTTAGATCTGTGTTGCATATGGGGTCCTGCACGCAAATATTTAACATGCTCAGCCCTAAGGAAAAACTATTTCTGTTAGAGCCACCCTGCTGACTGTGACCACAGCACTGCAGGTCTGCTTTGAGGGCAGAGGCACCAGCTTCCAGCATGGGTAACTTAAACTGGAAATGATCATGCAAAGTGCAAACCTGATTACCTTGACCTCCGTTTAAAAAAGACTGCAGAAAGACTGAGCATTAAAAAGAGATTATATTATTGTTTAATTTCATTGTACTATTATATGGAGAGGAAAAAGATAAAATTCACAGCTGTATCAGATATCTCGTGGAAATGATGTGGACCGCGTTGCTATGCTGATCTTCAAGAAGCTCCCTGTGCAGAAAGTTGCAAGTGCTACAGATGCTGAGGTGTGCACCGCGCTGTCCTGAGGACGCTGGCGTGCAACCCTGCGGCCCCACACCGCTTCTCGCTGTGTGTTCGCACTGCGCTGCAGCTGAAGAGCTGCTACACCCGCGATTGCAGCTCCTTGCTCCTGCCCAGGGCCGGATTTTGCAGCCAGTGTGCCCAGATCCCTGGCTGAGAGGGGTGCTGGAGGATGGGCTCTGGTTTTGGACTCAGCCAACTCTGTTTTCCTCTTGCAGAATCACCCAGCCCTGCTGCAGTTGGTGATCCAAGCTGAAGGTAAACATCTGGTCATCCAGCTGGAGAGAAACGAGTGAGTACCCTTGGTGCATATTCCCTTTGTACCGGCATTCTTAGAGAGGGGTTATAATGTTAAAACTGATGGTTTGAAAGTAACCTGGGGTTTGCTACTGGTCCCTTACAGAACATGCCCCTAACTGGAGTGTTTTGTTCCGGTTTGGATTGTGGGCATTTGCCTTCTGCTAAGAAAGCAAGAACCTGTATGTACATCTGCATTTATGTGGGGCTGAAAACAGAAATGCTGCCTCTCAGTACTTTCTTGTTGGTCAATATTCTTATTTGGTTTGGGTTTGTCCTCCTTTCCCTCAATAAGACCTTTTATTTACAATAATGTGGAAAGTCTTTGGAATGTTTCTTGGAGGACTTACCCCTCCTGGTGCTCCCTGTGACCGTGGTTGCCTCTGTGCAGCGGCTGTGGGTGTCTGCTCAGGGAGCATGAGTCAAGCAATGGGGCTTAACCCCTGCTGGACTTTTAAGTGGGAGCTCTGTGGGTTTGTTGGCAAGGGGCTGATGATGGGATGTTCACGCTGCTCATTAGGCCCATGATCAAAGCAGAGCTTGAACACCTATTTGTGGGCTATAAATTTTGCATCTTCTTCCACATGCTCTTGACAACTCCTGCTTGTGTCCAGAAGCTGTCACAGGCAGATACCAGGGGATGCTGCAGAGAGGGTCCCTTGGGATGGGTAGCGGGGACGGTCCTGTGATCAGAAACTCAGCCCCAGCCATGTGAGCTGGACAGGGACCAGCCTGGTGGCTGTGGGCAACATTTCCCTTGGCTTGCTTAAGAAACATGGGCAAGCCAGGTACATGGCTTTCTTCAGTCTCAGAAGGAGCCCCACGTGACATGTCACCGAACTCTTAGTTTACCATCTCAACCACTTCTTCTCTAAGAGCATCTCAAGAATACATTCTGGGGATCCAGATCAGGACAGCTACTTGCTGCTCACCAAAGGAAAATCAAAGATCATTCACAATGAAGAGAAAATTTGTCCAAAAATGTTAGCAAGGATCAATGTGTTCTGTAGGTTTCCCTGCTGGTGAAATAAAAGCAGCAGAGATGTTTTTTTTACAGTAGGAGAAATACAAAAAACATAAGAGGTGCAGCTTTAAGTGTTAGGAGACAGGAATGTGCATGTGAAAGCAAATGTCCAAGGGAGGCTGGCATGCACTGCCTCAGGCTGGTGACGGACAACATTATTGCAAAATGATGGGGCACCTCTTTAGTGCTCTGTAGTAAAACAATGCAAAATGCTCTTTATTTCCAGCCATTTGGAGAAACCCTAACATTACCCAGCTGTGAGAGAATCCAGTGCACTTTATTATTCAACATTAGGTCCAAATCACGAGCTTTCTTCACATTATTTTCAATGTTTCTTTATTGTTCCTTTCCTATCCTTGAAAGTAATGTAGATACCCAATGCATAGGTTGCTCTGTTTCAGCAACTAAAAGAGGATTTAATTCATTTAGTAAACAGGAATTTAACTTTATATTCTCTTAATCTTTGTCAAAGGGTGTGCCTTCCTTCAGGAATGTGAAGTATGCAGCAATTGAGGAAACGATTTGCATTCCATGTCAGCGATTAAAAGAACATAAAACTGCTAATCCAGGCCTTGCTAAACATACCAAACTCTCTTGTACCTGTAATAAAATCAGATTTAGAAAACTGTAAGATGCAATCTCCATCTCTTTTAAAAAATAGGAGATGACAGGACTATAAATTAACTCTTATGAGCATCTGTTTGACTAACCAGGTTTGGAGAATTCTGATCTCTGCTTCTTAAGAAATATAATACTCGGTATTGGTTATATTCTAGTTTACCTATCTCTGTGGTGGGGTGTCCACCAGCAGGTTTGTGTTCTATAAAAGTTTTGTATGGTGATGGCAACATGAGGTTCCTTGTCTTAACAGGAGCTTCAATATACTATTGTAAAACACTAAAGTTAGCCCTGCCTGTGTTTGGGGTTTGTAGCATACGAGGCAGTGCACAGATCCACAGAAAAAGGTCACGGTTTTGCAAAATCATTTTTCCCTTTTCTCCAGTTAGTATTATACTGGCTTTTATTTCCAAGACAAATAATGGGCTGAGAGGTGCATGTTGGCGCAGGAGTTGCTCTGGTGGGTGTGTGCGTGGACCCGTTACCTGTTTCCGTAACAGTGCGTCGGTCAGCACGACTGCTCTGTGTTCCCCAGGCCGGACAATCTCAAGGCTTCATGCTTGTCTGTAGAAATTGGTCGCTGCATTTCTTCTGCCTGTAATGACAGCATTGATTGTTGTGGCATTGGCATGGAGAGGTGAGTGGAAGCAGAGGAGGTGAGGGAAGGGAGCAACATTTCCATGCTGTAGCTCCTGCCCATGAGTCTCCGAGGCTGCAGAGAGGATCAGCAGATGTGCTTAAAGACTCTGTCTCCTCCAGCCTGCTCATCTTCCCGAGGCTGGCACAAACCATGCAGCTCAAATATCTTGAAAGCCTTGATACCGAGCGTTGGAGTAGCCATTAAGCCAGCACGCTTTAAGTAGTAGTGTGCTAAACACATACATATTTTCTTGAGTAGTAAGTGACAACACATATGAAGCTCTGATGCGTGATGTATTTTACTGCAGTTTCACGTAAAGCATGCTATTCCTTGGAGGGTGGTAGGGGTGGAGGTGGATGGGACCCCTAAATTGCATAATTTCTGTATTGGGTCATGCAAAAAAAAACAACAAAAAACTGGATATGATTTTCCATACTTAGTAGAAACAGCTGCTTTGAGTAGCCTTGACATTAAAATCCATTTATTGAAAACCTAAGAGATTTTCAAAATGATTCAGATGCATTAAGCAACCCCAAGCGGAGGCTGATGTGTTAAACCATCTGTTATCTATGGAAATATTTAATGTCAGTTTGGTGTTTTTCCGATTTTTAGACTCAGCGAGATGTGTTCGTATTTATAGGGCAACATGTTATAGTTAGTTCTGGAAGGGTTGCTGGTACCTGACTTCACCACTTAAGGTTTAAAATCTTCTCTATGTTTTCCAGCTGTTAACTTTACTTTTGTTTTTATTCATTGAATAATTCAGTGATTAATTTTCAGGCATTGCACATCTGTAATTGCAAAAACAAAATTATTTGCGTTGAATTAGTTTGTTCTCTGTAGAAAACTGACTAGCAAGCTTATGTTGCAATGAACATTTTTTACTATGATTTATTTGCAAAATATGATTGCACTCTTGAGAACCTTGAGCTCTGTAGTACCTTAAATGTTTTAGAAACACTTGTCATATGGAGAGATTTGCAGAATCAGCAAATCATCTATCAGCTGCAAAATAAACCACCCTTAGGAGCAGCTGGCTGTACTGGTGTACATCACATCAGTAATACTGATGCACTTCTGCGGTGCAAGGGACAGTAATGTATGCACATAGAAATTCCTTTAAGCAGCACATGGGTCTTAGAGGAAAGTTATCTTAATACTGTGTAAATGAAACAAACCCCCCATAAGATTAAATCTGACTCGGAGAGTAGAACAGTATGTGACTACTGGCTGTTCTTCTTCAACTGGAAACATTTTACACTGTCAGAAATAGGTCTGAATACAACAAAGCACTTAAGCATTCTTTTAACTTTAAACATATGAGTAATCCAGGTAAAGTCAGTGGAATTACTTATTTTCAAAATTAATTTCATGGTTAAATGATTTGCTGACAAAGGTCATAATTATGGATGTCAAAGAAATATAACTTTGAACAGATGTTAGAGAGCTTTTTCAAAGCCCTGTATAGCTGAGTGAAGGGCAGTTAAAGATAAAAAGCTGAGATAAGCGGAGGGCACTCGAGGGACAGCAGGGAGGTAGGACAGCTTTGCCCTAAGGATGTCGGCATCAGCTTCACATCTCAGGTGCGTCCTGGATGGTTTCCTTCTGGTGGGAATGCATTCCTGGGCTGTGCGGGGCAGCAGCGAGGGTGAGGCCGGTGTGTCTGTGGCTGGCTGTTGGCAGAGTCCAGGGGAAGCTGTAAATGGAAAGACAAGGCTTGACTGGTTTAGAGTAGCAGAGCTTACTATTTGTTTCCCCATAACTTTGTGTTCTTTTTGGTCAGGTTTAAAACACAGCCTTTAACAAAACAATATAAAAAAACGTGAATATATGAGGTTAGATTGCCGCCTTTCCCCCAGTGAAAAATATTCTATTTTATCAGGAGGCAAAATCCACCCCAGGCCATGGTGTAAGTCTCCATCTTATCCTCTAAATTCCCTAGGATCCCAGGACCTCCAGAAGGTCAGAGCATCTCTGACTGTTCCCCTCGTATGTTCACCACTTCTGCACGCAGACACCATACCAGGGTTGTACTGGGACATACTGGTCTAGCACTGAAGGCCACTTTGAAAGCTTAACTCCAGTCCGAAGGAGGTTCCAGTAGTATTCCCTTGGTTGGAAAAGCAGGCAATAAGCATCTTCATGCACAGTGCTAATGTGACCTGTCTCAGAAATCTTTTGTATTCTCTTTTGGTTTAAAAAAAAAAAAAAAAGAAAAAAGAAAAATTTTCTGCCTCTTCTTTTCTGCCTGACCTTTCTGAATAGGAGCACTGATTGGGGTGCAAGTGGCATTCTAGCTGCATTAATTTAGCAGGAAAACAACCCATTTCCATGGCCAAAGAAAATAGCTGACAAAATCTGTTAATGAATTGACATGTTTATATACAATCAATGGCTTGAAATACAGATAGAGGAAACAAATCTAAACAAACAAATACCAACTAGAGAAGCAGGACCTCTCAGAATGTACTTGCTGTTGTAATTCTGTGCTGTAACTTAGCCAAAAAATGATGACCCCTGAGTGTTTTTATCTGCAAACGCTGGTGCCAGCAGCTGTACTGCAGCGTTTCAGCGCAAGCTGACAGTTGGGGATTCTCTTTAATTGACATAAATTTCTCTTTAATGGAAGTAACAATTTTTCCTTTCCACCCTGGCAACAGCCAGAAGGTCTACACCACACCAAAATGTAAAGATTCAGCTACCTTAGGTACAGTACAGATGGTATCAATCCGTGACACTAAGGGTACAGGCACTTTGCTACAGCTTCGTGGTGTAAGGACGGCATATTTAGCATGGGCATTGAGATACCGAGATTTGCCCAGTAACTGAGTGAGCAGTAGCACAGGCTGGTATCAGCAACAATAATTAAGGTTGTGTGGCTGGGGCTACCTTTTGCTGTGTGGTTTTGGAGCTGTGTGTTGCAGTGAAAGGGTTCAGATCCATCAGGGAGAAACTACCGCTTCCTTGAGCTGCTTTTCCTCTCCTTATATAAATATACCAAAAGAAAGGAAAATGAAAGAAGATGTTTATAGGCTGAAACAATATGCTGGAAGTGGAGGGGATGGAACTTCTATTCTGGAGACCTTGTTGTGGCCGAATGTCATAATCTCTAACATCACCACTCTTCTCCTCTTTGCATGTCCCGGAAAACAGCAGGGCAATGGGGCTGTGCTGAGGCTGCTGTAGAGGAGAGAGGGCTGCGTCCCCTTCACAGTGCAGACCCTGAGTCCTGGGGGAGCACATGGGTCAGGAGAGCCTGTCCTTGCCCTGCAGCCTTGGCATGTGTGAAGGGCTGGGGGGATCATCCCCTTTCTCAGATGGAAAAACAGACACAGAAAACTTTAACATTTCTGTTTTTCTCCCCGAATTACAAAGCTTGTTTGGACAGCATGCAAAAAAAGAAAGAGTCTGATGGGTAGGGCAGGTAGTGTTTTCTCTGTGTGTATATTTTCCTGTGAATGGTAGTTTCCAGTGCTGCATCAGTTGACAGCTTTGAACCAACTTAACACAAGGTTTTGCTTGTTCCATGTCTGTCACTCAGAGCAACCCTAGAGCTCTACCTTCCAATTAAATATATAACAATAATAGGGAGGAAAATATACTTGCTGGTGCAATAAATTTAATAAAGAAGTGCCTGCTTTAGATTTTGTTCCCTAGATATACCGCAGTGCTAGAATATTATACTTTCAGAACTGTGTTTTAATCTCCCCATGTACTGCAGCATGTGAGGTTTTCAGCATTTCATTTCAGCATCGCTCGGCAGAGAGGTCGGGGAGGAGAGCTGGCTGGGAGAAGGCAATAGGAATGTGTGCTCCCTCCCTCCTGCAGGCAGGCTGGAGTCAGCTCCATCGCGATGATAATAAAAACACAGGCAAAACATAATCATCTGTGACTGCAAAATAAATAATTAGGGGAGAGACAAGAGAGAAAAACAGCTTTCTGGAAAGCCTGTAATTTCCCACTGATGGTCATACGCCAGCCCGTGTGGTGCAGAAGACTTGTCTGCCCTAGGAGCGATGGCCAGCGCTGAATCGTTTTGCAGGCTGGCAGGTGAAGCAGGGGTGCGTCCAGCTGGACTCAGGCTTTGCTTGCAAAGCTCCTGGGTGTTCCCTCACGTTTCTGCTATCTGCCGCTCGGGCAGGTTTCAGATGGCTTTTGTTTGTTGTTGTTGTTGTTGTTTTTTTAATTTGTTTCTAACAAGAGTGAGCAGTGTTTCAATAGCAATGAAGGGGAAGCGCTGAATTCTGCCTTGCAGCATCACACATCCTGTCATTACCCAGGATGTTTGGTCTCCTTTTCACAACACATGTAAAGATACCAGGCCAAAACCAAGATGATTCCCCTGCTTTTCAGAAACATTTGTTTATATTGCTTTCTGGCCTCAGAAAGACAGGGAGGATTGTAAATGAGTTTTCAGGTCAAAATTGAGGCTGAGCCTGATTTTAATGAATTTTCTATTAGATATTTTCACTTTGATGCTCAGTCCCAGGGGTCCAATGTCTTTGAATAAGACCAGATATGTGACAGTATGTCTAATATCTCAAGAATTTTTTTTCTTTTTGCATCTAGTGGCATTTTGCTGGCACACGCTCAGTTCCTAGGATCTCAGCTTCTCCTGAAGGCTTTGCAGAGAGAAACTAAAAGTGTTGCCTTGCAAAATTTTATAGGGAAAGAAGCCAGCTATTTAATTCACTTGTAGTGTTCACCATTTCATGTATTTATTTTTAGAGGGTTAGTAAATACAGAGTACATTGAAGTACAGTTCTTCAGATCAATTCTCTGTGATTTCATGTTGCATGTGGAAATGAAGGAATCAAAAGGAACAATTCAGTTCTGCTCAAAATCCCTGTCCGGGAGCCTGATCCCATCCCCACCAGCACAGGTCTGGGTGTCTCTCCCATTGTAGACCCTAGCTTCCCAGATTTCAACTGATCTGCACCAAACTGTCACAGCACTTGCTGCAGACCTTTGCAGTAATCTGCAGCGATGGTTTCTAGAAGCATTAATAGCCGGTCTCCCTCTCCATGTCTGTGTGGTTGCGGGGGTCCTCCCAGGTCACACTCTGCACAATTGTTATTGATTCCTCATCGTGAATACTGGGAAATGGAGTGAAGTTCAATGGAGATTAATGTTTATAGAGGGTCAAAGTTTTGTAAAACATAAATTCCTCTTCTATATTTGAGCGAGCAGCCACTCAACTCTCAACAAAACACAAGACGCACATCTGCAAAGAAGAAGCGAACCTTGTGCCTTCCCTAAAACACATAGATTTTAATACGACAGACTAACTGTATGTCATATTGCTGCTGCTGTGTGGCACCTGTTTGTATTGCAGTCCCTTTAGGTGATCGTCCCTTCCCTGAGTTTGCACTCCCAGGTGTTGAGCTGATGTAGCAGAAAGGAGATAGCAGCAGGAGGAGGATGACCCATGTCCTGGCAGTGCATGTCCATGTCAGTACAAACTGGTAAAAAATCACAACAGTAAAAAAATGCAAGTAATGGGGGGTCTTCTTAGCGTTCTCTTTTTTGTGATATTTAAGGCTCATATCCTCAAGCTTTTCTGCTCCATTATAAGCTAAAAAATAAATAAATAACAAAAACAACCCTGATAGTACTGTTACATTCATGGCAAAATCCTAAAGTGTTAGTGTTTTGAGGTTCTGGGACTTGGTTTTACACCCCTGTAGCCTTCAAGCAAAAAAAAAAAAAAAAATCTGAAGAACTGAGAGTAGGATGTTTTTAAGAGGATAAAGAGAAAATAGCCATCCTGTTCTCTTGAAGAGTTCATACCTTAGTTTCTTTCAAAAATCTGTCAGGAATTGAGTGCAGGAACTTCCACATCAATTTTGATCTAATCTGGCTCTCTTTTTTTCCTGTTTTTCTTCTTTCTTTTTTATTCTCTTTTTTCTTTTTTCCTTTTTTTCCTTTTATTTTTTGTCTCTTTTCCTGCCCTTTTCTCCAGTCCCCTTTGAAAGGCATTTCCAGGTATATCTGAATTTCCATAGGCAAAGCAGGGCAACCTTCAGTGTTTCGATCTTTCCCGTTCTGCTTGGGGTGCAGGTGAGGAGGCCAGTGTACACAGACCCCTCCATAAAAGTATTTGGGTCCTCCCAAAATACGGGGAAAGATGAGGGCCAGTGAGAGGAAGGAATTAATGCCCCGCGTCAATAGGAGAAGAGTGCGCTCTGTGGATGTTTCCTTGGGCACGATCCGATTCAGCGTCACTGATGTAACGGTTCTTTCACATTTTTTGAGAGAGGCGTCGGTGACTCAGGCCGCAGGCATGTCTGCAGGGCTGCCTGCTGCAACAGCTGCTTCTCTGCACCTACTTGCGGAAGGTTTTCCTCTTCAGGAGAAAAAAAAAAAAAAAAAGAAAGAAAGAAAGAAAAGAAAAAGAGAACAAATGAAGAAAAAAAAGGAGAGAAAGACAGAAAAAGGCAGGCATGAGGTACTTAAGGACAAGAATCTTCTGCATGGAGCTGGATTCAGAGGAGAAGCAGATACTTTCCTGGACACTATACCCAGACTCTTTCCAGAAAATGTCAGTTCCTGTCCAAGTGACAGAGCAGTTTCTCAGGGCTGCAGAGGACGGCTGAAAGCGCTGCTGGAGAAACAAATCCCTGCTCACGAAGTGCACTGGGGCGGGAGCGCACAGCCGGGGGGTGCCGGGGCCGCTGCCAGGCCTGCAGGCCCCACCGAGCTCACTGACCGCCCCAGCCAGCCAGCAAGCAGGGATGGCCATCCTCAGGTGTTGCATTTCCTGCCCACGGAGCCATGACGATTAATTCCTTTGCATTTTGTAGATGAAAAGCAGCGTATGAGTGCTAATATTGCAATATCGGCCAAGAGGGATGATTCAAAAAGCAGAGCCTATATGAAAAGTTGGAGAGCGGAAGAAATACATATATGGAAACATAAGCTTGGCAATAGGACACTTTTTTTTCTCCTTCTTTGATGTCTAGCCTCAGTAATCCAGACAGATTCCTTCAAAAATTGGTCCAACTTATTTCTGTGCTTTTATCTTACTACCTGCTACTTGTTCATTTGAAGTAGCTGTGAAAAATATTGAGTACCTGGCTGTATGTAGACGTATGCTTTTTGCATGAAAAAGGTAACTTGAGTACACTGTAACACTCCCCCTAAATGGGACTGTTCTTGGCAATTTACGCTTCCCAAGTCCTCTCGGGATGAGAGCGGAGCTTGCCTGTTCCTTCATCTGACCCACATAGTTGCACTTTCTCAGTGTGGTTTAGTCCAGTAAAAGCACACTGTCCTCCTCCTATCTGGTGCTTGTTTCTCCCTTAGGAAAAAAAGAGTTATGTTCAGTTACAGCTTGAGTTAGGGTTCAGTTTCAATGCAGTCTCTATCACATTACATATTTTATTAGACCAATGTTCTGGAATCTGCATTTTGCTAGTCCTTGTGTATAAAATGATCATATCTGATTACAGTTTTTCTGTAACAAGAAGGAATAAGAGGAAGTATGCATCTCCAGCTCTTGGATCAAAATAAGTAAACTTCTGGCTTCAGAAAAGTTGTACATGACATTTATAAAAAGTTAAAGCATGCTGCTTAATAAAACTTAATCAGAAATACATATATGCAGCATACTGACTTCAGAGGAATGGCTGCAGATTTACCTGAGAGAAGAATTTGATAGATATGAATGTTATTTTTATTCTGGATAGTAGAAAATGAAAAAAAAAGAAAATCTGAATGAGAATTAGAAAATGGAAGTTGAGACATTTTTACAACTTGGCCTTTACTACGTCCCTGAGAACAATGGAAATAATTTTATACAGCACCTCAAATATAGTCTAGAATTTTCCTCTGTTTCCCTCTGTGACATGTATTGATGTGTTTTACAGACAGGTTCTGCCTTTTCTCAACACAGGTGCTCGTTTGCACTTTGTGCTGTCCGTCTCTTCTCTTCCAAGTGATAGGTAAAGCAAACTCTACATTCTCCCTGCCTCCCCAAAATCATTTATTCTTGCTATAAGCAAGCAAATGCCTTATCAGTTTTGAAACAGCGGTCTGGATAATTCTAAGCAGATGTCTCTCTTTCTCTAATCACAACATCAGTTATTTCTTGGTCAGTCTTGATTAGCTGATTCTTACATAATGAGAAAGCATAGTTAATGGCCACTTGTATGTGGGTTGAACATGCTGAAAAGAACAGCTTAGCCCCTTGGGAACAAGAGGCTGATGAGCCAGTAAAATCAAGCTAAATGGAATGAGTCTTCATTATGAGTCATTAGAAAAGATGACGCTTTGGCTAACAGATGAAATATCTTTGATGAAGACCAGTTGTAAAAGCACAACTTGATGCTTAATAAATGTATTGGGGTGACTCATAAATTCAACATACACATTTGTTTCTTTGCAGTACGTGTCAAGTCCGGTGCAACACCATTTCCTGTGTTAGATGTGTCCCCTGGCTGGATATGGGCTTTAAAAAAGACACTCTTACAATCATGGAATGAAAGATGACTGCACAATAACTTGGCAGAGAATTCAAAAGGAAAATAAGAGTGTTCAGACCCACTGCATTTGGCTATAAAATGGGCATATCTCCCATTATGGACTGGCTAGTACCAGTTAGGTGTATTTGATTAGACTTGAAATTCATCTAGCTGGAGATTGGACTGGATTGGTGGAAGCTAAAACTTGTTCCATAGACCCATTGGATAGCTTATGCAGTTTTAGTTGGACAGATAAAAATACAGTTTATCATAGAATCGTCTAGGTTGGAAATGACCTTCAAGATCACCAAGTCCAACCATCACCCTGACCTGCCAAGTCCCATCACTAAACCATGTCCATTATTGGCACATCCACACATCTCTTAAACACGTCCAGGGATGGGGACTTCACCACTTCCCTGGGCAGCCCGTTCCAATGCTTGAAACAGCAAGGATTTATGAAACAAAAAATGTGTAGCTCAGGTATTCTGAGTGCTACACAAGAAGTGAAAAATAGAATGTATCTCCTATCACTACATAAATAACAACCCACCCCCACCCCCCAAAAAATATAAAGTAGATAATATCACGTTATTAGCCAGGAGATAGTGTTGGGGAAGCATGAGAGCTGGCACTAGTTGTAACAGAAATGTTTCAGAAAGTAAAATATATGGGCATGGAAGGTAGTAGGAGCTTTGTTTATTTGTTTCTTTGTTAAAGACGTGAGTAGTTCTTAGTGTCTGCTGAAATTAAAGCAATCAAAAGCAAGTAGATAATATTTTCACCTGTACTTTGGATTAGGCTGAAGAGAAGCGCCATCTTTGTTCATAAAGGAGTTGCATCATCTTTGAAAATCTTCATCACTTTATTTAGTGAATGTAAATATTGGCAAATTAATGTCTTTGAAAACTATTTGCAGGAATACCGCTCAAGTAAGACAAGCCCTTGACTTTTTTCAAACTCAAAGGTGTAGTAATTTGGTATAACGACCTTATTTTAGAAAACAGTTCTTAGATTTTTTATCTAGCAGTTCCTCTTTGATCTTTTTTAAAGAATAAGTGCTGTTATTTTCAGAAGAAAATACATTTTTAATAGAAATTTGGAGCAATATCTGTCAAAATTGCAAGCGACAGTTCCTTGAGAGAAGAGGAAGAGTCACAGGTGCCTAAATATAAAGATGGGTTTATCATGACAAAGTTTGCCCAAGCTGTTCTGCAAAAAACAAACATTTTCTGTCAGTTTAGCAATTTCTTGGACGAGAAACACTCACTCATCTGTGCAGCATCAGGTGGACTGCTTTATTTTTTGTTTTCCACGGGGTGAATTTATTTGTTTCAGAGTAATTTAACCCAGATCAAAGGTGCAGTCCCAAAGACTTCTTGTCCTTCTTGCTGTAACGACTGACATTGCTGTGGACAAAAAATTCTCATAGAAAGACGGAGACACGTGCTTCTTCAGTTTTCTGCCAGTGCAGTGCTGCTGGTGCAGTACATTTCCCCTGGCCGGACGCATCCTAAGAGAGGACATCACTGCCCCCACTGGCGAGCCCCACAGCCTTGGGGTCCAGCACTGGGAGCAAAAAGGCTAGCAGCAAATAAATATATTTAATAAGTAATGAATTCACTTAGTAGGAAAGGGCAGGGTAGAGAATGAATTGTTTAACAGATTAATGTGAATGTCTTTTATATTTTATGAACCTCCCAAGTCCCTGGTGTGCTGAGCCAGGTTTTGTTTATGTACATGGAAACATGAAATCTTTTCCAGTCCCTGTGCAAATAACACAGAATTGGACTTCATTACCTTGGCTAATTTAACAAGTCCCAGGAGGCTTTTTGTTACTCAGTAATAGAGGAGGAGTCACAAACCCCAGAACTGCTGCACCAGCACAATCTCTTTGAATGAAATAATCTTCCTTACTTTGTAAGCTCTCCGTGAAGGGTTTGTCTGGTAGGCCTGAGTTCACAACAAGCACAGATTTGGGCTTGGGGTCCTTTGGGACCACCTGAACTGCTGAGCAGCAGGTGAGAGCCCTGGTGGCCAGCTCCAGCCCAGGTTCCTGCTGCAGCATACTCTAATATCAGCTTCCCAATGAATAGTTGGAAACATTCAATTTTGGTGAAGCTATGATTTTTAATGAAGGATTTAAAGATCTTTTCTTTATAACAAAAATCCTTAATATTTTAAAACTAGAAATTTATTTATCTCTTGTAACTAGTGGATAATCATGTGGCGCTGGGAAGCAAAGCATTTTAAACTGCTGATATTATTTCCATTATGCCTGTTAAATAGAACTAATGCAAACATCGCATAAATATCTTGATAGCTTTTTACTGTATTTCTTCAGAAGATGTTTAAAGAGCCACCTAATGATGGACAGAGATACTTCTTGTGTAAACCCTTGTTAATTCTCTTTTAATGACTTTATTAACATTATTGAATTGAATATTGATACATTTAGCAGTCCTTTAAGCATCGTATTTTATTGAAGTTTTACACTCACATATTGATAAGCAGCACAATCACTGATTAATTGCATCTTTGCTTAATTCTATTTGAACTACTTCAACATGAAAGATAAAATGTAGGTACAGAAGGGCTCTCTTTTTTGATCAACTTTCTGTATTTCATATGCATAGTTTGTACCATTTAATTTAAGTTCATCTCAATTCCCAGTATGCCCAGTTAGTATGTGTGTGATCACATTCACAGAGCTACGGGGGTCTAAATATTTTACTCTGTGAAATGTTCTGTCTTTTATCTCTTCTGTTATTAATAATTTACTTGTTGGTACAGCTTCAGAAGTGAATCCTGTTCTGCAAAATTATATATGTTTTACTGGAAACAGTAACTATTACAGTGGTAGTAGCTTTCTGCTTGGAAAATGTCCTTACAATATTAGAAGTCTGCGGAGAGGTGGATGCCTTGTCTTGTGTTACTTGGCTTAATAGCCAGCTGCTTTTCTTGTATACTACCACAAGCACTGGCATTACCGTACATTTTTAATCATAACATGGTTGCTTTTCTCATCTCAAATGTTCTTCTTTGCTTCTTTATAAACATTTTTTACAAAGTTCAAGCAGGGTGAAAATCACTTCAAGAGCAGAGGGACTGGGGCAGATCATGCAGTGTGCTGAAACCACATCTCTAGGGTTTTTGCAGTAAAGGATTTTTGTGTAGGCTTTCTTCAGCGGGTTGAATTTTTTAGATTTCCCTAATATTTACTAACTCTTTGCTAAGACAATTAGAAGTGTAGCAGTTCTATTAAGTTGTTTTTCCATGCTTATATTCATTCCCACAGTTAGCTGAAACCATAATATCCCTTGCACTTGAGTAGTCTTATGAGGTAGGTTTTAAGCAGTCTGTCAATGTCTGCGAGTTAAGAAGAGAAGGTTGTGTCCTTACCTATTTTCAGTTCGTCAGGAAAACATTCTCAGTTTTGGCAGTAGAACTGAAGGAAAAAAGAAAAATCTTTTTGTTGGCTTTCCCATAATCCTCTTATTTAAAAAAAAAAAAAAGAAAAGAAAAGAAAAGAAAAGAGTATGGATTTTCCACACAGCTAGACTATGGGGAGAATATTCAACCTGCAGAGCTGCATGTTTTGCAAAAGACACAGATCCTGAGGTCCGATCCCAGCTCTATGGATTTTGCCGTGTTTCCTGAAGATCATGGGAAGTAGGTATATCTCTGAAAATCCAGCAAGTGATAATGGAAATCTCTAAGAACTGCAGATCCCACAAGATCTGGAAATCTTGCATTACACTTTTTTTTTTTTTTTTTGAGAAATCAACGAGTTTTGGTGATTGTAATCTACAACCTGAACTCTTTCTCACCTTAAAAATGAAATAAATCTTAAACTTCAGCCAGATGTAATTTCCTCCTCCTTATTTTACCTAGAAGGATCACCTAAAAGACTGTTACTGCTTGTGACAGTTGCCTTGAGCAGTACTCTGACACTGCTGTGGGATGGTAGAACATGGCGTAGTTGTGCTTGTGCATTAATAGTGTTGGAGAAGGAATGTGAGAAAGGACTTATGCATAGGTTTACACATGGCTGGGAGCATGAGTTCTTGAGTGTAAAATGTGTGAGTCTTAAATGTGTAAGACAGGAAAGTTGGATATAGGCAGTCTCTTTAGCAAAATCATTAACTGCTGTGATTATAACTTCATATCATCACCAAAACGAGATCCCTGCCACCAAGGCCAAGGCTCTTGACTGATAGCCACTTTTCAGGAATGCCATCCATTTCACATGTGAAATATTGGATTAACAGTGTGGTCGCACAGGTTTTCTCTGGGTAATTAATTGCAGGGCAGTGGTAAGACATAGGGGAAAATTGCCCTGATGATGAGAGAATCTAAAATTTAAGTTTCAAATACTAAAATATTTGGGAATTTTCACTTTTATTTTTGGGAATGTAAAGCACCTAGGGAATAATTGAACAGAAAAGCCCCTCTATTTGGATATAATTCAATAATTCACTTTAGACATGGGCTGTATCAAAAGCCAGTTAACTCTTCCAGAGCTCTCTATTATTGGCAGAAACATATTTGGCATAAGTTAAGTAAGTGGAAACATCAGAAAGAGCAGAAATTCATCAAATCAGACTGTCATGTTCTTCATTAACAGTTTCAATGAGACAAAGGTGGTGGAGTAGTGACAAAACAGTCTGAAGGAGGAACTGGATGTAGACAGAGAGCAAGACTGATATGGGCAAATCTGTTGTGGAATAAGGAGTAGGACTTTTGCTATCACTGGGGATTTAGGGCAAAGGGGACAGATGAAGACCCATTTTAGCACTGAAACGTAAAGAGGTTAGTAGGAAAATGTGCAGGAGAACTGAAGGTAGTAGAGAATTTGTGATTAATAGTCTGGAAGATCTAAGAGAGTGTTAATACTGTGAGGGTTAGAAATTTGGAAGGATTCAGTCATTCTGAATGCAGATGATTTTGGATTTGCTGATGCTAAAAGATCACAGTATTAACTCACATAGCTTTCATGCAGTCATGAAATCATTCAGTTAGGTGGTTCCCAAGAAAGCATGAGAGGAGGCTGTGACTGCAACCTGTTTTACATAACATAGTACATATGCCATATAGTACTTCACGCTGGAGGCCACTTTTAGGTGCTCACAGCAGACTAAGGAGCACTACAGACATGTCTGCTTCGTGGAGGTGATGGCAGAGAGAAGAGGCTTGGGAAAGCAGTACACTTAGGACTCTTCTGGGAAAAGCTTTTCTTGCACAGAAAGGCAGCACAGGAACTTCTGTTGATGAAAATTGTGTCACAATGGTGAGCCTTGGAAGTCAGGAGATCACGGATGCACTCAGTCAGGCTGCTGAAATGTGCTTTGGTTTTCACTCTCAGAGGCATTCTGAGAACAGAATTTTTTCAAGAAAGGATTACTGCAATCCAGGGATAAGGAAAAATTAAGATAATACTTCAGTCTAAGCAAATGAAGAATGGTAAATATGTCATTAACAGTGCAACTTAAGGACTAAAATGTGCAAAACACTTTAATAGCAGAAGTTTTACACCAGGTAGGACATAGAGGGCCCACCTGGTATTGGAAGAGGATGTTGGGAAACTGTCTGCCCCATTAGGAAATTATATCATGAATGAAGTCCTGGTGGACTAAGGAAATCAACATGACATGGCAATGCCTAATTAAATATTGTGCAGGAAGAATAGGTTAGGTCAAGGAGATGCATTTCTCATCTAAGGTCATTTTAGTCTGTAAAACTGTGATAGTGTCAGCCATGAGAAACTCCTGTGTGTTCTCCATATCATTATTTTCAGTTGCCTAAATAAAAAGACATTTTTAAAGAGAAGAGGTAGAAAGGAAGACAACAGAACTTTTTGGGAGAGAACAAGTTGGTCACAGGATAGATTCTTCATTTTACAAAACCCATGTTAAAGAGGAAAGTACTGCCATAACAGAAAAAATGGAATATATGCTGTAACAGAAAAATAAAATGGAACTTTATAGTTTAGCAGATTGAAAATATGCTGATTCTAGAGTAATCTGTAATTTTTAATTTTCTCTTGGGTCTTGAAGAAATAATTTTATTGATACCAGGTCTGGCTGACAGGTTTTGTTTGTTGAAGCTTGTATAGAAGAGGAATCAACTCTGTTTTCTATGTGAAAATAGGGTATAGAAACATAAGATTTAGAAGCACGTGATTTTGTCAAGAGGAGCATAGACAGGAGTCTTCGCATCCACTAGCAAATGAACAAAGTCCTAGTAATGGAGTTGAGGTTCAGTCAAGGAAAAGTTAGGAGCCTTTAGGCTTAGAAAGAAGTTTAGGATACAACTTAAGTTTAAGCACTAAAGCAGCCCAATTTGGAGCTTGGGTATGTTTGTGTTCTGTATCAGCTGCATGCATTCAGTTCAGAGAATGGAAACTCCCCTCATACACACTTTGAGAAGAGCTAATATACTATTCAGGTATTTTAGCAAAAGTCAATTCTAATTTATTTCTGTGCATTACTAATGTCATTGCATGAATCATTGCAAAAGATATGGAGATGGGTATAAAAGAAAAAGGTTAAATTAGAAAGGCCTAGTATTTTTCATATCTTGTCAGTAATGACATTTAATCTTAATTATGTCTGAATTTGACTGATTTTCCAATTGCCTAAGTTTAGCAAGAGTATGTTGTTGCTAGGACACAGCTACTTGATGTGATACATCTGTCATCAACCTAAAAGAAAAATTTTAAAGACTGATTCCTATATTTATGTTCACAAATATACTTGGTGTCCTAAATGAAGGACTATAACACTCTTATTCTGAAATAAAAGCATCAAGAGGTATTTAAGAAATGCTTCCTTTTTGAATCGCTCAATGGATAAATAGAAAGAGGAGCATGCTGAAGCCTTATTCTTGTTTTGCCTGATTCCTTAGTCATGGTTTATCATTTTAATGTTCTCAATAGTGGATTTGTTTTGTTCTGGTTCTTTTCCATTGCATGTGAAAAGCATCCTAGCACCATTCATTTCTGCCAGTGATTTGTTTTCTCCTTTTGAAAATTAATCATTAATGTTTAAGAACAGTCACAGACACTGCTGGCTCTGCATTCCCTTGCAGGATATTTCTGAATTTCTTTTTTTGTTATCATCATGATATAGGGGAGTTCACTGCATGCTTTCATATGGGCCCCTAACTATACATGTAGTAATTATATTCTGTATTACAAGTACTAATTATATAGTGGTGACTTCCAAGGCCCACTTGTGTAACATTTTGATGGGAAGACTTGAGGCTGTGGTTTTCAGTGGGCCTGACAGAGCTGAATGCCTGTGTCAGCAGCAGTGAGTTCATTTCTGACTCTATTACCCCTGAAAGGCCACAGTAAAACTTCTATAATGATGTAGGAGTTATGTATAATATATAATGATCAGACTTGTGATATCCTTGCCATGTTTGATTCATGTCCCAGAAGTACACAGAAGCTCTGCAGGGGACATGCGTTAGTCCTTGATAACATAAAAGAGTAGGCAGCAAATGTTTTGCAGTTTTGCTAATGTTTAGCAAGCAGCATCTTTCCTATTTCTTTATTTTCACACCTGTGACCCAACTCTTAGAGTGTGCCACAGCTCTGGATGCATTTCAAGAACAAATACCTTGCCCTTGGTAAACCAGCAATTTTTTTTTTTATCCTGAGACAAGTAGCGTGAAAATGGATTCATTAGGACTTATCCATTAGCTAGGAAACTTCCAAATTATGGGCACCTTTGGGTCCCTGTACGTTCACACCTCAGCCTGGCCACATGATACATTAGCTCAGTCACATTGTAATATCACTGCATGGTTAGCAAATATGTAGGATGGCAGCACGGTTACAGGAGCAGAGCTGGGAAATCCCTTGGCTTCCAAATGTTCTGTCCTGAAGGCAGGCATTTCTGGAAAAAGTCCCTAGAGACTGATTTTCCTCCTGAGAAAATACTTTGAAAGAAAATGTTTAGCCACCCAATCGAGGAGAAGTAGGTAGTGTCATTAGTATAAGAAAAAAGTGGATTAGCTGGGCACAACCCTCATTAACAAATTAATCAAAGTACAGTTTATGGGACTCCAAAACAATCATGAACTTGAACTGAATATGGCACACATTTTTATCTAGGAAATAAGAGGACCTTCTAGAATATGTTAGAACATTTTATTTCATGACTTTATAGAGAATTTTATTCCAGAACTTCTACAACTTTTGCTTTATATCAGCTTTTTTTTCTCTTTTTTTGGAACTTAATGTTTCAACATAGCAGCACAATGCAAGGCCAAGGCCATAGTAATGTGTTATGAGAACTGTTAGAATATCATTCATCTTTAGAGTTCATGAAAAACTGGAAGAAGTTTGAAATTTATTATAGTAGAAGACAATGACTATTTTACTAGGGACATTTAGGACTGTCATTTGCATGAAATTAAAGATCTTCTCTTATAAATTTATGTATGAAGTTCTGACAATCCACATCATTTTAGAGACAAAGATTTAGAATGTGATACTGGAATAACATTTGGTAGATATATTGCTAGATCAAAGTCTGTTGATATTAATATGAAGTCTCAGTTTTCTTTATCTTTTAAGATAGACTTTTTTTTTCTTTTTTTTTCCCCCCTGGAGCAGTCTGCAGTAATCAGTGGTTCAGCAGGATTTTAGTGTACCCTGTGCAGGGAAGGGTAACACACTATTTTAGCACTCTTTGGTGCTGGATGTGTTTAAAAGGTTTCTTCAAGTGGGCACTTTTGAAGTGAAAATTCAGTGCAGGTAAAATAGATTCTCTATCCAATTCAAAAGCTAGATATGCCAAAAGAACAGATAGACATTTAAAGATATACAGAAAAGCTCTTGGGCTTTAAGGGTGGAGTAGCATCTAGGACCATAATACAAATTCAGATGCCATGAAAGAATGCAAGCAGTAATATCGTAAGCCAGAAAAAAAAAAAATATATATATATATGA
>VXAA01003686.1:0-153465 GCA_013399115.1 Anseranas semipalmata | reverse complement strand
TATATATGCTTTATTACTAAAAAATTCTGATGTTATCACCCTTGGTTAGCATTACTGACTTAGCTTGTTTTTTGTATTAATTATTGAAAATTTTGGGCTTATGTTCCCCAGAAGAATGCTTTATTACAAATACAGCTGACATCTTGCAGCTGCCAGCATCCTTTTTAACAAATTCCACCTTCTTATTTCTTCTCTGTTATAATGTATGCATCAGCTTGCCAGAACAACACTGTATTACAGTATTAGACAGCATGGCAGGGATAGGCAAAGTAAGTAGCAAAAGTTAGACAAAGCTGAAAAATTAGACCAAAGAAGCCAGTAGAGTAGATCTGTCATTGACATAAATTGGTGTAGGGCCACTGATTTTAGCTGAGCTATGTTGACTTAGAGTACTTGGTGATCTCATTCAACATGTATTAGAAAAAACATATTAGAGTGAATAGCTGTAATGACCTAGCATTCATCATTAGCTAAATGATTAATTGACCTGATGCTCATCTTTGCTTAATAAATTTATAATCATGATTTCTAAAGATGTCCATAATATCATGGTCTATAGCCATGATAGTGTCCTCCTGACTACAACATTGCAGTATGATTGCTTTCTTCGTGTCTATGGCTACTAATCTGCTCACATTTGAAGATCTTTGTATCATGACAATGTCAGAAAAAAAAAGTGCTCTAGACATCTAGTTTCACTCCTATAGCAATTAAAAACACAATAAATCATAGGATGTTTACAGAATGTAACTATCACTATAGTTACAGAATGTAACCAGAGTGAATGATTTCCAGAACATCTGGATGGATGTGGATAATGATATGCAACTGTAGCTTATCTGGATGGAACTGTACTTAATTTATGATGAATGGCTAGATGGCCACCTGTAGAAAGATTGTCTGAAGATTTTTATTATCTTAAAAATTTCTGTTGATTTTGATAGCTGGTAAAGTGGGCTATCCTCTGTAATATGGAGGTAGATGAGCAAGTACAAATGTCTGCGGGTAATTTGATTATCTGGGCATTTTCAGCTAGAAAATCTGCTGTTGATGGAGGGATCTAAGACAATAGTAGCAAACCTTTGATCTCTCCTGCTGTCCTGTGGCACAACAGAGTTTTGTGGCTTCTGGGCTTCTGCTCTGGAGGGTTTTGTTTTGTTATAAGATTCTGGGAATTTCTCAACCTGAGATGAACTGAGCTGAAGTTATATACACCCTTCTGAAGCAAACGTTTATTAACAGGTGATTCCTTCCAGTTCTATATTCCTGTGATTCTTTTGCAAACTATTAAGTTATGCATCTTTATCAAGCAACAACATAGTTTGTTCATTTGAGGAAAGAAATGTCAAGATTACTTCAGGGACCTAGGATATTGGCTGAACTTCTGTGGTGTCTTGTGAGTGGAGTCTTGGGTTGTATGGTCAGTAAGTGGCAGTTAAAACTTAAGGCCTATTGAATTTGAGTGGGATCTAAGCATACAAATACGTTAGACTCCCTGAAACCAAAGTTACAATCCATTTTTAATACTTGGCAAGGTCTTATTTGCTAAATAGAAAATATTACTTTAACAGTTGCAAATTACCTGCAGATGGTGCTTTAAAGTATTTCTGATACTACCATATTTTTTTTTCAACTTGTCTTGAGCTTAACTTTTCAGAATATCATTTAAGACCTCAACTTGCAAGAAAAGGTGTATACAAGATTTGGTTGATGTTCCAGTATGGATCAGTACTAATTATATTAGCACAGGAAGACAAGTCAAAATAAACATTAAATTATTTTTGCATTTGTGTCCATGCAAGTCTTGTGTAGTGCAATGACTGATTTCTTCAGGGGAAAAATCTTTGAAGATAGTGTTGGGTCAGTTCCCTGCAATCTGTCAAAGTCAAGCTTTTAATACAATTTTCAACCATGTTTCTCTGAAGAAAATACTTGACCTCATAGATCATCATATTTTACTGTCACAATTATAATCCCCTTGATAATTAGCCATGTTTATTCGATTTCAGACATTCTGCTGTGCTATCCCTCACTTGTAGGAAACTGATGCTTGGAAATGCAGATCTGCAGGGGATTATACGACCTCTGGGACAGACCTGCAGTGCATATGTACCTGCTCTTTCTCCAGAGGCCTCTTCAGAATAGGGCTGCATGGACCGATGCCTCATCCTGAGCACAGGACACCCCTTCCTGGGGACCATGTGGGGACAGAGCAGGGAATGCAACATATGCACATACAATGTAAAGCATGCTTGGCAAATCAGAACCTTGCAGGAGGTGCTGGGCCCTCTCTATGCTGATAAAGATTGTAATTAGTGTGAGGACCGTAGTGTATGGCTTTATTGAAAGGTTGTGGGGATCGGCACGTCGCTGTGTATCAGTGATGTGACCAACTGGGCCGGAACGGAGAACTTCCATAACGGCCTTGGAAATAGGGGTCTGATCTCCACAACAGTTTTGTTATGGCTTAAGGAGATTCAGCAGTTGCATGTGTTTGCCAATCTAAAGTGGTTTGGATTCTGGTGTTTTAATTTGTTCCTTTAGCTGAAGAGTTTGTATAACTTAGCTGTAGCTGACCTCTCAAGCAAGCAAAAAGGCATAGTATGAAAAAGGCTTGGAAGAAGACCCAGCTGTTTAGCAAGCAGTTTGAATCATCAGTTGTGAATCCTTTCATTTGCCTACAGAGGAAATAATATCAGATTAATAAATGAAGCATTCAGGTTCTGGCTGGGAGGCATGAAGGATCAAATAACACACGTTGTAGGCAAAGACAAACTCGGACTGTAAATGGAGCTAAGAAACCCTCTGAGTCTGAGCAGTACGGGCTGTGCTATAACCTGATTTGGTCAGAGAATTAACAATTGATCCTTTTAGGGTCTGAAACTGAACTGTTGGTGCTCTTATGTGTCTTCCAGCAGCTTTTATATCTATGTGAGACTTGTTACATTGCACACTCAAATATCTTCATCTAAAGCTCTAACTGTAAAGTTGGGCTCTTGATTTTTTTAAAGGAAACTTGTTACAGTGAGATGGTCTGGAAGACTGGGACAGCAGCAAAGATGTATTTGCTGTTTATTTGAAAGTGTCAGTCAAGCTCTAATGCTGTAAGGGACTTTTCTACAGGTTTTATAAAAGCCCAACTAGGGCAGTAAAACTGACTTCCCTGTTTTGCTTGTGGAGATTCAGAATTATTCCTCTTTCTCTGGGGATCACAAAGAATCAGTGACAGAATATAAAGGCTGTGCATGAGATTTTCCAGTACTGACCTACTTCTTCTCTCATTAAAATCACTTTGAGTTTTGCCATTGACTTTTCAGGCGGAGTCAGGCCAATATTGTGTGCTAATGAAATTGCTTTCCAGAAAGCTTCTCCAGTAGTTTTGTCCAACCGTTCCAAGCCATGGGTCACAATGTGATTTCAAAAGTACTAAGGAGCCCGTCAGCACTGTGAAACGTATTTCCTGGCCCTGGATGGCTCAAATTTGCATCTTGTAGGCTGTGGCAGGAAGCAGAAACCCCACAGATGGCTCATTTCTGAAGAATCTGCTCATGCATTTGCCTCTGTGGTCTCCCTCTTCAGGTCTGGTGGAGCAAAAGCATAATGCAGAGGAACTGGGCAGAAATGCAGAGTGGGGCTGCTCTGCTGCAATTGCGCCTACACACCATGGAGGGGTTGCATGAGAGAGGTAGTCTCAGGGTATTCATTGCTTCATGGTCAGGTGATCTCTAAATACTAAAGATCCTTTTTTCTATTAATTCATTTATAGTTTCCATACTGGTTCAGTGTTTCCCATTACCTGGACACTCGGTGGCTGGGAGAGTTCTGCCAGAGGAGCACAGGCATAATGGGAAAAAGTTTTCTTTGGGGTTCAATGCATATCCTTAAGTAAGAGCTTTACCTGGATCAGGTTTTTCCTCAAATATCTAGAGGAAATGCTGAGTAAGCATAACAGCTTGAATGGATGGAAGCCCAATTTTCCTAATATTAAGGGCAGAGTTAGAGCCAGGGATTTGGTTTTGGTCTAAATGAACTCCAAGATATAAAGTCGAGACCAAAAGAAAAACAGAATTTTAAACTGTATGCTTTAAAGTTAATGAATAGTTACACTGTCTGGAACACTACACAGGAAATAAAATCTCTGTTTCTTTTCAGCATTTTATTTTTGGAGTTTTTTTTTTTCTTGCACTATTTAGCGGTCAGAGGTCTATAAAAGGAAGACTTGTGCATTCAGGTAATGTGAGGGGACAAAATACCATTTTTCCAAAGAAAAAAAAGATTAGCTGTCCAAAAAAATTTTGTGATGAGCCAGTGAAAGCCTGTGAAAGCAGCAACAGTGTGCCCTCCAGTGACAGGAGCTGCTACAGCAGCGCTAGTGACAGTCTCTTGCAAGCTCCCTGGGGACTTCTATACACAGGGAAGCTCGAGATGTTAGGATGAATTAATCAAAAATAAGAAGTTAATACAGGCTAAGTGAAAATGTCTGCATTCCACCCTCACCACACTCCCTTCAGTAGATGGTTTCATTCAGATGTGAATTGCCCTTAATTTGCTGTAATCTTCATATCCTTGGACATTTATAGAGTTGGTTTTGGCTTGTAGACTAAAATATACCAGAAAAAAAATTGCAGTTTCCACATACATAAGTAGCTGTCATTTGTAATCCTTTTATATACTTTGATGGATAGGAACAAGGAGCTTTGTGCTGTGTCATACAGAAGACCTTGATCTTGCAACTGGTTTCCAGAAGGTAACCAACTGGTTTGGGGCAGGATGCTGGGAGTGAGGGGGCTTTGTGTACAGCCACTCTCTTGCACTGGAATTACTCCAAGAACTTAACCCTGAAAGAAAATAGGCTGCGTTGCGAGAGATGAGTGGAGCTGAAGGTTGCAGACAACCTGGCATTGCCACCTTCCTCAGGGTAATATGCATGTGCTGGGGCAAAACCAAAAGGACCATTTCAAATGCAGGTTTTCATGCTAACATGGGCAATGAACATTTGGTGGTTGCTGTAGCACTTCCAACCCAATGTTAGTGGGGCATGAGTGTTTCTTCTGCAGTGTACTTATCTGGTTTTTCTTTTCCACATTGAGGCAGTGTTGTCAACTCAACTGATTTTATTGTGAGTGTCATTATAATTGTGTCTTCGTTTAGGTTTTCAGCATTTAAGTGCCCTAAGGACATCCCCAAAAGACAGGCAGTCAAAAGGTAAATAGAGATGTATTTGTATAAAAGTGTAATGACTTCACAGCCGAATCCTGTTGTTCTACATGGAGAGGATATAACCACTGAAAGGTCTCTGAGAGGGTGGTCAGGCACAGGGACAGGCTCCCCAGGGAAGTAAGTGGTCATGGCCCCAAGCCTGTCGGCATTCAAGAAGTGTTTAGATATCGCTCAGATATGATTTAACTCTTTGGTTGTCCTGTGTGGAGTCAGGAGTTGGACTTAATGATCCTCATGGGTCATTTCCAACTCAGAGACTATGATTCTATGATGGGGCAGCCCTCTGCAGTAATTACACACCTTCTCCAGTATTCCTTCAAAACTTGTTGCTCTACAGGAGAGGCAGGTCAGAGGTGGCAATTTTTTTCTGAACCCTCTTTTATTGTTTGAAGTGTGGGAACTGAGTCCCTGCCTTCCCTTTCTCTTCTCATGCACATACAAGGCATGAGAAAACAAGGCAATGTTTTTTAAGAGTCATGTTTTGTTGATCTAGGTGATGTGAACAGAGATTTATAGGGTTGTTCAAGCAAAAGTTGAATGGTGTGTCATCTCACACTGCTGAATAATCATATTGCACACAGGGTCTGCCTAAAACACATGAGGAGGGAAATCCTTTCTCTCCAGAGAAGTGAACTGGTCATACGGAGAACAGCTGGAACTGAACTAGATCTTGATTTAATAAAATATTATTTGTAGAGACACTACCTTACACTGCAATGGCAGCACTTTGGAGTGGCACTCAAAGTAGTCATCGGGTAGGAGTCACCAGCTTTTTTATAATCATTTCCTGGCTTTTCTGCTGTGCTATTTTTTCTGAAGGGGAAAATTCCAGAGAGACTTTAGCTTACATAGAGGTAAGCAGTTACCTCTTGCATAAAAGGAGATATTTTGATAAAAAAGATATTTTGAACAGACTGTAATACACCACCTTCTTAGCTGATGTTTTTAGAGCTTTAGAGTGGAGCTATTTGCATGTTTTTTCCATACCTTCATGTAATTTTGAAGAGAAGTACTTGGTTTACAGAGTGGAAGAAACTGTAGGTTTCCATTAACTATTTCATGGGAGAGAATATGGAAGTGCATAAAACTAGCTTGGCTTCCCAGATGGTGGGAAGGGTTCCGTTAAGCTAAACATTTCTTAAGGAATTAAATAATTTGTTTTTTAAAGTATGTCAAGCAGCATGCAAGTTCTCTTTGGTGTCTATATTTGCTCTACTTTTTCATGGGAGGCTTCTAGGATAAAGAGATAAAGCTCAGAGACATTGACTGACAGCTGTTTAGGATCCTTAGTTTAAGTTTGTTTAGCACCCAGGAGAAAATTACTTCACATGTAACCCAGATTCTTTGACTTAATTGTCAAAGTAATAATCAGTGATAGTAAGCTGACATGAGCAAATTTCTGTAGAGCAGAAAAGTCAGCATTTGTTCTCTTCCAGTTTAAAGTACCCTGTCCTTGTCCAAGTCTGCAGCTTGTACAAACCCTGAATATGTGAATAATGTTGATTCCAATGGTACTGTTGCTTATAGGTAGGCATACAGCATCTGGTTGGAGAAAACAGGCCTAAGAACAAAAACAAAAAAATTATGTGCACTTTTCCATGACCAGATTGGTTGATGACATCAGCAGGTACAAGCCACTGTGCTCAGAGAAGCTTAGACTGTGCATATCTGTTCAATGCACTTTTATTATTTAACTCTTAATTTGTATTCCTATATTCTTTGTAATTTCATGATGTTGATTAAACTTTGGGGCTGATCTCAAAGTGCATAGGTGAGGGCATGGAACTGGAGACATTTGCATGCACCTATAATAGAAATGGATCTAAAATCTTAAAACTTTCTTGGCACTGGTGAACACCTTTTGTTAGGGAAAAGGACTAGTACTGCAGTGGCATTTCCAAAGTGAAAATATTAATTTCTGTATTTGCTTTAAATTGTTTGAGTCACAGTACAGTTTTCTTATTTTAATTAAAAGGAAAAATGCAATTCTGTTTAAATGGATGATAAAAAAAAAAACCAACAACATAAAACTATGAATAAAAAATGTACCAGACATGATAGCGCTAGTAATTCCTGATTAGAAATCACTGCTACAGTTGTTACCATTGTAGATCAAATTTATAGCTGTCTGAAGGTGTTATATTTAGAATAGTTTCATTTGGAAACCATTATCAAACTCTGAATACACTTTGGGGTTTTTTCTTTTTCTTTTTTTTTTATCTTTATTTGCAATCACCATGTTAAAACGGTTCTTCTTTCTGCTTTACTTGTTTACTTCCTATTTATGTTATTAGGACTGCAGACTTTTCAAAGTAAATTTATTCATTACAAGGAAGGACTATGCATAATATAGAATTCGTGCTATTTATCAAAGCCTGAAAAATAATTATGGAATTTGTGCATGAAGAAATAGAATTTACACATGTTAGTAGGATGATATTGTTGTTTACCTACCAGAAAAAAATTGTTTGCCTGAGGCTATAAAAGTGTAGTATTTTGCAAGACTCACTTATCAGAAGCCTCTGCTAACCTTGTATGAATTCTTCAGTGGTTTTAACTGCCAGCCATGCTCTTCTCTGAAAGAAAACAAAGTAAAAATAAAATAAGAGCCTTTGGTAAAAGATGTCTTCTTTTCAGTGGTTTTGAGGTATGCAGTCTCATTCTGACCTTTCAAATAATTGCAGAGATCTTTTCAAAGGAGCTTGTCCTCGTGATCATACAGCTCAGCCAGTCTGGGACTGCACTGAGCAGCTATTTTGGGTATGATGTGGCTGTCCTGAAGAGAAATTGCTCTGTCTTTGGGTACATGAAAAATTTAAATGCACGCTAGACTTAACTTACTTTTCGGTGGACGTTTTTGTCATGAAGATTTAACTACAGTTTTAATTCTATTGTCTTCATGAATCTGCCTACTGAAAGTTGCCATTTGAAGCCAAGTAATTTTTACTTTGTTGTGATTCTGCTCTGTTTTATTTGGATTTGTAAATATTTCAGAAACTGAGGGTATTTCTAATTTAGTTAATTCCCAAATTATACAGCAGAAGGTTTTAGACCAAATCCTGCTCTTCTCCACAAAACACAAGCATTCCCAAACAATAAAGAAAACAACACAACCGCAGCCCATGGTTAGCCTTAAATGGGTGTTGCAGACATTATGTTTTGCCCTTGTAAATCAGCAGGATTTTCAGTGGTGTTCATTCAGTAGGAACAAATAGAAAGAGAGAAAAGAGTCATACATCTGAATAAAGACACTTCCCCTGCAAAACCCCACCTGAATAACTTCCATCTGAATTGAATCTTTGCAGACTTTGGTCATGATAGACATCATCCTACATATATCCCAAAAGGCATGAAAATAAAACACCAAAAACTCTCCCTTTGGATATTGTCACTAGGGAGGAACCTTAAAACTTCAATTCAAATGTTTGCATTTCTTTGAGACAAAACATATATATACAATCTTCTAGTTGCACAACAGCTAAACTATAATGAATGCGAAATGGTATTTTATGACTTACGTAACCTCCGGCTGTTTAGCTGAAAAGTATATGCTATTTTATGCAATAGTAATTTGGAATGCTATAAAAATAATTACTTTTAAAATCTATACTGCACATATGCAGATGGTTAACAAACTCTGGCTCACTCACCAGATGAAAATGATATTGGGAAAATCCTTACTCTAGAGATAGTGCCATTCCATTATAAACGTGCAAAGTATGCAGAAACATTACATCTATATTGTTTTCCAGAACTAACCATATTGTAATGCCAGATGTTTTATTCTTTGCATATCTTGTTATAACTTAGCAATTACTGTACTTTGAGTTTGTCCAGACTATGAAAGGAAATGTGTATTTTAGATGCATTAGCTAAATGCTCATCTGCTACAGACAGAAAAGGTTTTAGCTAGTTGATCTATCTACCAGCTCTCTCAGGTCATTCTTATTGCCTAAATAATATGTATCGTGTTTTGTTTTGCCCATACTAGGGCTAAAAGCATGATATTAGTGACAATGCAATAACCTAGCTTTTGAGGACAACCATGGAATAAATGGGAGTTTCTCTCACCTGGATAGAAAATGACTTAAGTACTAACTAGTTAAGTGATGCGCTTCTGCTGGCCTCACTAGTCTTATTGGTTCCTGTTGCAGCCTTTGCCTGAATGAAAGTTTGTCAGTGATAGCAAAGACCACTTGAAAAAATTCCATTTTTTTATAGGTCCAAACCTAGATTTTACTGAAATTTGTAACATTTTAAATTAAACATTTAGATGTGCTTTTAGAGAAGGTTAGTATCCACATATTCCACAGAACTACTTAATGCTTTAGAGCCCTCTTCCCTTTACATGGGATTGTTGCCAAAGGGAGCAATACTGTTTCACTCTGCCTGTGAGTAGCGTCACACACATCAGACATTTACAGCTATCCCAACAGTCACATTTTTCAGTGAAATCAAGGTTTTAAAAGTCATTTGTTCAGTTAAGACTGAATGCTAAGCAGTAAATTTCCCACTCTCCTTTTCTGAAGACAGCTTTTCCCAAAATTTATAAAGCGCAAGTAAATTCTGTAGTATACCAAGGGATTTTTATCATGAATTAAATCTGTTTTAGTTGTCATCCTTTATCCTTATTACTGAGTTACTTAATTAGTAATTTCTGAGAGCAGCCATAATAACTGTCACAGATATTATAGGAGAGTCATCAACACTCTGCATGTTAATAAAATTTTAGAGTTTTGTTAGTTTTCCAAGTGTTCCTGTTAAGCGCCAAATGCTATTGCCAGTGTTTTGCCCACAGTATTTCATAATTGAAGGAAATCTTTCTTTAAATAAGTACGGACTGCAATTGTAGGAGTCTTCTAAACTGCAATACATATTCTGCATAAGTATGCATTAGGAAAAGAATCTAAAATATGGTTTAACAAGCATGTGACAATAAATTAAGGAAATACATTTTGATATGTGAGAAAAATTGGTTTCCACAAAAATACTCATCTCCTCCTAGTCACAGCTGTGACTTTTGAATATGTATTAAGCTCAGCAAGGATAGCTAAGCTAGGAATTTGGCAGTAATAGTATATTCATAAATATACATGAAATGTGAAAAAATAGTTTACAGAATTGAAAGTGAACATTGGAAAGGGTAAGCGTACATACCCTGAGATAAAAATTGAGATTCATTGTCAGCATATGATGGCTTTGCTTTTAACTTATAAATGTTATAGTGTCATTAGATTTTCTCATATATACTGCATTACTTATAATTGAATAGTGTATTAACAATTGAATGGTTGTTTAAAGGAAGAGAAAGAACCATCTACCAAGGCAGTTTAAGTTTAATATCTACTCTCCAACAGAAACAACTCATTTAACATTCAAAGAGAGATCTTGGCTTTTTCTCTCAACGTACTTTACCTCAACAAACCAGATGGCAAATGTCTCACTGAAAGATTCAGCGGAAACAGTGTCTGCATGTGCCCACCCACTGTTTGTCTTGCCAGTAAAGGGGAAATGACATTAAATTTATGGTCTTCTATTAAACACTCCTAGCTACATTTCTAGTCTTCTCCTTTTGCATTCTGACACTTCATCGGGCCAACCTACAGACAGATTGTACTTATTCTGATGGAGAGGAGGGAATGAAATGTATTTATTGACATGATATTTCACGTGACATCTTCTAACAATGAGCAAATGCGCCTTTGACCAGTATTTAATATTCTCCTGTAAATTTTTCACTTGCATGGATAGAGATGTGTTCATGTCCATGGCCATCATCTGTGGTTTGAAGGCAGAGTTATCTTATAAATAGATGTTTTAATATACAACCAGTTTTACAACTCATATTCTCATATTTAAAGTAGCCAGAAAAAAAGGTGTGTTTTTTTTTGTTTTTGTTTTTGTTTTTGTTTTTGTTTTTGTTTTGTAGCTTACATCACCACTAAGAGCTTTTGAAATGAGCATTGTACATTGACTTCAGATTTTTGGATTTTTCTCCGTGCTGTGTCAGCTGGTAAGAGTCAAGAAGCAGGAATAATGGAGCATATGGAAATTGTTTTCATATTTCTTCCTGTGAAATCTATTTGGCATTAATATTATCATATTAAGAATTTGATTACTGGATGATGAAATGAAAAGTGAGGTAATAAATAGTGTCTTCAATGAGTTCTTGTAGGAAGAGTAAGTGTGTTTTAAAGGACACATCAAATTTTGACAAAAGTTACAATGGTACAAGAGTTTATGGTCCACATCGGTGTTAAAGGGGAGACCTTTGGAAAGGAAGCATACTGGAAGAGGGAAGGTAAAGTACCAAGATAGTAAATGAAATTGATGAGTTGGATGTTGTTTAGTAAGAACCAGTGATTGCATCTTACTGATTTTGTATTGCACACGCATGTTGTCTTTAATTATTTTTATTTAACTTGCTCCTTAGTGAATTTTGCAGTGGAGAGGTGCTGCAACATGGATTGGTGGTTTTAAAATATTTCAAAACACAGATAAGAAATTCACTGTCAAAATAAACATAGTTGAGCATAACAAGTGAACTCAGAGCAACAGTAGTGTTTTCATAATTTTCCTGAAAGCATCACCCCTAATTTCAAGAAGGTGTGTGGGGAGAACCATAGCAAAATCTGCTGGTTTTGATATTTTTAGATTACATGCTAGATAGAAAATAGGTATGATCAGTTCAGAGAAACAGGTTAGATTTTGTTCACATAAACTGTAGCTATTCCACATACTGAATCTTGAAAGACTTGTGTCAGGGAAACATTATTTTGTTAAAGAAGTACCAAGTCTCATGGTCTGCAGTATCTCATTAAACTGGAATACCTTGCATTCCCATGCAGTCACTGTGCATTCTGAACACTGTTATCTTCTACTTGTCCATTTGAAAGCAATGTCGATTTTGTTTATCCAAACAAAAAATGGTGTTTGTGGAGAATTCACATTAATTCTGAGCTGAAGTATTTAATACACGGACTAACTGACTAATTGCATTTTCAGACCAGAATATAATTTAAAGAAATATATGTGTATTTACAAAATCAGCTTTTCCTTCTACATATTTTAACTTGCATCACAATAACCTAATGGATGTTTAATAATTCCAAGTAACATGCGTGATAGCAATTGAGAAGGGTTCCGTTAAACCCAAAGAAGGAGGCCTCTGAGTAGGAGTCACCAGATTTATTGCCAGCAATGTTCTTCATCTGTGTTCTCTGCTAAAGAAATTGGTAGCTTTCAGAAGATGTGTTATGACACAGAAGTTGAGATCTCATTCATATGAGTTTTATTTTTAAAATATTGGTACTTTATAAGGTCATAAGTGCTTTGGTATTCTCCAGGCCACTTAATACACTGCTGCCTGTCCCCTCCATGGTGCAGTAAAAAGGGCCAGAATGTCCCGCATCCATGGCTCCTAACTCATCCTGTGTTGCCCTGGGACATGCCTTCCCAGCAGCCTTTTTCTCCCTGAAATGTTACCACATCCAATCTCTTTGTTGTTGCTCGCAGGAGTTACTCTAATAACATTTCCTTCCACCTCCATGTTGGATATTTACACATAGATGCATATAGGACATGAGGTCCAACACAACTGTTGTATTTTCCAGTCTGACCTTTTATTTATTCCAGGCCACTGGATGATATTCAGTTGTGCCTATGATGGAGTGGCTGGCAGATTTAGCTACCCAGGGCATGGTTTTTGCTCGGCAGTGCAGAGCCAACCGCCCTTGGCTGCCACAGTGCTGCCCGACATCCCTGGTGAGCTAACTCAGACCTTCCAGAGAGAATCAGAAGAATCTTCCTTCAGTATTTGTCTCTACTTTTTTTTTTTCTTTGTGAAGCCCTTGGAGCTGTCTCTCTCTCTTCTTTGCTGTCTCTTAGAGGTATTTTAAATATCCTTTGAACCACTCACTGATTTGACTCAATTTTCTACTATTTTGCGGACACTTTTCTTGATTCTCTCAATTTCGGGTAATTCTTTCACTTGTCCACTTTTTCTCGTATTCAGAGACTTGGATGAATTATTTTGAAAAGTATGATCCTGTATTCTTTTACAGTCACTGCTCTCCAAGAAAAAGCTCCCCTCTTCTTCCTCAGTACTCTGCAAGTATATTCTGCATTTATACTTGTATAAGAAAATAAAAAACATGACTGTCGGGGAGATGTTTCTAACGGATCCATGTCTTTGTATTCTGCTGTACTAATATACCTCTTCCTAGACGTGGCCCAATTAGCAGTGTAGACCTTTCTTTTACATCATATACAATTCCTTCCAAGTTCGAGTAAGCTGCATATTTTATGTTTACTTCAAAGTTGTTGATCACAGTGCAGAATAACACAATGCCTGCTATAAAGCCCTGTGGAGTCCCACCAGGAACTGAAGAAGAACATTCTTTGCTGACACTAGTTTTTTGAGTTCTCTTGCTTCACTAATCCCTGTTTCATTTAGTAAGTTTTGAACATGGATTTTCAGTCAGTGCACTATACAATACTGGGTCAAATGCCTTACAACAGTTTAAACCATGTAATCATCTTCATAAAAACAAACACGTAATCATATCAAAGAATGAATTCAGGTCTGTTCAACATGACCTATTTTCCTCAAACAATGCTGACAAAGATTCAGTTACAAAACTTCCTTTTGCTTATAATTGTTTTATAGGTCTCAGACTTTTTAAAATGCTAGTTCAGTGGCTTTCTGCCCGAATCCAGGTTAAGCTCTTATATTCTTGACAGGGAGAGCAGCTCATAGTGAAAACCCAGCAGGCATAGTTCTATTATATCGCTCTGTAGAGGGGAGTAGGTGAGCTGGACGTCACACTTGGTTCAGTGTCTTCTGCAGCCATCTGATAATGGGGGAAAGAAAGGAAGGGCAATTAGAGATGTGAAGCACGCCCTGATATAAAAATAAAGCCTCTGTGATGTTACTTTAAGAAATGAACTGCAAAGACGTGTTCTTAAATTATTGAAGGCTTTAATAGGATTTAATATAGCCCCATCAACATTTCTCTTGCCTATTGGTTTAGACTCATTAACATGTTTTCTTGTTTTGATTTGAAATACAATTGTACTATTATTATTTGCCTATAACTTTTAACCTGTTGAACAATGCCTCACTGGCTTGGTTTAGATGGTTTAAGATGTTCTCAGCTGTTGGTCATGACTCTGAGCACCTTGCTATCAGTGACAGAACTTCCATCACCTATTCTCTTTTAAAATCTCAGTTTCTTAATATAGGAAGCAAACGGGTACCATTCATGGACATAATAATGAATATATGTGTGGAAGAAAGGCTGGAATACAGCTGAGGAGAATAAAATGCCGAAGGTATAAGACAGAATACAAAGGGAAGCTGAAGAAGTCTCTTCAGTAAGGTGCATCCAAGATGATAAGATCACGGAGTCTATAAGTACAAGAACAGACAAAGCCTCTTTCTATAGAATCATTGGAAAATTTAGAGATGGAGAAATAGCCATTAAAGGATGTCAGAATCAAGGTCTGGCTGCTTTGTATTGCCTTTGTATTGCATGTCTGCACCTTACAAATCACTTGAAAGTCCTCCTGAAGAAGAGGGTATGATTTTAAACATGTATTAAAAATGTGCATTGCAATACTAAAATAGGCAAGATGAGTTATAATTTTAATACATTTTAGGTGGTAATGCAGAAGGTTATCATTCAATTAATGAATTGATATTAAAATTTAGCAGTAATTTGGGGATCTTCTCTGAAAAATAAATGATTTTGCAAGCTCTCATTTCCTGAATACTTTATGTAAGAATTGTTTTTGCACTTGAAAGAAATAGTAGTTATTCACTTGTAACTCATCCTGTGAAACTGAGCTTTGTCTTCCAATGAAATGGGACCAGGGTGATAGATAAGAGTGTACGTGTAATAATAATATTTTTAGATGAGTGTTTGGAAGCTTACTGTGAATGAGAACAAAATAGAGGCCCTTTGCTGCCAGCTCCTCTTCTGTGCTCACACTGTTGCTCATTCTTTCTTACTGCCTAAATAACTTTTTTTGAAGGTAGTGATTACTAAATATTTTTAGAATATCATAGCTGTTGAAGGTTGTCTAAAGGTACTGTAGCATGAACATCTTACAGAAAACATCATGTTTGTTTGAAGACAAATGTCTAAAAGGTTACATTGGAGTTTCATTGGAAAGGTAAAGATAGAAGCGTTGATGCAATCCTAAAATGAATTAACAGTAAAAAGATGAATATTTTTATATAGATAGCAGTAAATATATTTTAAGTTCATTAATTAAGTCACTTGTAATTGCATACATTAAGGTGGGTTATTATTTAGGAATAGCTTTTGTTTTCCCATTTTCCTCCTGCAACTGTCTTCTCTCTCATCTGATAATACAGTTCTGTTCATTTCCTGAATACTTAAGAGCTGAGCATGTAATAGTCATAGAGTCTTCTTCTACTGATGACCTGATGGTATGGTTTGTGTTGATAATTAGTAGTAATCAGAGTAACCATTCAGCTAGAATTTTGCATCATCAAAATAGTATGTGATGTTGTGTAGTCTGCTGTACTTTGCCTGCAGCTCTAGCCAACATACATGTATAAATACCCGTGTCCCTTTTCTTCTCTGACTGGAGCTCTCCATCATCATATCCATGATGTTACAGTCTACTGCAATGCGTTGCCCTGTGCTCCTCTTAGACCTGCTGTGCAGGTTTCCTCATCTGACCATAGAAGGTCCTCACGTCTGTGTTTGTTCCCTAGCACTTCTACAATTTTAGTATTTTTTCCTTTTTTCCTCTCTTGAAGTTGTGTCCAAATTATGCTTAGATTTTAATTAGGAATTTTATTTCTCTTTAAGAGCTTGCATTAGAAGTCTGATTGAAACTAGATATACAACACTTCACAACCCTAACCCTAACTCTTCACATTGTATAACCAGGAAACCATATATTTTCTAGCAGCAGACTCCACAGGACTATGCAATATAAATGGTGAAGTTCTACAGGTACCACTGTCTAGTCTACAATACTGGGGCATGACAGCATAAGTCCATTTCACAGATGAGAAAACTGAGGAATAGCACATATGAAGAGAGCTTTTGAAGGTGCTTTGGTAGAGGAGTTAGGGGCAAACCCAAAGAGTTCTTGCTGCTTATTTTTCTCTTTTGTCTTCCTTATTACTGACTATTCTGAAGTATTATTTCAGATATTTCTCTTTTAGTTGACCTTTAAGTATCACATGTGCTATTTTTTCCTTCCTTTGTTGTTCATCGTATTAAGGAAACTTCAGTCCGTGATTCAAGGATGGTGGATAAATAATTATTCTTGTAAGGGATAAAATGGTTAAGACTATCATAGCACTTCCCAGCATGTCCAAACCTCAGCAGGGATGGATAATTATGCCAAAAGACATACTCTTCTATTTCTTTAGCAGTCTTCACGTAAAACAGCAAAACTCATTCACCTTCACATGGTGAGATACAACTGTAGTGCAATTCCATAGACGAAAGTCTGCCAGCTCTTTGTACTTTAACCCTTGACTTATTTTATTTTAAAGTGATGGATTGATACCTTTACAAAAGCCTTCACCTAGCATGAACACCCTCCTCCTTCTACAACAGTTAGACTAAAGGCCTTTCTTGCCAATTTTATTCTTTCTTCCTTTTCTCATGCTTATGTTGAAAATTCTGTTACCAATTGACATTTATAGTCCATTTATAGTGACTCAGCATTTTACAAACTGACACAGAAGTCTGAATACTGTGTCCAGTATTACTGAAGCTTGAGATATTAACTTTATAGCACAAAGCAGCAAGAAATAGTGAACTTGCTGCAGTTGCATGTTTAATAAGTCATAGTGGTTGGCTTGAACTGGCTATGAACATTTAGGAGACCACATGGAAAAGATATTTGTAATCTGGAAATTGTGTAACCACTGACTCCTCAGAGTACCATTTGGACCACTTACATAGGATAATGATCCTCTCTTGTACTGTACCACAACTTCTATTGCTCCTCTGCACTGCTTGGCTTAAGATGCTGGAGAGCCTGAATGTTATGGAGATCCCTGCTACCACAGCCTGCTGGTTAGGTAGCACGTGGGGTTGACCTGGAGAAGACAGACAAGTGAGGAACTGTAGAAGCAACCCACCAATTTCCATGGTGCTTTTAAATTGCTATAAATAGCCTGAGAATGTTGTAAACTGTGCTTTGTCTCTAAGGCTTCCACAGACTTCTGTTTTTTCAGAGTCATATTTCTTGTATCTTATATTTTCTCATATCATAATTTCTCCATTGAATTTTATTGTTTTTCATTCTGTTGACCCATCAGCCTGACATTCAGCAGCTCAGGGCCTGCCTGATTTTGGGGAGACAGGAGCCAAGTCGTCAGAGAACACTGCTTTCTTAGCCACTTGGGCCAGATGCTAGGTGCCTGAAGATAGTTGTAGAGAGAGAATAGGTATAGTTGTAAGAATTGAGAAGCCAGACTGTGGATTTGTTTTTTCTGTTTTGGATTGTGTTTTAGTGAAAACCATTTTTTTCTTGCCTGTGTCTGCAGAATGACTGCCAGCTTGTCCGTGTTTCCTTCATGATAGGTTGAGTGGTACTTAACATACCCTTGTCTCCTGATGTTTGTTTTGCTTTCATGCTCAGAGGAGCCAGAGTTTTCCTGATTTTCCTGTCTCCTCTGTGTAGATGCAATAGCCACTGCACTCCAAATCATGATCTTGCATTTCATAGGTACTCCAAAAACTAGTACTCCCTGGTGCTCTTTGTGTCTTAAGGATGATTTCTTTGTTTGTTAAATGGGCCACGGTTATGAGTCACTTAAAAAGCTTCAGCCATGTGCTTAAGGACTTCTCTGAAGAAAGCTGGAAATGAGCATGTGTTTTTACTTAAACGGGTGCTGAAATCTCAGCTGGATCCTAGCCATAATTCTGCAGTTTCCTATTTAGTTTTGTTAGGCTTTACCCATTGGGAAGAGGAGGAGATATTTTTCAAAACAGGAAAATGAAATTGTACCCCCATACACACAATTGGCAGGAGAATAAAGGGAAAAGAGAAATTTTGAAAATACTCTTCACTGCAATTCAAATTGACTAGACTTCATTTTCTTGGCCTCAGTTCACTGTTGGGATATTTGATGCATGCCTATATCTGTACAGAGACAATTTAGCTCTCCTATGTATTATCTGATATGATATGTTTCTGGATGTCTGTCTTAAATTCAGTGCTGTCTGCTGGCTTACCCCTTTCTTCTTCTGCCTACAGATGAGCCATATTTGCTGTAATGCTTTGAGTGAAATACTGACCCTGATGAAGACAGCTTAGGTTTTGACTCCAGCAGGCAGGTTTTTATCTCATGTGTCAGAAAGCGACTTCACGACCTGTAGCATCATTTGCACCAGCCAAGTGTGAAATCAGTTGCATGGAGCAGCTAGTATGCTATAATGAGGGAAATAATTTCTCTGTGGAAATAAAATATTCATGCTAAGGCACACCTGCTTTTTAACAGAGACATACAGCAAGAAAGAGGATTTGTCAGCCTTTCTTCTTCGCTGCTACCCTCAGCTGACACTTCACAGCAAATACATGGTAGGTTCAAGGCTCTGCTACAGCAAGAGCTGTGTCTTCATGAAAGAACAGGATTCCTAAACATTGATATTTGCACAGGGAAAAAAAGGCCTGAACAGTCCACCTGGAGCTGCATCAGTGAATGCAGACTGACCTGTAATGTGTTTGTTACACATCACAGCTTTCTTTGATATTGTAGCCCTTACAATGACAGCTTCCCTTCCTCCCCCAGTTTAGATGATCTTTTCTGGAGACATTTTTAAATCTATTCTGCTAGAAAGATGTTGTTTACTTAAGGATTTCTCTATTAACCGTTATATTCTTCACATCTGTGAATCCATGAGCAGATAATAATTAGGAAGCAGCAGAGTTTAAAAAGATCATGGCACAGTCTTAATTTTGCCGGTGGGCAAAAACGCACAAGTGGTCAGTCAGTATGGACTGCAGAGTGTGTCTTTCTGTTACCTCAGTATAGATGCCATAAGCAAAATGTTTTCTTCCTTTAGATAGGAAGTTTTCCATAACAACTCAGTAAATAAGTGCTATGATTTAGCAATTTACATGAATTTGCCTTTCAGATTAATCTTTGACATCTTGAATTTGATTCTTTATGGAAAAGATACACTGATACAGAGTGAATTAGTTCTACTATTGTACTGACTGCAGTAGAGAAAATATGCTCATGCCTTCGAGAGGCCTGAAGAGGAATATTCTGGGAAGTAATTTGAACTGATATTGTTGGGAGGGTAATATTGCTTGACATATCTGTTATGACAGCGGAAGATACAATGAAGCATGAAATAGGAAAGGAAAAGACAGTTGTTAGGCCAATGACAAGATGAAACCATACTACTTATGACAGCTGTTGGCAGCACAATATCACTGTCCTGAAGCTTTCTACTGATCTGGAGTATCAGAAACTTCAAGATCATGTTCATTGCATGTTTCTAGAGATCTTGTTAGGGGTAATCCTCTCTGAGAGTAGCCAACTGTAATTGGCAATAGGGATTCCTCAAATAGGAACAAACATACAAAACGTCATCGTTTTCTTGCTGATCCTTTCATAGGATGTTTGGTCATTACTTTCATACTGGAACCATTTGCATCTCAAAAGTTATCAGACTTCCTTGTTTCCAGACCATCAAAACAAAGAAATATATGAAGACATATAACCAAAAATAAACTCAGTGAAATGCAGGGGGAAGCCTTCTGTTTAGTAAGGTGTGGTCACAACCAAAGCCAGTCTGTTGTGTATCAAGCCAGCTTTAAAAAAGCTTTTAAGTAAACAACATCTTTTTCAGCCTAGATAGTTTAGATAGTCTTGATACTATAGTTTAGATAGCAGCAAATTGTCCAGTGGCAAAATCTCATGGAAAACTGATTCGCCTGTGTTCTACCACTTCCAGACATGCTACTGGTTATTTTTCTGCCACCTAGGCTTTCAAGGTATTTTAGCTGAGGTTCTGCTACCTTTCCAGCTTTTACCCATCAGGAAGCTGAGACAAGCCAAATACTCTCTGGGCAGGTCTTGTTAAAGTTTTAAATGCCTTTTTGGCAGCTCTCTCTGTATCTTGGCAGGTTTGGGTCTCTCTAGCTGCTCTTACTTTCCTGTTTCAGTGACACTGTACTTTGAGCCTCTCATCCATCAGAAAGGATATGAAAAATTTCCTCTTAGGAGAGCAGATTTCTGGAATTCCAGTGTGCTGTGATGTTTTTTCTTCTTTGATACGCTACAATAACTGTCTTACATTAAGTTCAAAACTCAGTTTCTTTTGTTTACTGCCTGATTTTAATCCAAGGATTCAATCTCTTCTACATTCTATTTTTTTATCATCGTATCTTTTTAGGCTGATATGAATCACCATAGTTCAGTAGGGGATAATTAGGTTCTCCTGATTTGCACTAATATTTATGAAACATTACTTCCTGTGCACTTTCTAGGTGTGTCAAAAATATTTTTATGAACCCAAGCATATGCATTCATCAGTTGATGCACTCTTTAAGAGTAAAGAGATGTTTCGGATCAAGGTAGAGAAGCTTGAGGACTGTCTTCCAAGTAAAACTTCCTTATAGCTGTCAGCTGAAAAAGCAAATATCTTGGGCAACAGACCAAAGCTTATCTCTCTTGGCTTGTTACAATATGGGGAAACAGCATGTCTCAGAAGGTCGTGCGAATTGCAAGCCATTGTATTTTCCAAAGTACAGCTGGAATATTCTTCCTCTCTGGAGCATGACAAATTGGAGCAGACCAAGGGGAAATCCAGGACCAAGCAGATTGGCCTTAAAGGGCAGAATCAAGTAGGGGTATTTCATTAATGGCATCTAAAAATGGTAGGGCTATGATAACTGTGGTTCTCATAAAAGCTCCTATCCTACCCAAAAGCCATGGCAGGGTACATATGCTTTATTACTGAAACGAAGGGCCTGACTCCCACTTGGATAATTAGGCCAAAATGTGAATGCTATGAAGGTGCAGGGAAAATTAAATTGAGAAAAAACAACCACTTCTCATAAAAAAATAGTCAAGAGGCGGGGAAGGAAAACAGTTAGAGCAGTAGAAGCATGTCTCAAAGCATTACTGACACCTGAAAAATGCCTAAAAGCAGTAAAGAGAAATTCTACATATTTCTTTTGTGGTTGTTGCTTTGATTTTCCTGGGTGTTTATTTTTATTTCTGTTTTTCTTTTGTTCCTTTTATTGTATTAGTTAGCTGTCTTAAATGCTGGACTAACAACCCTGGAACCGTTGAGCTTTGCATGCAGAATGTGGAAGCCACTTTTAGTGCACCCTTCTATACCCTGTCCACTTAATCTACCTCAGTCTTGCTCTGCCTCCTCTCTCCTAATACTATGAGAATAGCTGGGAATTTATACAGTATCTCCTTCCTGCTCAGACTGATAACAAAATAGACAGTTGGCAGAATTGAGAGGGGAAAGGGGAATGTGGCTAGATTGAGTGCATTGGACTATGATATCACTGTCTGATCTGCAGCAAGCTCATTTTTTGCAATCTACACATCAGCCATCAGTTGCTAAAAAGCTTTCCATTATTTCAGACAAGAATCTAATTAAAACCAGAAGTCTAGAGGGGAAAGGCTCAGTATACCATGACATGTTTCCAAAATTGTTGAATTCCTTGCTATTTTGTTAGTAGCTCTGATTTGTGTCCTCTGTTCCCTCACCTAACTGAGCTGGGTTAAAGCTTTTTGTGTTCATTATATCTAGTTCTCCCTGACAACTTGGCATCTCTTCTGTGGTGCCTGCTTTCTCTTTAACCTTTGCTGACAATGCTGTTGTACACTTGTGCGGCATTGGGTAGCAGACAAATACATGAGCATTACAGAGTCTCACACCTTCAGCGTGTGCTTCGTTGTTTGGGCAGCTGGTAGGGTACTGATAAAATTTTATCTCCTGCTTTTTGCTATGGAAGCATTGTAGCAAATTCCTGTGGTGAAACACAGCCTAACATCTCTCATCAAACTACATAGCATCATGATTTCTGTGTCACCATTGCCCTGATAGCAGAGCTTGGCTTAAATAAGAAAAAAACACCCTTTATTTTAGGTACGACAATCAACAATAAACTGTTGCATATATTTTCTTGGACATAAATAAATTAAAAGACTAAAAATTCAGCAATCTGCAGGAAAACAAACAGAAAATTTTTGTGTCTACAATACAGTCAACAATTATATATTAATTACCTCAAGCCTCTTGTTGTGTCTTGACAGTTATCCTTTGGAGATCTCTTTGAGAGGGGCTTACTCTTGAGGTTTTGCCATTTTACCTCTCTGTTGTTAAGAGCAATTGCTTGCTTTATCCAATGCTATCCAGCACTAAAACATGGAGGAACATGGGCTGGTCTGAGTCTAACTCATATACAATAAACATAATTCTGAGTGGTTTGGAAATAACCAGGAGATAAAGCAAAAAATCTCATCCTTTCATCTAATTAATTAACCTTTATTTTAAGGTTGCAAATTTTTCCTTTTGGATATTGACAAGCATTAACGTATGACTCCACATTCTCTGGGTTTAGGTTTCCCCAGTTTGCTGATGTGGGCAGAGGTTTTGGTACCACTGGCACAGCCCGGTCCCAGGCGCTTCTTCTCCTGTGGTCAGGAGGAGGCAAATGTATGGGATAGAATAATAGTCTTGTCTTTTCCTACGGAGAGCTACACGTGCAACAGCCTAGTCTGAAGACTGTTGGCAGAACTTTTACCCTTATGAATTGATTGGTGATGAGTGCTGTTTCTTTGACTGATATGCAGAGGCAGGGGAAAGCTTTTACATCACTGCCTGGACTTTCTAAAACATGGTTAAATAACTTACATAAAATCCAAATCTGCATGTGAAATATTCTCATGAGTCAATTTATTCATTGCAAATCCATTCTGTGAGTGGGAGGAAACCTAAACTGTCTTGGGTAAAATGGCCTTTATAAAATATGGATCTGTTTCCTAATATTTATATCATATTCCACTCATTATGTTTTGTTTTGTTTTTTTCTTACCTCAGTATGAAAGTACGTCACCAAGCCCTTGTTAGCACTGCTTCATGTAGATATTAATATTGAATTACAGAGTTTTTTCTGTGTCCATGTCGTTAAATAGTCTCACTCTGATTTACCAGAACATGCATTATAACAGAGGCATTAAAAAGGCATGTACCTGTAATCACTTTTTAATGCCATTGCTATTTATGGGTAATTTTAGTTTCAAAGTAAGCTGGAGAGTCCTGCAGAAACATAAAACATTTGATGATAAAGGTGTGCCAATGAAAATCCATCATACATGACATTATTTAACTGAAGTACTGTTAAGGATTCTAGAATCAAACAGGTTTCTATGTGCAACACATTATACTTATGCAAGTCAAACTCAGTGTTGTATTAGTATTATTTCAAACTCATAAACAGTCACTTTTTTAAATATATTTTTTCATATATATGTTTTTTATGAACATTACTAACAATTCTGATAGCAGTTCCAGGTATGACAGACATAGCCAGGTGCTTGAATAATAGAAAAAAAGTGTTTAAATTGACGCTAACTATCTAGGCAGGTTTTGAATATCTCCAAAGAAGGAGGCTCCACAACCTCTCTGGGCAGCCTGTTCCAGTGCTCTGTCACCTGAACTGTAAAGAAGTGCTTCCTTGTATTCAGCCAGAACTTCCTGTGCTTCAGGTTGTGCCTGATGCCTCTTGTCCTGTCGCTGGGCACCACTGAAAAGAGTCCGGCCCCATCCTCTTGACACCCTCCCTTCGGACATTTGCACACATTGATAAGATCCCCTCTCAGTCTTCTCTTCTCCAAGCTAAACAGGCCCAGCTCTCTCAGCCTCTCCTCGTATGAGAGATGCTCCAGTCCCCTCATCATCTTGGTAGCCCACCACTGGACCCGCTCCAGGAGCTCCATGTCCCTCTTGTACTGGGGAGCCCAGAACAGGACACAATGCTCCAGGGGTGGCCTCACCAGGGCTGAGCAGAGGGGGAGGATCACCTCCCTTGACCTGCTGGCCAAGTGTCTCAGGTTGTGTATCTGAAATAACCATTCACTTTTAAGACTGTTTTTTGTGTGTGCAAATAGTGCCCCAGAATATCTGTGTGTGTGTGTGTATTCACATAGCTTTTCTGCATGTGTGACTCATGTCATGTATATAGGAATAGTTTGTATATAATTCTGTGAAACTTTATTTTCTGGCAGATTAATCTACATTAATTCCTAGAACCCTGAGCAACAAGAGAATTACTTTGCAGTGTTAGAAGGAAAAACATTACCATAAAAATGAAGCATACTTTTAATTATCTGTAGTCATTTGGATGAAATCTATAATGAGCTTGATAAATGCTGATGCTCTAGGCGTCAATTTTTCAAATGGCAGTAGAACAAAAAATATCTGGAAAGGCATTGTGAGCTTACACTACACAATATTTTTGAGGTCTTGGTTAGTAGGAATAATTAAAATGACTCATGTAAGATAAGTGTCATATCTCTGTCAGCAACTAAATGTTAAATGTTATTATAAACTAATTACTTCCTTGAATTGAAAAGAAAATTATTATTTTGTGTCTTAACTGCTAAAAGACAGTGTCTGATCCTTCTTTTAGCCAAGCTCTCTACCAGCATATCATCAGTGACTTCTGTGCAATAAGATGCCCTCTAAGTGAGTAAGAAGCAAGCTGGGACCCTGGGCAAGCAAAAAAATAAAACCTTACTGTAGCAAGAAGTCAGTATTTGTTTCTGATGTTAATAATTTCCTAAATAAGTGAAAGTTGAAGAGCTGAGGCTACGGGGTTTTTCCTCGTGTTCCTGGCTACAGACTTGCTGCTGGAGCAGGAAGGATGGGTGTTCCTGCCCCAGCACCACTGCTTGCCTTTCCTCCCAGTGTCTGCCTGCTGCAGCTCTGGTGGCTCACCTCGCTAAAGCCATGGACATCTTATGCTTGCCTGCAGTCATTTTCTGTTGAATTAGTGTGCCTAAGTGGTTCATAAAGGGTTCTAATGCATGCAAGGGTCAAGGAATTAGACACAGTTGAAATACGCAGCAGAAAGAGACATGAAAAACAAAAATCAAATAAACAAAAAAATGTAAAACCTAGTTTTTAAAACCTCTTACCCCGGTGCCCTGATTTTGCTGGCCATTCTTACTCTCCTGCCCGAAAAAGATGAACATGAAGCCTGATCAGAAACAGGGATGATGAACTTTGTCATCTCTATTAGAGGCCCCACTGAAGTCACATCTTGTGGAGCTGGTCAGCTAGTGCCCTGGCAGCTGCTGGCCTCATAGACTGAGGTATATGGCTGTGTTACCCCTGCATTTGAGGTTTGTTTAAAGAAAAACATTGATGTGGTTGTGTTGATTTTTTTCATGTGTCTTCCTTACTAAGAAAAATGTAATTCCTGATTAAAAGTATAATAACAAACATAGGCATGCAAGAGGCGATGAAAGGAGGACTATGGAGGAATAATGTGGGGAACAGCAGGGGGAATGGAAAGATGATGAATGGCTGAGGTAAAATGCAAGGATTGTAGGAAAAGTAATTAAAATGAATAAGAAAGGTGAAAAAAAAAAAAAGGAGGAATATTTCAACCCCCATCCTTTTTCTTGCATGCCTCCACCCTATAAACTCACTGGTAGCTTGATACCTCTGGCCCATGCTTTTGTTCTGCAAACACCCGAATTACCTCATCCCAATTCCAAGTCGTATGTTTGCAGCAGAGTTAGTTGGAAATGAGCCATTATCCTCTGAGAGTATAGCCTAATGTTGCTTGAAAAATCACTCAGAACTTTCCTAAGTCACCTGCAGTGCTGTATGCCAACAGCTGATGCACTGCTGCGGTAAGGGCAAGAGCAGACCCTGTCCTTAGGGCTGGATGATGGAGGGTGTGCTCCTTTCAGAAGTGGCTCATAAAATATGTGGTTACACCTTTGTGAAAGACATGGTGCTGCTAATAAAGCCAGAGAGTGGCTGTTTTTTGCTGGATTGGAGGAGTGTCAACAGGAGGCCATGATCTCACACAGCTTTGCTTGCTCTGGTAAGAATAACCCTTACACGCTTGAAACCACATGAGCACTCCTAGTCAGTCTCCAAACACAAGCATGCAGATAACTGAAACTGTGGGTATCGTACTGGCTCTCTTTCTGTCCCAGTAAAATTGCGCTAGGTACTGGAATAACTGCTCTTATCCATTGACTTCCACACGAGCAGACTTTGCAGCACGTCATACTGTCATTTCTGCCATTAGCCCTAATACATTGCCTGCAATCTGCAGCTGCAGTCTTGTTGTGTTACCAAATTGATTGACCTTCATGCAAGTTACTGCTCTAATCAGAAAGTAAGAGTGTCACAGGGAGTGGGAACAGCCATGTGAGCTCTGGATTAATCTCAGGGTCTCTGTCCTGCAAAGGTTTTCTTTTCATCTCTGGCTCGTAAAGGATCTGAGGCAATGCAGGAACAGTATTTGGGGAAAATGTAGCACGCTTGCCCTCTTCACGTGTTACTTCCCTAGTATTGGCCACTGTTGGAGGTAGAATATAGGATTAGGTGGACCTTTGTACTGGCAACCTACAGTAATCTTTTGGCTTTTGCATGTACTTACATTTGAAGGAGTATGTATACCAGATCTGCAGGCTTTAGACCAAAACAGAGGTTTTGCATAAAGGTTTCCTCACACGCCTTTGTCCTCTTCATCCAGAATTTTTAGAAGTTAGTGAGAGAGGCAGTGAGGTGTAAGGCAAGATGAACGTGTATCTGTAAAAGTCAATGGCATTTGGCAAGTGAAATTTGAGTACAGCCTACTTAGGGCAAATACCTAATTCTTGTGGAAAGGAAAAATTGTGGATTTAGTAAAACAAAAATACTATTTAATGTTTCACCAAACTGGCAGAAATTTAAGTTAAAAATGCAAATGCAAGCCTACAGGGATGCATTTGAAGGCAAGAAAAAGTTACAGGGGTGTTGTGATTTTCAGTGAGAGTCTAAGAATAAACCTAGGCTCAATTACTTTTTATTAATGTTAGAGCCTGGCTTTCTAACTTTCTAAAAGCATTGCAGATGCTTGCTTATAACCTTTTGTAATCCCATAGTACTATTTACATTTTGTTATTTAATTTTTAATAAATTCTGAATTTTCATTGGATTTGCTTAAATTTCAGTGTTTAAAAATTTACCACATTAAGACTACTTTTTTTTCTGGATGCTTTAAGTAGAGTTCTCTACTTTTCTAGAAATGTTTAGATGAAAACTTAGTTAAACAATTTGCCCAATGACATCTGTTCAACAGCATAATCTTACTTGGCTAAAATGACATTTAATTGGATGAAACATTTCAAATAGACTTTGACAGCTTTCCAGCCCAGCATCTCTGAACTTACTATTTAATGAAAATATGCCATCCTAGAAGTGTCACAGGGACTATAAAGAATTTGTTTTATGAAAGGCAGCACTGTGATGTTAGAAAAGAATGCATTAAAATATTATGTCTGCCATTTGTGATATATGTACTTCTTAGCTTGTGAAACATCCCAATATTTTCTAGTGATCTTTTGATCCACGATTTTTCTGGTATTGCCTGTGTTGCCTGAACCTGTAACTCCAACGCTGTATTCTGCATTCTTACGATCAGTATGTTAAAAAAGCCCCTACATTATCTAGTACTAGTTTTGGTGGAAGTATAACAGTAGGAAGTATGCATTTCATAAGAAACCACAGTATTGTCATCTGAGGACTAGATCCATGGAAGGGGAGCCAGAAGTTTCAGAGCCATGTTAGTCTTTAGTCTAGCCAAAGCCAATTCAGAGTACTCAGAGCTGTGTAAATTTGTCTGGGTTCAGCCTGCAGTGTAACAGTGCACATTACTTTTGATCTTTGCCATAGATACTTCAGAGATGTAGTAGTTAGTAGTTATTTCCAGAATAACTCTCTAACTTTTGGCACATTGCTTCAAGGTTTCATGCCCACTGCCATTACTCCAAATTAAAACTACTCTGTGCAGCTAACAGTAAAATATCTCTAAAGCAGTCAGACTACATAGTTTGCCTAAATGTACAGAATTGTATTTTTCCATCAAAAATCAGTTAGCCAATAAGCCCTGTCATCTCTCCTTAGCTGAGAGCAACTTGTGGCTGGTGGTATTCTGGAGCCTTTACCAAAGGTGTTTGCTTTTCATGGTGTGCTGCCCAGCTGAGCTGATAACATGATTTCTATTATGCTGATACACAGGGAAGCTCAAGGAGGCAACATAAAATATTGCTCACAAGGAGCTCTCCTAGGATAATTCTGTGAGAGAGATGCTGAAAACTGTCAAATACTGCTCTGGTATATTGGAGCTGGTCAGTGAAAAACTGTCAGAATGTCTTTGAGGCTAACACAACCTAGATGGTGGGAAACCAGTTCTGACTCTGGCTTTCAGCAGATGCAAGATGAGCAGTTTGAGTCCAGGCTCACACAAGCAAGCAGTACCATTCCATCTGAAGCTTCTGGAGGAGCTTCACTATGTCTGGAAGCCTTCTTGTGAAGACCCCAAAATGGAGTTTGTTTGTACAAAAGTATTACAAGTGTGGACTGGATAACTCCAGGTGAAAAAACACCTTGGTTCAGATGCCTATTGGTTAACAAGTAGCTCAAATAAACCCTCACAGGTACTCATTCAGGGACCCAACTTTAGTTAAAAATTCTTCCTTGCTGGGGTTTGCAGCTCTTACTATTTGTGCTGGCTATGCTTTTGGAAATCTAGATACGTTCATTTTTATTTTTACTTTTATTTCAGACTCAACACTAGTTTCATCCTTTATGAAAATTCTTCAACCTCTTGAAACATTTCCTGCTGCCACAATCCTTTAAAGGGTATCAATCTTCAGGCATTATTTTGGGCTGTGGACAATCTACCATCATTGTACTCTTAGCAGCCTAATCGCCTTTTTTAGCTGATAGTAGCTTTTTCAGGGTCCCCGACTCAGGTGCAGAAACAGCATGATTATTATGTCATTAGATATTCTCCAACTGAATATAATAGGGAGTGAACCTTGCTGGTATTCCTCTCATTCTTCCATGAATGCCATGTGGGTCACTTCAGAAAACAACCATCTGAGTTGCAGGCTACCTGATGCTGTCTCTTTATCACCATGCAGAGGGTTTTTTCCAAGTCTAAGCCATTTTAGGGAGATGACTTGCTTTTATGCATCTGCTTTCTTGGAAAACTTGCTGTGCATCTTCTTCTGAGGGAGAACATGCTTTCACCACAACACTCATTAGCAGTAGCCTCTTCATTAATCTTTTGGAATTAGAATGAAAAAATAAATGCTATGGTTTTGGCAAGTAAATGTTTGCAGTAAACATTACAATGAGTGATGGTAGCAGGGTGTGCAGCCGAGAGCCTGAAACAGCATGGGAGGCCACTGACGTGCTTAATTTCATTTCAATCTTTCTCTATTGAAGTCTGGGGAGGTGAGGTTTATGGTTTATTTTCCTAGCAGTCAGGAAACAAGAAAGCTCTCAATCACTCATTGATTGCCAGCTCAGGAGGTGGTTTTCTCCCTTAGTAGTTCAGATCTGTTTGCTTAGACTGTTCCTTGGTTTTCTATACATGCAACCTCGTGTAGTGACTAGTTCTGAAGACAGGCACTTGTAGGCTTTAAACAATGTGCTCATCTCTCTCATCTCCCCGTCCCCAGCAGACTGGAGAGCAGCAGCTGCACACGACAATGAGGGACAACTCAGAGCGTGGCTCTACCATTTGACATTGCAGCAAGTGTTTACGAAAGTTTGCTCTCTTTTTGCTAGATACTATCTCACTTGTGCAGGGGGAAGAGGAAGGGGTTTTAACATGGACTCCAGTAGACACAAGATTTTATGAATTTCTGCATCCAAGCAACTGCATAGAAGTACAGAGACCTATTTTTCAAATGTAGCATATGACCAATTCAAATCGTCTATCCACAGATTGTGTGAAATAGGCCAGAGGCTCCTACCATAGACTTAATATTGAAACTTTGGATGCTTGGTTGATTCCCTAGCTATTATAGTTTTATTTTCCTCCTCTCTTTTCTTCAGAATTGTTGTGATAATTAAGCTCTGTGAATTTCAATCTCTCAGGTTCTTCAATTATGACATTGCAGTCCTTCTATGGCAACACACTGGAGTGTAGCAGATAGAATATTATGGAGTGGAGACATTCAATGGGAAAATGTCCAACAGCATTTCAAATCACTTAAGATAATTAAATAAGAGGAAAGAAAGTGACATGTTTAAAGAATATGTGGTGGTTTTACGAATAGGATGATGTTAGGTGCCTATGCATGGGAAACTCATTACCCATGCTTCATTCATTTGTTATGTTGTAATGAGAAAGAAGAATTGAAAAATGCCACTGCTGAGCTTGCCTTTGTGAATATCAGGAGGTACTTGCACTGAGACAACCACTACAGAAGCAGCAGGCTTAAAAAAATTGTTTATTCCTCTAAATATACCTGTGAAGAAATACAACAATTGAAGAAATAACAACTGATTCCACTGTAAAGGTCAAGATGACCTGAACTGTGATGCTGAAGAATTAATGGAGTATGCTGGTGTCAGTAGGCAGAGATGTAGATGACATTTTTTGCAGCTTCCTATATGCCATCCTGTTCCTCTCTCCTCACCTCCTCCATGTGTAGGCAAAGTTTAAAATGCATGGCAGGAGGGCTTTTAATAAGAATTTGTATAACAGAGTGAGACATTACTTGGACAGGGAAGAAAACAGGTATTTTATCATTCAGAAAGGGAAAGAGTAACAAGTATAAGTAAAGGTCAGATGTCTGTTTGAGCTGCGAGCAGCATATCTGCAAGAAGGGGAGCATGAGGTCTGAGACAGCCTTGCACTACCAGTGGCTTAATATGATCGATGCTCCCATAGAGTAGGTAGAGCAGCTGACTCACCATTTAAGAAGTCATAAGAATATTTAATGTTATTCCTAAAACAACAGTTCTTAAAGTAGTGTAACTACATTAAGATATTAGTCAAAATAGAAGTTAAGTAGAAAAGCAAAATTAAGAGCACAAACCCCAGAGGTGTAAAAGCGTATGTTCCTCTACAAAGCTCAGTAGGTTCACAGCAGCTTCTCTATATCATTAAAGCAGCTCTGTGAAACTTCCTAACCAAAAAGGGCATTGCTGGGATGTTGGACTCCAGAAAAGAGATGTGTATGTGTTATCATATTTGAATCAAGATCTAAGATGAAGGATAGGGGCTGCATTTCCAAACCTTGCCATAGGATGAGGAGTTGGAGTTGCAGAAACAAAAACCAGTTCATACATGCTCATACTGTCATCTTGCAATGTGTATGCAGAGTACCCAAGAGCCTTTCTTAGGCATGTCAGACCTCAGATCAAATAGTCTACAAAGCTGTGTTTCAGATTAGAGGCTACTTTATACCTCCATGAGATTTAAAAGAAAACACAGAGCTTCTTCTAGAGATTTCTTAGAGCATTCCTATTTCAGGCATGAAATTCAGGCATTTTAGCTAATTAACCTGTTCCTGCTGCACGTTACTCTGTCTCAAATTCCTAGTTAATGCTTGATGGCAGTAGGTGGTCCGCCACATCCCTGGGAGTGTTGGGTGGTTTTGAGCTGTATGCCACAGAGCACCTTCCCAAGAGAGGAAGCCCCAGGACCCTGCTCACTTGCTAACACTAACAATCAGCAGTACTAGCAGAAGCAGGGACTTATTTAAAAGAAGAAGAAGAAGAAGAAGAAGAAGAAGAAGAAGAAGAAGAAGAAGAAGAAGAAGAAGAAGAAGAAGAAGAAGAAGAAGAAGAAGAAGAAAAGAAGAAGAAGAAGAAATAGTCTCTTCCTCCTGCCCTGATTCCCCTCTGAAGCAGAGGCCAAGTTTTATGATCCATGTCCCATGTCATGCCAGAGGAAGACTTGTTCCTTCTAAGATGTGTAACAGTGAGCCACACGTCACACAGGACTTTGAAGAAACTGTCCAGCCATCATATTGTCTGGCTGTAAAGCAGTGCTGTTAAATCAGTGTCAGTCCAGTCTCAGCTTTGAGAGACAGGTCCCACTGCCTGTAGATCCATTTTGATGGGGAACAATGTTGGTGTCTTTCCCCTTATACCTGTATTGTAGGGCGACGACCTGGTGCAAGAGTGGGTGAGCAAAGAAGTTTCATCCCAAGGGGCAGATAGAAAAACAAGTCTATGTGCTCTGGTGATGCTAGAAAGAGATTTCTTCTTTAGTCTTTTCTCCTATATCACCAAGAGGAACCCTGGTGCCTGCTCCTACTGTGATGATGCTTAGTTTTTTTCTGAGTAGCACTAGCACGAAAAGTACACAGTTCTTGTCATTTTTTATAGCCTGTCATGCTATACTTGCAGTGTGGATGGCTAAGGGAGAATTTGATAATAATCTGTACCTATCTGAATGATATATGTACCAGGAAAGAAAAGCAATTGTTTCAGCTAGTAAAAGAAGTGTAACTAGGAAAAACTAGAAAAGGCTGAATATCAGGAAATGCATCATGACAGTAACATCTGCTGGAATGCAAAGTAATCTCCCTTTGAAAGTGGTGGGATCAGCATCACTTTTGACATTTGAAGCTCAATGAGACAGAACCTAATTTGATCAACAGCATACTTGGCTTCCAGGGAGGCTGTCTGTATGATCCACTAGATTTTTTCCATCTCTGACTTTGGCAACTCTGTCTTTGTGACGCTCCCTGGGTGATGAAATATCATTATAACCTTTTGAAATAATATATTGGTGCCTGGAGAGCAGAGAGTGATTTTCTCATTTGCAAGTGCGAGTCAGTGTGTTAAATTACCATTCCTTTTATTAAATGGATTGAGTAAGGGGTTTGGTGTGTTTAAAACAGGACATTTTCCCCCTCCCCAGACAAACCACCCAAGACTCCACATGGTGGGGGCAGGAAGGGTAAGGGTTAGAAGTTTAAACCATGTTCATCATATTCCCTGAGGCTCAGGTTAGTGGAAGCTGCCTGACACCTGAAAATGTTTAAGCAAATTTGACAGGTAAGCTTCATGCTGATTTATAGAGGATGAGGATGAGGAAGACTGTGCTGTGTCTGTCATAGATCAGGAGGGATAAAACTTGCCCTTCTGGGCCATCGAAGCTTCTACGTGTTAATTCAGCTCTGGGAAGTGTGAAAATATCCACGGTGCTGACAAACACAGTGACTAAATACGTAAGTAATATAACTCAAGAATCACACTTTTGCATCTCTGAAGAATTAATTAGAAAGTTGTGTTGTTCCTTTAATTGATTTTTTTTTAATTGTATCCAGCAGTTGATGCCGTTCTTGATAACATTTGTTTCCACCTCTTCACGCAGTGCAAAAAATTGATAATTGTCTGGTACTGGAGCGTTGTAGCTGGCAACATTTGAAACTCCAGACATGGTGATGAATTGTGCTATGATATATTAATGTTATTTTGATCCCTGCTCTTTCAGAATTACATTGATCCAATTAGGTTAAGTAGCTTGCCATCTAAATTAATTTACTTTCCTCTATTAATCTGCTTTGCTGTGGGTCAGAAACAGAAATGTAAATCAATCTATGGCATTGCATATCTTTTTGAGGGAGGTAATTAAATTACTAAGTAGATACATATGTTGAATTTGTTGTTCAGTATGTTAAACATCATTGCCATAATTGCAAAGTGAAGTGGTGCACACTCAGTTGTGGAATTTGAGTGCTTGTTACACTTAGTTTTGATAACCTTTCAAGAAATGCCAGCGCATGACTTGCTGTCCCTGGATACTAATGCTGGGTGCTTATTCTGCTACACAGCTTTTAAGATATTAGACATTTCTGAAAGTAGGGATAACAGCTTCTTTCTGTGCCAGAAATTGTTGGACTCCCTGGTGACGCATCTTGTACAGGTCCCCAGCCTCTCCAGTGCAGAGAAAACCTTTCCTCTGGCTTGCTCTCAAGCCTGCGCTAACACCATACGTGGCAGGAAAACAGATGTCTTAGCAATGATGTCTTAGTTAGCAAACTGAAAGAGCATTAATGCAGACTCCTGAAAAACTTTCTCATTTTCTTAGAAAGGCCCTTCAGCTGTACTTGAAATTTCCATGATTTGAAATCCTACTTTGGCTTCTATATTAGAGCACAGTTTAAGTTTTATTAGGTTAGTCCAATAGTGAGACTCCATCATCTTGGTGTTCTTGCCAGCCTTTTACTACTCACACAGGGAATTCTCATGTTCAGTTGGCATTTTCATCGGGCTAGATAGGAAACTTATCCTCATGAAACATGCCTGGTAGGGAGATTGATGACAGCAACACCAGGAGTTTGTTCACCTGCTGTAATTCCTCACTTTAGCAAGTAGAACTGTCTATGAGAGACTCAAATGAAAATGAAGCATTGATGCAAGGGAATGAGATCCAGTGCTTGGAAACTGAACTTTGACAAAGCCAAGCTAGATACAAAGTGCTGTGTTTTTACACTGAGTGTAATTAACTGTTAAAAACTTACCAATCTTGTGATAGCTTCTTCATCATGGGAGATCTGGACAAAGATTATGTACAGTAAGAAAATGGACAATCTGGTTCCATCACAGTCACTGTACTAGAAGAATAATTCAAGTCAAATGAGCTATGTAATATGACAGGTCAGAGTGCTGATCACAATGCTTCCTTCTGGTATTAAAATCTGTGAATCCATGAAATATTTTCTAATCCTGTGCCTGAGGGTAGAACAAACAGCAGAAAGGTCACCTTTATCATCACTGCTGTCAAACACTTTGGAAATAGCAGAGCAGTGAGTTTATTGCTCAATCACTTTGCCCTTATGCTACATCTGTTACCTTATCCCTTGCCTGCATTTTGTCCCATTAAATAAAAATTACTCTGGTATCCAATGTGAAATCCCGTTTCCAAAAAGTGCACAGCAGAACTCTGTTGGCTTCAGCAGCAATAGGATCTTACCATTTGCCTTTACAAAGTTAATGAATGCCTGCTAAGCACAGAACTTGCAATGTAGTTATATAAATAATAATGATAATTAAGAAAGCAGCTGCTCTTTGTGATAATGCGAATGACAGTAGGAAACATAGATACAGCACACTTCATTTCAGGCAGGCCTTCCAGAGGCTGCAGGCACAAGGGCTGAGTTAAGCATGGGTGACAAGTGCCATCCAAGGCACCCTGGGGTGTCTGAGGTGTTCTTACAGGGCTGTTTGGTGAAACGTATAGAGCATCTAAAGTGATGCTGGGTGCTTGGTTAGGCAACCAAATCCTGCCACAGGTGTGGTGGTTGGCTGAGATCCAGAGCGGTTCCTGTACAACCCACAAAACACTGCAGTGTTTTAACATTCATTATCTATTAATATGCTAATATTTCCCACAAGCTGCAAAATTTGAATTGAGAATCTGTGCTTGAATACTTATTGTGCTGAGCTGTGCTGTCTTCATCCTTTTATGTTGATATTTATTACTCTTTTTTTTGCCTTGTTTTATTCACTTTTTTTATTTTCTTCTGCCTTAAGATGTGTTTTTTGTTTGTTTGTTTGTTTGTTTTTTAATGTGTTTCCTCTTTAATAAGTGTCTGTATAGTTCCTAGCACAATCAGGTCCTCAAAGTCCTGATCTTGGCTGAGCTGTTAGATATTAATATAATCCAAATAAATCATGACAATAATGAAAATTAAATGTTCATTCATGTTCTAGTTTTAAAATATATATGCAGTGCAAGAAATGTGTGCCAAGACTTTGTATTAGTTCACACAATATATGTATACATGCAACATTAACCAGATTTCAGTTAAAAAAGGGGTCTGGTTTGTTCAAATTTGAAATGGAATAGAACTTTTTGAAACCCTGTGCCAAAGATTTTCTGAACTCTCTGAAGTAGTCTGAACTCTCGAGTCCGCTGAAGATGATGGTGGCATTTAGTTTTGGTTTCTTCTATATTGTGCTTTTGCATTTCACTAGGATGTTTGTCAAAACTCAAGCATATTTGTGTTGAGGAACATAGCTTAATGCATATGTTGAGAGTCCATGTGAATGCCTATTCTTTCTTCTGGCCTTGTTAGAAGTGTTCCTTAGATAAGGAGTTGAAAAACAGACCAATAGCAGGACCATTGCCATTGCAGAGGCTGCTTTCCCTGCTGTGTGTTTACTACAGAAGGAAACTTTTCATAGTTGTCACACACATACTACTTTCTGGGCAATTCTGAAAAACAGTAATTGCAAGTCAAAATTCTTAGTATCATTGTCAAAGACAGGAGGGGAAGTGTGGACTAAATGAGAACAAAATATCTCATCGCAGACATGGTCTTTCACTGTCTCCTGAGACATCATTTCGAGTAGTTAGATTTCTGTTCATGAATGTCCTTTTCAGATGCTCAAAATAAATCCAGTACTCTGACTTCTGTAATGTTCTTGAAGTGTTTTTCCTTAAGTGTCAATGGAAGAAGTTCGTTTCATTTACTGAGAGCTAACCTAGTCTTTGGGTGGTCACTTGCTGATGAAAGCAGTACATTATATAGCAAAGTAACATAGGGAAAACATTTTCCTTTTCCAAAAACCACCACTAGTTAACAATGCTCCCCATGTCTAGATTACAGATTTAATGTGAAATGTGTTGAAAATTACATGGAAGACTTGATACTGACACGTGCTGGCATACAGACTTCATTTGGAAGACAAAGCAGTCTGGCAACTCGTACACTTTTCACAATTAAAGAAGGAAGTGTTCATGCACTGAAGCTTCAGTATCTGGAGCTATATTTTCTCTTATTACACACACAGCCCTGGTAGTCACTGTATCATTAGCGCTGGGCTTTGATTGCTCTCTCAAATGGAACCATTAAAGGACAAAGTCAAGGTGATGTGGCCTTAATGTTACCTGTGTTCTCTGTTTTTTTAGGGGCCTGTTAGCCGGCAGCTTCACAGAAACACATTATTTGAAAGACGGCACTGATGTGGTTCTCTCACGCAATTACACGGTAAGGCTGTTGTTTCGTGGGTAGATGATGCTTCATCGTTAAAACCTAAAGTGCTCTTTGCTGGGATCTGAGCCATGGGATGAAAAAGCAACGAGTGATCTTTTTTTATTGTTGCCATCAGTACTTTTTTGACTGCTGTGATCCTACACATGAATTTTTAGGGAAAGACTGTAAAGGGAAGCTGTGGGGTTTTAACCAGGTGACTTTTCACATCTGTAAGATTTATTCAGCTTCTTGGAAATATAGCCATTAAAATTTTGTAATAACGTTGCCATTGTTGAGCAGTTAAGGAGGAAGGTCCTGGTTCAGTTAGGAAGAAAGCTCTAAGTATCTGATTTCCATAGTGCAGAAGCTCACGTCAGTGGACTTGAAGGCCTGGGTGGCTTTCTGCACTGGGAATCCATGGCTGGGTTTTGGGAGAGGGGGTGGGTTTTTGCGTTTATTTTTTAAACCAGACCATAAGACTGTTATGGATATATATATGTATGTGTGTGTGTGTGGCTAATCTGCTCCTTGTTAAAATCAGCACAAAATGCTTTTTATCATAAATTATTTAAAATGCTTTTTATAAATAAAAAGCACTTTAAGGCAGTAATGTTTTTGTCCCCTGACAGTATGAACGTCTTAATTAGAAACAATGCAGCAAGTGATTTTAATTACAAAGTTTATCTTTTATCTGCCTAAGTACTTCCAGCTCCTATAAAGTATTTGTTATGTTACATTATTTATTTATTGACATTGTCAGAAGAAGCATTGTGCTTTCTGTTCCCATCCATAATGGGCTTTGCTGGTATCAGTGAAAGGCATTATTTCTATGCATAACATTTTACTTCTGAAGAAGCATCTTCATTATAGACCCAGACCTCCCAAGTAAAGCAATCATTTTGAAAGCTTTCTTGTTTGCTGGATGCTCGTATCTTCTTCCAAACCTGTTCAGTAGAAAATAGTCATTTGTTTTAGAAACAGGAAAGCTGTACTGACTCCTTAAGGAGGTAAAAAATGCACAACACTTTGTCAGGGTTACCTACGTTAACATGAATATGAGTATGGCTAATGATAGATAGGCTTTCTCTTATTAAAAAAAATAAAAATAAGAAGTCTGTTTTGATAATGGCAGTAAGTCCTGAATAATACTATTTGTTCCCTTTGTTGACTAATTTTTTTTTTTTTTTGAGGATACCAGTGAACTCATTTTTCATTAAATACTGCAATACGGTTTAAAAAAGATAAGTCTATCTGATTTTATTTTTATATCTCTTCTTCACTGAAGACATCAGTATAGTCTGTAGCTGAAACCAAATCCAATTTCCCATTGAAAAGTTGCTTAGTCAAATTCTGCCTGGAGGTCAAACCAAGGCAGCTTTGTGAAGCTGTAGCTCTGGGGCTTCTTCAGCTCATGTGCTAGTGCCCAGGTTATTCTTCTGATTTGTAGCACTTGAAAACTTTGCAGTTGTCTAAAGCTGGTCATTATTAGATGATCTCAAGTAAGGGTAGAGTACTAATTTAAGTATGACAAATCAACCATGGTAATTATTTGTTTTTAGGGGGTCATCCATTTCATATACTAGGGTGCAGGAATAAAAAGCTTTTCGCAGGAGGGGAAAAAAAAAAACCACTCTTGCAATTCAGTGGAGTTACTGAGCTAGAAATCAATTTTCTACCAGTCCAATTGCAGGACATGGTCTGATAAGTTTACATTTTCAGTACTGAACTTACAGGAACTTTGGCTTCATATAGCATGTGGATTTCGGAGAAGTTGTGAAATGGGCCACAACAAGAAGCTCACAGTTAATAAAATAACAAGTTGTGTGTGGAGAGGGAAAGAAATCCAGACCTTTGCCATAGTTCACTCTTTGATAAAGACAGCTACACTGCAGCAGCAGTCTGCATGGGGCAAGATATCAGTTTGCCCATCCTGTTTCACTGGGTACTTTGGTTAACACCAGTGATGCTAAACCCCCAAAACTGGCTTCTTAAGAGCTCTGCACTGCATCTCTGCCTTGTACTTATTTTAAGTGACATGAATAAAACTACTTTGTTTTTGTTTTTACGCTGTTTCAGGGTTACTATATGAGAGTCGGTGTTTGTTTGGAGGTGGTTATTATTTTTTCTCTCTCATCAACTGGATGAGTGTAACTGATAATATTAAAATAAAGTGAAATAGTATACTCATGCTGAAAACCTTGATGTCCACAGCAACTGCTATTGAAGCAATCATCCCCTCCAAAATTGTATGACTTCCTCCCTTTTATTGTGTTTTTATCCTTGCTAATAGGTTACTGGCTCTTTATGAGTACTGATGATAAAAATACCCAAGAGTAAAACACTGTTACCCTGTTTCTGTCATTTTGATCACTGAGAAAAGCTATTAAGACTTGTATTAAGAAAGTCAGATATTGCTGTGCTGTGTTCAGTTGCTCACATTGGAAATATAAATGCTCTAAAGAAATATTTTTCATGGTATAACCTCATTTGCAAAAAAAAAAAAAAAAAAAANAAAAAAAAAATCTGAATCATTCCATCTTGCCCAGCATTTTCATGGTTATTGCTTTCTTTAACAAAATCAAGGTGGTCTTTAGAAGTCTGCTATGTGAGGCTTTGTAAGTGAAAAGCATGCCCTGACACTGAAAAGGTTAATTAATGCAGCTGGATAGATATGAATGAACCAAGTAATAAAAAGGCACAGTGAGATGACTGTCAGGTTGAAGCCTGAGTGATAACTTTCCCTTGCACTAATAAGATAGAAACCTTTTACAACAGTATTTTCAGTTTCCAAGTGGCATTCAAAGGAGCCATGAGAAAAGAAATGCTGGACGTGACACAATCGTTGCTTTCCAGTCAGTCACATAATTGGGAATGTAATATAACCTTCAGTCAACAATGAAATTAACCTTGATTCCAGACAGATATGTGTATGTGCTGAGAAAGTATCTCTGTTGTGGGTGCCTTTTGCAAGCAGTGGATTATTAAGGAAATACAATAACCTAGCCACAAAATAAAATTGGATTGTTGCCTCTCAAAATAGAAGACCCTCTTATTCGTGGTTGCTCTTAATAACATGCAGCCACTTAGTTGGGTAATTCAATAAAAGGTTTCCTTTCCAACCTGCTTCTCTTCCCCGTCATTTGCTCTGTGATTGTTTTTAAACTGTAGGGTTGGGATGAACATTTTTATACCTCCCTTTATACATATCTACCTCCTATAGAAGTACATGGATGTAAATGATCGTAAATACAAATATGTGTGTCTACAGAAAGTAGTAAAATGTGTCAGGTGATTTGTTCATCTGTTTAATTTTATAAGATATTCTATATTTTAGCTTTAAATAAAACAACAGAAAAACAGGTTATCACAGTCATGCAATTTAAACACTGCTGACCCTCTTTAAAATAAATAAATAAATAAAATAACCCCAATCCTCCATGGTTTAAACACACCCAAGGTTTCCATTGAGGAACCCTTTGGATTGTTAACTCAGAGAATATTTAGTGGGTCAGGAAAGATGCTGTCAGTGTACTTCTGAATGGTGTGGCCTGAAATTGAAAATAGCTTTGAGATAAAGGGGGTGGAAAACCATAAGAAAACAAGACAACGAAGAGAGTTGAAACATTTTCTCTTTTTTTGCAATCAGGGTCACTGCTATTACCACGGCAATGTACGAGGGTACCCCGATTCGTCAGTCAGCCTCAGTACCTGCTCTGGACTCAGGTGAGCCAATGTTTTAGTAATGGTTGAGCTCCTTAATAAACCATCCTAGCACCCCCTGAGTTCTTGTTTTACCTTTTTAAAAATGTACCAATATCTGGTTTTCAAATGGTTCTGCAATCTCTGTAAAAGCATTTGCTTCGTTGCTCTGAAGAGAAAAATGGAACAGCAAATGCAATGTTGGTGTTGCCCGTGGGGTCCCTTCTGTCTTGCAGCAGTGTGGGGCTTGGCACATTTGGGGGCTGGCTGTGCCCCGTAGCTCGATGGCCAGTCCTCCCGGTCCTCAGAGCTGTTTCAGCAGCAAGGGCAGGACTGCTCTGCATCTGTGAACTGGTGCACCGGCCAGCAGCCTAACCGTTAGGAGAGTTTGCTTTAGAAATGGGTCTGTGGAGCTCAATAAACTGCGTTCATGGCAGGTATGATGCTCAGCATTAGGATTTTAGCTACTTGTTAACAGAAAAGTAGCAGATTCATGTTGCTGAAAAGAAAATCTCTTCTGAGCTGGGGAAAGGAACAGGCTGACAACATTTTAAATACACAATGGACACAGTTCAGGAAACAATTATCTTCCTTACTTGGACAATCAGAGACTGGTATTTACTCACAGAGCTGTTCCAAATCACTGTAATTAACTGTAAATTGGCTCTAGTGTTCTCCCTGGAAAACCCAGTTTTCCTGTCAGGTTTCCAGCTGTCGCAACCTTTTCTAAGTTTGTTTAATTTATCTACAAACAGCATGAGTAGCTGGAGTCTTTTTTCCCTTGATTTTGCATTTTGTGCAACAGTGGTATTATCAAGGCTATTATACTGGAGCTCTGGAATGGAGAACTGCAGAGAGAACAGTTTGTCACCAGGACACCTCTCCCTGTTGTTTGCTGTAGCGGGTTGGGTTCCTGTGGCTCATTCCCATATGGGGAGGGATTTTTGGGGTGCTTCGGTATGTATCTGGCATCTTCCACAAGCTTACTCTAATTAACCCTTTGCATGGCCCATGGCAGCCTGCATTCACCAGTTGTTCTCGCAGTCTTCAAAAATAGAATGCAGTGCTCTCAGTGCTTTAAGCGCTGCACCATTAAAGGGGTTGCATTGCTGCAAGGTCCACGGGGAAACATGCGCTTTGTGGAAAAGGGTCTGCACCAGTGTCTTGTTCCAGAGCTACCTAGTAAATTAGGAATGCTCAGGACAAATGACACTTCTGCATACTAAATGCATGTTCTTTCTTCTCTAATTTGCTCATTCTCTTTTCACAAATGTTGAGCTCACAGAATCCTTTCTCAGTTTTGGGTAGTCAGATATGTGAAGGCAACATATACTGGCAGTGATGTTTTTCTCTCATCTGGCACTATAGCAGATTAATCCTCAAAGTACAAGCCTTTATTAGGCTCCTTCACCACAGGGAAAGTGTAGCAGCATCTTTCTCAGTACAATTTTCATGACAACTGATGTTTTGCTCTAGCGGAAGAACTGCTGAGGATGTATCTCACTATCCATGCCCATTAAACTGCTATGTTCACTGCTGAGGTTGTTCAAGAGAGTATCTATGAGCGATAACAGCGTGTGATAAGGGTGCCTGTTGAGTTACTCCACAAAATTTGTTTCACGGCCTGTAGCCAATAGTAATAGCTTCTAGTCATCATCTGTGCTTGATTTGAGCCAGGGGCATCTAGTTGTAAGGCTTCATAATGCACTGCCAGCTTCTTGAGCCATCCAGGCCCTCTCTTTAGAACTGGTTGGGAATAAAGGGCCCAAATGGCTGCACTGAGGCCCTAGAGCACTGAGCGTCTTTCAGAACCTGGCCCCTTGGGTCACAATGTACCCTTCCCACCAAAACATTACTGTAGCAATACATCCCTTGGGAGGAGAAATAGTGGTTCAAAACCACTTCACAGCTCACTTTACTGGCAACTTTGCTGCTCTTAGATCTTGAAAGAATAATAATGGATAGGATAGGATAGGATAGGATAGGATAGGATAGGATAGGATAGGATAGGGGGGGATGGGATGGGATGGGATGGGATGGGGTAGGATAGGATGAGACAGGACAGTGTCCTCCCCATCAGCTTGCTGGAGAAGGGGCACTTGCTTGCCACTGCGTAATGAGGATGGCAAGCTGCAGGGGTCCACCACTGGGCAGTGTGTGGCCATGCAGCCCTGGTGAGGGCAATCCCTGGGGCAGCTGTTTTGCTGACAGCAGCCGGTGGAAGGAAACGCTGGTCTCCGTCTGAGAGAGGCTGTTCCTGGCTTTGTGACAGCTTCTAAGTGAATTGGACAAATCTTTCTGTCTCGGTTTCTCCATCTGTGAAATTCATTTAATGATTCTTACCTACCTCACATGGCTGTTGCATGAGGGTAAAGTTTAAGTGCCTGAAAAGCATCTAGTGAAAGGAAGTGCAAGCTCACCGAAATCTCAGAGCACTAATATCCTCCACTCCTGTCAGACAGGCACCTTGGGCACAGTTCCATCTGAGGAGGGGTAGGAATCATTGTCCTTTCCCCCAGATTAGAAGAGTTCATTAAAAGACATGAAGCTAGTCATAAAGAAGAGGTTCCACATTTTAGCATGCTCTGAAGCCTGAGTGCTCAGTGGTAGTCAAAGAAGCAAAAAGGATCATAGGAATTACTGAGGCAGAAATAGAGGATAGAACAAAAACCCTCATTACCACTTTATAAATCCATAGCGCGCTCACATCTTGAATTCTGTATGCAGTTCTTGTTTTTCCCTCCCTATCCCCATCTCGAAAAGGAAGCATTATATCCATTATATATGTAAAAGATACACAGAAGGGCAAAAATGATGATCAAAGGTATGGAACAGCTTTTATCCAAGGAGAGAAAATAGACTAGGATTTGTCGGTTTTGAAAGGAGATGACAGAGAAAAAGAGTATCATAAAACTAGGTTGAATGTCATGCTGGAGAGGGGACAATTACTGAATATTTTCCATAACCCCAAAATTAGGAGGCATCAAATGAAATTTTAGAGCAAAGGAAAGTACTTTTTTGTTCATCACATAATGAAGCTGTGAAACTCACTGTCACAGGTGGGTGTCAATGGCAAAAGTATCAGTAGATTCAAAACATGATGAGACAGTTTGGGGAGGGTAGCAGGGGGAACCTCTCCAGAACTGTCAAACCCAAAGGTGCCAGAGCCAGAGACAGGGTGCTGGGGCTGGAGCAGCCTTGCTGTGACCTAGCATGACCACCAGGTTCTTATGGACATGGTTGGGCATTTGAGATGTGTTGTTAGCTTATAAATACGACATGATTAGTTTGCCTACCATAAGATGTAGGAAGAATAAAGACAGGAATAATAAAGTGCGAAATCTGAAAACTAAGGCAGATTTGACTAGGTTATGTTTTTCAGACAGGTAGAGGAATGAGTTATAAAGATAACTGAGAGGTATATTCAGTTCTCGTATACACAGACACTCACTTACTCCAGCTATGTTACATCTTCTCAGACATAACATTCAAGTACCTTGCTTCACATAGGATTACAAAGGCATAAATACTTGGATTAACACTGAGAGCAGCCTAAAATGCGGGTTAGAGGAGAATACAATCATGCCACAATCTGTGTGCTGCTGGCTCCTCCGGAGGAGGAAGAGCTGAATGGCAGAGAGGAGACGATATATGCTGAATGCACCAAATGGGAACAATGGGTAATCAGGATTTCCGGGGCTTCCATCTGGATAAGAAAGACACTTAGATTGTCAAAGCTTGTGGGAAGGTGAAGATATAACCAAGTAAAGTCATTTCCTTCCTGTCCTGTGGAAATACCCTTCTGCTTATCTAGCTCAGAGGCTCTTCAAGTTTTTAGCAAATAATTTCAGCCTGCAGCCACCACACACATCTTCTATAATAAATCTGTATACACTTGAATGATTTTTGCCCTATTACTTTCTCTGTGAGTGCAGAAACTGGCGTATAAACACAATAATGCCTCCTGAAGAAGAGCACAACCTCCATGGTCTGTGCTGAAGTCCAGGGGTCCCAGGGGGATGTGCAGGTCCAAAGGCATCCACTGAGGCCTCGCTGGTAGGGAGGCTCTCAGAAATTCCTCGGTACTTTAGGGACACAAATCTCATAGGAAGCCTTCTCTTTCTAAAACATCAGAATGCTCTTGAAAATCCTAAGAATCTCTCAGCATTACATAATTGCCAGATAATAAGCCCATTCACATGTACAAAAGGATTCAGTCATTGTCCAGCCGCACCAGTGACTGAAAGACGCTGTGTCCATGGTGACAGCAACAGGGATAAGTGAAGTAGACAGTAATTCTTAATGGGATTACATAGCTGTGCTACATGGGGCCGCCAATACTACAGCCATCCACTAGTCAAGTGGGCTGGCCAAACTCACTGTGTCCCAGACACAGTCAGCTGAAGAGGGGATTTAAATATGACATTCCAGACATCAACTATTTAAAGAAAGAATGCAAGTAGGAAACCAGTGAGAAAAAAAAAAAAAAAAAAATTCCCCATAACTCCTCAAGCATAGTTTCCCCACAAAAGGGGAGATTTCATCCATTTAAGAAGTTAGGAGAAAATCCCAGCTGAGGAAGGCAAGGGTTTGGATGTGTGCTTTCTCTCCATATTTTCTGAAGAGCTTTTAGTTCATGTAAACATCTCACACAGTTTGTAAGTTATCTGACCGTGAAACTGCTGGAGGTTTTGAGTTTTACATTACAAAGCATTCAGTTTCTGGGGTTTCATAGCTTCTGTATTCTCTCTGTTCAAACAGTAAACTGCTTCTGGATCACCACTTTGATCTGAGATGAACATTATGTCCACTCTTTGACAATTGTGTGCCTGCTGTCCCTGGGTGCACAGTAATGTCCCAGGCAGTGATCATCACTGCCACTGCCAGGAGAAGTGTAAGAGATGATCCAGACCCAGTTACTTGAGCCTGCACTTGCTCCCTCCAGTCAGACTGCACTTATTAATATATATATAATTAACTTATTAATATATACAAATAATATAAAATATCAATGCATTTTGTGACTTGAAAACGCATCCTACAAAACCTCAACATGATGTGAAAGTTTCAATCAAGCTTTCTTTTACGGCTACACTATTTGCTGCACAATGCTATAAAATGTGCTCACTAAATGGGTAGTGATGCCAACATGTCTTTCCTTCATTTTTGTCTGCTCTCCTTGGTCTGCCTCGTCACCCTCCCAGTGAAGCTCACATGTGACACTTTCTCTGATAACACAGTTACTGTTTCTTGCCACCCAAATGTGGACAGAGAATTGTATTATCGCTTTTGATTCGAGTAACTCCCTGCTTAAATTCCAGACATCAAAGTTGCAGACCAATATGAATTCACTCTGGATACATCTGTCTTGCACTGAGAAAGGATTAAGTACATGCTACAGTAGTCTCTGGGTATGACTACATTTTCGACACTGTGCTATAGAATATATTTACAGGTTAATGAAAGGCATTGGCTGGAATAAAACATGTATTTGACTAATGATGTGTCTGAGTGAGAACACCTCTACTGCAATATGTAAAACCAATAATGCTACTACTCTAACCTCCCTCTGAGATGTTGGCCTTTGCTGATTTGAGTCAGACTTGTTATTTTAATAGAATTCGGATGTGCAGCATACCAGTGTTACTTGCATCTCATGTGATGCTCTTCATAAATAGATCATTATTGTGTGTGGTTACTAAAATTTAACCCATTTTGCAGGTGAGGAGCTGAAGCAGAAGGAGGTGAATTGCCTGGCCAAGGCTGCCCAGGGGGCAAGAGTGGTGACAGGAGTACTTCTGTCTCTGGAGTCCAGCTCCCATTCTTTGTATTTCCCAGTCTTTTAAGTTAAAGAATGACCAAACCATTTGGAAAATACCTAAAGAGCACCTAACCTATTAGAAAAAACAGTCCATCAATCATCTTGTTCAGTTATCCCAATAGTATTGAACTGCAAATAATTAAACCAGACTAAAAGTGAAGTATTTATTCACCACATTTTTCTCCCTCTTTTTTTTTGTTTGTCTGCTTACACGCCTGGGAATTTGTTAGGCAAATGGGAATGTAGGATTTATAGGAAAAATAAGTAAAAATGCCCCGTTGCTTTAGGGATCACCTTCTGATATCATGTATGTTGAGAAACACTGCCATGAGTAACTGCTGTACCTCCATCCCAGGCAGCAGGAGAGCAATACTCCAGGGCCACAACGCTCCACTTCTGTTATCTATGCAGCTAAAGTTCATTGAAATCTGTGGCAGAGCTGTGGGATCTGACCTTTTACTTTTGAAGCTGTAGCATTAATTATGAAATGAAGGCCCTATAGGTTTCTAAGTAGCATGAGTACTGCATGGTCTTTCGTTATGGACAGAGGCAGACTCAATGTCAATACATGGTGTGGAAGCATGACAGCCCTCTAGTCTAATTAATTTCTTACAAACTGAAAACATCTACATTCCTCTTCCAGTGGTAATAGGGCTTTTTATTATTATTGTTTAGAAATGAGTATAACTTTGAGCTTCATTAAAACCAAATGTTTAATTGCACTCATGAATATCAGATTTATTGATTTACTTAACTTTCCCCTTACACTACAGCAGAATAATATACCACAGTTTCATGTAATGCTGTCCTAGCCAAGTTTTACTTCAGCATCACAATTTCTCAGACAAGTATGCATTGATGGTTTATGTTGGCAGGTCCTTTGCTTCTGCTGACAAGTTGGAAAAGAAAAATCACATTTATATTTTGAAATTTCCTAAAGCCTATTGATTTATGAAATACGGCTGGCCTTGCATTAGGTTTTGTTTTGTTTTTTCTTCTTTTTAAGAGAAAAAAATATCCCATTTGCTTTTATTGCTGATTTAAGTAGAAGATTTATTCTATCAAATTGCATTTCCCAAAATGAGAGATTCCTGGCAAGGTAAACAGCATTTAATAACAAATTCATTACTTAAGTTATGTTTTAATTTCTTTTTCTTTGAGATGGAGGGAGAGTTCCCATCATAGCCCGTCCCATATACATGTTCCCTGTATGTCCATGTGGCATATAATGGTGTATAGTAGGCAAATACCAATGAGTTGTCCATGTTTAGAGTTGACTAGCAGCAATGTGGATGTGGTTTATTTGGTGCTGAGCACCAGACATGAGCAGGGTTCAAACCCTGCTGAGAGGCAGAGTAAAATATTAGCTCAGGCTCAAGACCACACTGAAGCTGCTTCCAGTTGGCTCAAAGCCTGTGAACTGATGTCTGCACATGCTGTATGGTATAGATTTTATTTTTCTCCCTCTCTGCTACTGGTGATGAAGAGGAGAGCCTGATTGTTTTAGATAGGAGTTGAATTGTCTTTTGTCTTTCCTGCCCAGATGTTTTGGAAGATCTTTTTGACTTCCCAGTATCACTATGGTTTGGGGCTGGAGAAAATGCAGATGCATGAGTTAGATGCCTGGAGACCAATTAAAATATATTTTATATTTCATTTTTTTTCCCAGACATTTATAAGCCTGGGAATTCTGGTAGTCTTTTGCCTGACAGAGGTAGAAATCCCACATATTTCTGTAGAGGTTGGTCTTCAAGAATAGCTGCTGCTTGGCATTCATAGAGTTGCTGGAATCCCTTTGGAGTTCCTTGTGTCATTTTTGGCTGGGGTTTTATAATTTTATATACTGTCTGTTTGCCTCTTTGAAAAGCATTGTATTATTTAACATTAATGCCTTCTGAAAAATGGAAAAGTTGCCCCATCTTGTCTTTGGGGAGCATAGGCTGACTTACAAGCATGGGAGAACCATGTTCAAGAGGAAAACACAGAAGCAGCGTAGGAGTAACAGAGACTTCTTTGAAACGCCTGACAAAAAAAGTGGAAGGAAAAAAGTAATTATGGATTTATTTTATTTGCATCAAATTCTCGGTAGTGAAAGACTGGTAGGTATTGTTCATCTGATTCTGCCACACCAAAAAAGAAAGAAACTATCATTTTTGACCAGTTTCTTTTTTAAGGTGCTGTGCTTGGCAGTGATCAATGGGGGAAAATGCAACTGTAGGAAAAGAAAATTAGAAAAAAAAACACAGAAAGCTGGCCAAGATAATTCGTATTTGATATCCATTATCTTATTACAGATGCTCACAAGCCAGGTGCAGATATCCTGTAGGCAGCACTCAAAGAATAAGGGTGCATTCAATGGAATGTATACTTTTCTTTATGCCGAATCTGCAGATTTCTTTTTTACCAAGGGATTGTTTCATATGTAAAGGGTGGCACTGTTCTTAAAGGCTCATGCTGTCACTTGGGACAGGAGTTTCAGTGACAAGTTAAATAGGCTGCCCTAGCTCTGATGTGCTCAGTAGAAAACAAAATTAATCACTCTGGTGTCTGTCCATTTGTCTGTATCCCCTGCAGCGAAAGAATATGAGGGGTAAAGTGTTTAGTTACTTTAGACAGTAGCTGGGTGCACAAGGGGTGTGCTGGACACCTGGCAATCATGGCATATTTTGGCTCTGAACTCTTGACACCTAGATACTGGGTTAAAGAAAAAAAAAAAAAAAAGAGTAAGCTTTACCTAGCAAAAGGATACTATCAAGTCTCTCACTCTTTAGTGTAAATAATTAAAGAAAATTATATATCTTTCTTTTTTTTTTTAGCTAAAGTTCTAAGCAACATGAAGTTTAACATTAAAAATAAAATCTTCATGGTTATATGCTGTTTTGGAGTTGTTACTAAAGGGAGATGGTCAGGCTGGCTCATTTCAAACAGTGACTAATGGACCTCTGCCTCCATTGCTGGCTCCAGCAACCTCCAAAATTAAATGATTAATTACACAAGGGAAAGACAACAACCCTTACTTGAGTATGCTGATTACAGAGTTGCTGATTATTGGAGTAAAGAGGATATGTTGTCCTAGTTTTGTAAATTTTTCAAGGAATAAGGCAGATCCGAAAATAATTTCTTAGAACTGTAGGGTGTAAGGTTCCTGAATCACAGGACAACCTGCTTGTAGGTCTCTCATGTGTCAGTCATGTTATAGTGTATCCTAGCTATAGCGACAAGGGTTGCTGTGATAAATCAGTCCTGCTTTTCCAGCTATCATCCATCATACACAGCTTGCCTTTGTGACTGGTAAATAATACATCTTACCTGATTTGCCAAGGGTACAAAGGAAGCTGCAGACAGATTGTCAGAACCTGATTCCTGGTTCAGATCCGTAAAGCACACTCCTTTCACTGGAAATATGCCTGTGAATGCTGTTTCACAGCCCTTTTAATATCATGGATTGCGATTACCAATCTTCTTTCCCTCAGACTTCTAGCTATTATAGTTCACAGTGAAATTGTCATGTGTTGGCTTGGCTGAACTGATGCTAAGGATGTTTTGTAACAAATGGGCTGTCAGCTTGGAACTAAAGTTTCAGTTAATTGACTAGGAGTTTCTTCATCATATCTTTCTAAGTCTAGAATAGCTAGGACAGCTTTTTCCAAATAATTTTACTTTTTATTTTTAAATCAGTCTTTATGGTGTCATTAGCCTGCTTCTGCCTCCTTCCTCTTTTTCTTCTGCTTTTTTTTTTTTTATTATTGTTATTATTTTTAAGCCTTTTGCAGAATTGTATAGAGAAACATACTGGTCTCACAATGGTTGTAGTAGCTCACCTTTGCAGTAGTACAGACACAAATAAGAAGAGCAGTCACCTGCTATACAGAAAAAAAAAAAAAAGGCGAACTAATAAAATGTATCCATCTTTGAGCTGAAAATGAAAATGATAGCTGTATATAGTGTATAGAGCAGTGTAGAGGAGAAATTGAGGAAGAACACCTTGGTCAATTAAAAGTTTCATAGGAATTTTAGGTAGATTGTAATATTACTGCTGAAACTTTGCCAATGTTAAGGGATTTATGCCTTCATAATTTAAAGACATGGAAAAATCAGTAGTGCAGTGCACTATTCAGTGTATTGTCTAATTGACGAATACTTGCCACACCAGACAAACGAATGCTTATCCATAATTAACAAAAAATAAATGGGTTTTAAAGGATGTATTTCTTTGGTCACATAATTACCCCCAAAAAATTGATATTCTGTTAAATGCAGAAATTATCTAGGACCCTCCTGTGTGGTATGTGCTCTGGATATGAGTTAGACACTTGTATGTTAGACACTGAATAATAAATTCTTTCCTCTCACAGTAATTTCTACCTGAGCCCTGTCTGTAAACCTAACTGATTCCTTCTTATGGTATCATGCCATCCTGGTGTACAGTATAGCAGTTGCCTTACTCTGTGCTTCTTCCTCCAGCTGATTACCAATTCAAGTGGTATTTCTGGAAATCATCCTACTTTATGCCATATATTTCCAGAAATCTTATTCCCAGCATGAGCAGATCATGAACACCCATACCACAGGGTTGGTGCTTCTTGTGATCAGCTGAAAGAGCATCTCTGTAGCCTTATGCCAGCAGTGTGCCTCAGCAGGAGGAACTGGACTTTGTTTTACTGTAGCAGTTTAGAACAATCAGGCAGGACCCAGCACAAGAACCTAAGCACAGCTTTTATTTGGGCTGGAGTATACTGGCAGAGTACTTTTTGGTAAGGAGGCAGTACATGAAGCCTAGAATTGGCTATGTGTCCTAGGTTCTTCCACAGGTATCTTGGAACAAGGTGTTAAATATCTTCCTAACCCCTCATTTCCTCTTTGCAGTTGTAGCTGACAGTAATGTGACAGGAGTGCTTCTATTGGTGGAAAGTCTTTGGGATCCTCAGATAGCAGATGGTATTGCAGTAAAAATTACAGTAGGGAGAAAAATATGTTAAACAGGAATCCACTAGTTAATATATCTGAGCTTCAGTTTACTGCCCCATGGTGCAAAGTTTAATAATCAATTTTGATACTCTAGTACATCTTTCATCTGGCCAATTTGATGCTTGCATCAGCGTTTGGTTTAAAAGACATCTGCAGATCATAATGAATACTTTCACTCTGTACCTTTTCTTATAAAAGCATTTCACTACGCTTTTGTTCACTACTGTTTGCAACGGGTCCTAAGAAGCATGCACATCATTACTCTAGTCAGCAATAGCAATGTATCACTGGGAGAATGGAAAACACATAAAACATAAATGTAATTTTGCTCTACAGCACAACACTTCAGAAGAGAAAAATTTTCTTTGAGCCATTGCTTCTTGTAAGGTATAGTGTGCTGCAATGACAAATATACAGCTTTGATGTTTCCTGCTCCCCCAGCCATGACATTGTAAATCAGCATTTTGCTTTTTCCTATTCCATCATTATTAAAACCTGTTGTAACCTTGTTGAAGACAAACATAGGTTAGTTCTTGAAAGCCATGCATCTTACTCTGCTCTCTTATGTAACAGGGGAATTATTGTGTTTGAAAACAAAAGCTACATTCTGGAGCCATTAGAAGGTGCTACAAGTGAACATAAGATCTACCGAGCAGAGAAGTTGAAAATAGTTCCAGGATCTTGTGGCCACCAGTTGGACATCTCTGCCATGAGGGCTGATGACACATCACACCATTCTCAAGCTGGCAGGGTAGGTAGATTATATAGTTTTACGCTAAGTACCTTTCTGGTAGCATCTCCATATCACTGTCAACCATAACTCTTTGTTCCTGCCTCATTTCCTATATACCTACTGAGCAAACCACTAAACCATATAGTCAACTTCTGTTGATGTGATGTGCTTAAGAACATGCTTAAAGTTAAGCATATACTTGCATGATTTGTTAAAGCTTTACTGTTTTTTCTTGCTCCTGCATTGTTTTTTTACTTTCTGGTAATGAGATGGCACAGAAAAGGTTGTGGTTTCATACTGGGGTAGTATATTTTGGTTCATGTATGATTATAGCAACAATTTAAGAACCCATAAGAACACTGAGCAATGTCTGGAAAAGTTCTTGCCCACCCAAGATGGAAAAGAACATGATAGCTGTGATGCTTTGCGAATAGTGTTTTAAAACCTAAATGAACATTTATGTTCTAGCAGGAAAATATCTTATGCAGACAAAACAAATTCTCACTATATTATTTTACAGATGTATTATTGTAATTGTTTTCATGTAAGAAGAAATGCACTTAATGTGAAATGCATCTAGCTAATGGAAACTGGAGAAAATGAAATGAGCTGAAAACCAGGACAAAGAAATGCTGTAACAAAGTCATGTGCATTTTGGATGGGAATTGTAGAAAAGACTGTTTTAGGTATTCAGAAATTATGCAATGATGCATAATAGCCTCATAATTTATTATATGTCGCATACTGCATTTTATAGTTACGTGTACTACTAAGCTTTTGCATCAAGTTAATTGTTAAGGAAAGCAACCTAACTGACATCACCAGATTTTATTTATGTAGTGGAATTAAATTATTTTATATTTTAGGAATATTAGACATTACCTGTCCAAGTTTCTTTTTGTCTAAATAAATATTGCATTAGGTATTACATATACAACTTTATGGGCTAGGCATTTTTCTGAAAATGTATGAAGTCTGTAGGTTGAAAGTGTTGGCATTAATCTGCATAAACTTTATTTATGTTTTCTGTTTAAATATTCCCTATTAATGTTCCCTGACACCATATATATATAAGTGACGTGAGCTTTCTGGTCTTTCTGGGAAACATATGGGGTGGCAGAACAAAGACATGGCCTTCCAGCCTGTCCTTCTATAACTGCAACTCTACCAAAATGGGCTTCCTTTCAATAAGCTTCAAATATAGGTTCCTACACTATGCCAGAGTGTTTCTGTATCATTTTCTGACCATATCAGAACATAAAAATGTATTTTCAAATTATTTAATGTGAATTGAAAAGTCCTTGTCACGTCTTTATTAAGGTTGCCCCAAAATGTTTGGGACTTTCAAATGAAGTTTGCAGAGGTAATCAGTGTAACGCTAGGCAACTGAAATAAAAAGCATGTGTATAACTAGCTGATGCAATCAAAACAATTTTACAATTACCTTCATGGTTCTCACATTTTGTTGATGGCTTCAACTACATGTCAGAATTCACCTTAAATATCTGAAAGATATTTTAGCCGTGGTTCACTGGACATAATTATAAAACCTGTCAACAACTGCATCATAGAGTTAGGTAAAATACATATAATGAGTATGCTGGATATGCTTTTAATGTATGAATTCTGGAAGTTGTCAAATGTAATGTGTGGACTGAATTTTCACATTTCAATGTTGTCATCAGCTAAGCAGACTGTCAGGACACACTGAATAAAGATGAACTGCAAAATATGGAGACACAAGGCTGCTCCAAATTACACTGGGTCACAGAAGTAAGCACAAATCCAGTGTCAGGTTTAGGACATGATGAAAATTTTAGGTTTCTTGGCATGTTCTGGGGGAGTTTTTAGTTTTTTTTCCCTGACCCTTCACTCAGCTACCTACACTAAATGCTTACTGAGCAGAGCTGAAATGTTAGATCAATATATCACAAATTTAGACTAGCCTTTGGGTTACATTTAAGTACAAATAAATGATGGAACAAACAATAGACTCAGCTTCCCAGATCCAAACATGAGGTTGAATAGATCAAATCAGATAATACAGCAGGTGTGTGCAGGCACAATTTTCCCCATTAGAGCTGGGTCTCTGAAAGTATTGGGTCATTTCATAATGCAGGGGACCCTCAAATTGCAGCAAGGAGTGTGTCTTCCAGTAGAGCTCCATTGAGATAGGATCCTGCAGAAAACAAGTCTGGTATGTAAGACAGTCCCTACAGCATGGCTTTTCTCTGTAGCCACACAAAATAGCCATTGTGGTGGTCCTGGTGGATCACGGACCAGTTGTTTTGGGGAATTGGATCACAGAGAAAGAGACGGGCTGCAACACTGTGCTGTGAATCCATGCTTTGCCAATTCCCAGGCAGGGGAACACAGGGAATGTATGGTGGTATAGGACAGCAGTTCTGCAGTAGGATCAGGTATGGGAGAAGCAGGGGAGCAGAGCAGCAGTCAGCTGAACAAAACGTATTGTCTCCCATCGTGTATATCTGTCATGGCTGTATTATTGACTCTTCATTTTAATTCTGAGTGATTAAATCAGGCAATGGATTGTGCATTGATGCAGCTGGCTACAGAAAGCAAGCTGAAAGAGGTGATAATTAGGTACATTTTATAAATAAATATCATATCCAAGGAATACACATAGCCTTTGGGCAAATCACAGGAATGGATTCGTTATGCAAATCAGTCACTAGAGGCTTATATGATTATACCCTGGTAGCCAATTTCTCTCAGGCTATCTCTCTCCAGTCCAAACAGTTTTACTTTTGGTAAGAAATGAATGGCTCACTGACTGGCGTGACAGAGCCCTTTTTATATCTTTGCACCTGGATAATCATTTCTCAATTTTTACTCTTCATTTGGACGAAGACTAGAGGCATCTCAGGGTATGTCTCTAATCAGGAGTACATAATAAATTCTGGGTTTATATTAGACATTCAGCGTCTGAGAGACCAGTTCTGTCACAAACAAAACCCATGTGGTCATTTGCCTTACATGGCATCTCACTCATGTCCGATATTTGTGCAGAGAGGTGAAGCAAGCTCTGCCAGAGCACAACAGGTTCAGCTGAAGTCTACTGAGATGTGGCAGGCCATTTACATTGCACCTGCTGCTGTTAGAGAAGCAGCAGGAGGGGATATGCTGGCTCCTGGGTGTCCTGCTTCCCAGCCAGAGTATCACCAGGGCCTGCCGATGAGGAGGCATGGGCACGTGCGCCAGGTCCGTGCACACACCGTGTCCCTGTGATGGCAACAGTTGCCTCCAGTAGAGCAAACGAAGATGACAGGGAGTGCCAGGACCAGGAGAAGGTGCAAGAATATTTACCCATGCTCATTTGCCAGACCACCCAATAAGTGTAATCCTGTGAAATGTTTGTACCATTGATGCTTAGTTCATTAATGATAGCTTTTAGTGCTTTCTCAGTCCAGAAATACTGTCCAAATGGAACTTAATATTTCCCCGTTACTGTAGTTTGAAGGCTGTGTAACACTACTAAATATGAGTTTTCTAATGTTGGAAAGTTGTTAAAGCTTACATCTGTCACTTTCCTCTAAACACAATGTTTCTTGTAAAACATTCAAAATCATCAATCTGCAGATAACAAAGAGGAACACTTTGCTAACGTGAAGAAAACTTTGTGAAATTTGGCTGGAAGGTGATGTCCAATACTGACTTAGCTTCATAGGGGATTGCATAGTTTGTCTTGGAACACAGTTTGCTTTGGAAAGCTTTAGTCATGTTTTAGGTTAAAGAGCACTAGTTTAGTTTGAGACATCATAGTCATTAGTAGGTCATACAATGGCTTAAGCTCCTTAAGTTCTGGCATGAAGATCAGACATACTGCTGAGACCTCTGTTCCCTAACTGTCTTATTCCAGAGACAAGGGAGAAATAATAGAATAGATGCTCAGATGGTGTAAATCACAGAACTTCTACAGACTTTAATAGGTCCCTTAATTTTAGGGTAGCAAAGGAGCTCTCCTATGATTAGTAGTATTACAAAATCATTTAATTTTCTAAGCATTATGATTCTTTTAGATCTGCACTTAGAACTGCAAGTAACATGACCAGCTCTTTCATATGAATATACAGATGCAAAACTAAATGTATGCTGTCTATTTTTTAAAGCATTATAGTTTGCTTCCCCAGACACTGACAGTTCGTTTGGATGTTGGTTTTTTTTCTGTAGTTTTGTTCTCGTTGGTTTTTTTTCCTACACAGTTTATCAGTTGATCGGTACTCAATATTGATTTATCACTTTATCCTGCTTTACTCGATATCCTTTTATCACTCATTTTTCCTAGTAGCCCATTTGTTTGTTGCATGAAATGTTTGCTAAAAGTTATCTCATCATTTCTTTAAATGTACCTTGGAAATAGCAAAGGTCTTTCTGCTGGAGATGATATTCTCCTGCGAGGAAAGATAACTCAAACATTGCAACTGCAGAAACCTGACAGGTTGAGAGACACTTTGCACCACTTTCCTGCTTGCTGTGATCAAATCCTGGTTGTATAGGTCTTTTTTGTAAGCACCACATGGATTATTTCCATTGTGGTAGATAAAAGGAAGACTTTCATGAGGAGAAGGAATACTCTAAGAAATCATATGCCATGAAACCTTTGGAAATCTGAGATCTCCTTTTGCAAGCACTTTGTTGAAATGAGGGAGAGCTGATTCCAAGGGTCACATTGCAAAAAACGAAACAAAACAAAGTAAAACAAAACAAAACACTGTTTTCATCTTTTTGGCAGTACAAGAGGGAGACTCTGAAAACAACAAAGTATGTGGAGCTTGTTATTGTGGCAGATAATCGTGAGGTAAGAGGCTTAAAAATAAAAAGTACAGGTGGGAAATGGGTAGCTCATTTCAGTTCCCATGGAATTGCAAGTGATGTGCTTCAGATAAAATTATTGTGGTTTTCACAAGTAATGCATCTAACCTAATTAGGGCTAAGCAATGGAAGGCACTGTTAAGATAAGGCAACACTAATAGTCATTTGTAAATGTTTCTTGCAATATTTCATGAGGAATTTGACACTCACAGATAACTGGGACATCTGGCAGTAATTCAAGATGAGACAAATAAAAATTCACAACCCATAATCTCCTTGAGCTGGTTAAATCTTCATTGCATTCTCTGACTGCCCTCAGTGGGACTGTCACTGTTTGGAAGATGCTGCAGGATCCTGCATTTCCTTTTGAAGCAGTACTTTACCATCATATTGCATGAAGCTTTCCTGACAGTTTGGAAACAGAGCTTCAAAGCAAGGAACCAGGACAGGCTATAGAAAAGTTCCAGTGAGCTGAATGGCAACCAAAAATGTGAAGTCTTGGTTTGAATTATTTTGCTACTTACATTTTTGTTTGTTTGTTTAAAAAGGTGATGGTCTTTCACTCTCCTTGAACACAGCTAGTCAGGGAATAACAATCACCCTGCTGCCAAAATGGCTAACAGAAGAACCCTTTCTTTTTCACAAAACCTCAGTCCCAGAAAGATCGCTATGTAAGACTTAGGGATTTTTAAGTCTTTCAGTGAAGAACAAAATCCTGTCCCATAGCCTGTGCTTATTCTGAGGCAGATCCTGATTCCATGAAAGCCAGCAGGAGTCTGCTGTTGGCCTTTGCTTGCCCTCTGTAATCCCCAGACATCACTGACAGTGCCGGCAGGGTAAGGTGGCTGCTGGGGGGAAATGCTGCCATATTTGTGCTGCTAGTACATTGATCCTTTATATTCTAAGTTTCAGAGACAAGGCAAGGATGTGGAAAAAATTAAGCAGAGGCTTATAGAAATTGCAAACTATGTTGATAAGGTAAGAACATAAGAATTATTTCACTTTTTCTGAAATTACTGCACATTCTGAAGGATATTGTTGTGAAATCTATGTCTGTTTTATTAGTATAAGTTAAGAAAGCTTTTAAAGCTTAAATTCATGCCTCTATGAAAACAAAAAGAGCTTGACTCAGAGATTTACTGGTAAGACCAAGTCATATGTTTCTAGTATTTCTTTTCATACAGGGCTGAGTCCCTAGCCCACGTTCACAGTGCACCCACCACGCTCAGACCAGCAGCTTTCACAGCCTTTGCTACATCTCCTTACACACCCAGCTGATGCCATGCAGGCTGCGAAACATGCAGTTGAGAATCTGGCCTCGTCGATGGTTCACCACCTGCAATCAGCCCACCAACACCAGCGATGTGTATTTTCTGCTGCCTCATTTGAGGAGCAAACACATCTGCTGCTTTCCTAATACTCCAGTATCTCAGGGCAATGTTTCTCTCCAATCTGTAAAACCAAAAAAGTAAACTTAAACCTTTTGTATGTCCTTCAACATACTAAGCTGTGAGCTGTGCTCTGCTCTAAACAGTGATCAGTAACACATGAACCACATGGGATGCAAATGTCTGTGGTGGCACTGCTCCTAAGGAGACACACAGTTTAGCCCTAGGACTTTATTAACCTCAGAAGAAGGAAGGGATAATCATGGAACAGCCCACACAGAAAGGCTTATTTGTGGAGGAATTTGGAGATCCAAGTCCCTTGCAGCAGCAAAGGATATTCTGATTGTAAGGTCAACAAAGCCTGTGAAGACAAGGTCAGTAAGACATGTAGCCCTAGGAATACAGCAGAATTAAAAACATGCAGTGCCTAAGGAAGCAGGAGTTGATGGCTGAGTGAGAGCAGCAAGAAAGAGACATATGCTGGATTTTTTGTCTTTGAAGTAAGTTCTTGAAAATAAACAATAAACTCTAAGAGTCATCTACAGTGATTTTCAAAAAAAAAAAATAAAGTTTATTTTTGATGTGCTGCATGGCCAGAAAAATTAGGAATACAGTAGTGAAATTATAACTGAGGGAATCTAATTCAGCTGAGAACTTATCAAGTGATGCTTCAAGGACACTAACTCAAGGAGAAGCATTTGTGATTAAAAACAAGCTGCTGAAGACACCTCCACCTCTTCTGTAATTGTCTTACTGACTTATTACTGGAGGACAGGCATTTATATGTTACCTGCTCAAAATTAATTTTGCATGTTACAATATATTTATGTTTCATGCTTAATTTATGCTCAGCTAATGGCAGTGTTATCCAAATGGCTGTAATGCATATAAACAAGACAAAGATCTAGTATATGCTTTTCTCAGACTGTCAGCCAAATCCAGACTTGATCGATTCCTGAGTCCTTCTTCACATTACTCTTACCTTAGAATTGTTATCTCTGCTCCATCAGTAACACTGCATCTGCTCCCTACTCATAGCAACTGTGGCATTTACTAGTGTGATAATAGAGTAGCCAACAGTGCTATAATTGGTTTTGTTTCTGTTTTCTCATTAGTTCTATAGGCCACTAAATATTCGAGTAGCCCTGGTCGGAGTGGAGGTGTGGAACGACATGGATAAGTGCTCCATTTCTCAAGATCCTTTCACCAGCCTCCACGAGTTTCTGGACTGGAGAAAGCTAAAACTACTACCTCGTAAACCCCATGACAATGCACAGCTAATAAGGTAGAGTTGACACTATATCTAACATTGGCTGGGATTTCAGTGATGTGAGAATAGCTGTACCACATTCTTCTTCAGTTGTCTAAGCCATTGGGATGACCATCTGTGCTCCTGAGGGCTTTTCTTTCCCATCTGCAGACACAGAAGTGCTTTGCAGGGCCCTTCAGCAGATGGTCCAGAAAAATTTCCTTTCACAGCTCTGCAATAGCTGTTATTTGTAGGCCTTTCCTGAACACAACACACATGGAAATCTGGATGTATAATAAGCCAATAAATACTCTGGGCATGAATTTACAACAAGTTTAAGGTGGTCTCAGTATGAACCATTATTGAAAAAGGCAGTCCTGCCCTCCCTGTTAAAGCAGAGCTAAGGGGGTGTTATTGTCAGGTAGATACAGACATTTCAAAGTCAGGTTGGACAAGGGTTTGAGCAGCCTGATCCGGTGGGAGGTGTCCCTGCCTGTGGCAGGGGGTTTGAACTAGGTGATCTTTAAGGTCCCTTCCATCCCAAACCATTCTGTGATCCTATGATCTGAATCTTGTTCATTAGTAGAAAGACCTCAATAAAAGTCAAAATGCAATCTAAATTGGGCAATTAGTTTGTGTTTGTGACTTAACATTTAAATCATATACATCTTTTACCCTGCTGCTGTTTCCTGGATTAAACTAACTGAGTAAACATGCTCCAAGTAAAAACATTCTTAAAAAAACCTTGAGTAAGAGTAACACCTCTTTCTTGAACCAGGTATCATTTTGATCAATGAACCATTCTTTATACTACAGAAATAAACAGACCTGATGTCTTAGTAATTAAAAGGAGCTCTCTTTGCTTATTGCATAGATATTCTGACATTATCTGTGGGGGAATAGAGTGAGACACTCCAAACTGTCACCAAGTATTTGATTACTTTGTATGTGTATTAATACTTCGTTTGGAATGATTAAATTCTAGGCTGTGTATTACAAGAAGTAGCATGTAAACTTCTGACTGCATTGAAATAACCCTTCCCTGAGCTAGAGACAATATTTTTATGTTTGCATTTCTATTCCCACTTCAATCAGGGGAAAAAGAAAGGAAGAAGGGGTCATGTTACAGCAGTAAGTCCAAAGGATGATGATCAAATGGATCCTTCTCATAGCAGGGATGCTGTCGTTGTCAGTTTGGCAAATTGGCATGACTAGTCTGTGCTTTTCGTTGTTTTCAACCTGCAAATGTCTGGAGCTGACACATTTGAAATGGGATCTTTGTTTGAGATTAGCAGAAACACAAGACTAAAAATAATAAGGGTGGTATCTTGGCACTGAGTGCTGATTCTGCGATTCTTCTTTTCCTTTTCCGCCCTCCTGCAGCGGGGTGTACTTCCAAGGGACTACCATTGGCATGGCGCCCATAATGAGCATGTGCACTGCAGAGCAGTCTGGAGGGGTCGTCATGGTAAGTGGAAACTGGCCCAGCTGGTGCAACATGATCTCAAGTGTTGTAGTGCTGTATTCTGTACCAGAACATCAACCCCTTTTACCCCATTTTCAGTCTGAATTATCTGTATCTACAGGCAGCTTGCATGTAAATTTTTTAACCCATAGTTTCCATAGTGACCAAAAAATTAAAATATTGCATTAAAATATAGCATGACCTCTTTGCAAGAATCTTCTGCTCCTAGTTATTGTTAAATCAGGTGAAGAGCTGCCACGAAGTTTGAGAACCAGAGGATGTATTTGTTATGCACCTGAGTATACTAGTGTTACAGGCAACAACAGTCCACCCTGAATCTTTTATTATATTGATTTTATTCTGGATTTACAGAGTTGACTGTGTAAGGCCTTACTTTCCATCTTTGTTGCATAGTGGTTTTGTTACATTGCCAGACAACAAACACAAACAATGGCAGCATTTATTCTACCTGAATCTCTCTCAAAGAATATTACTGGTAATGTTGTTGCTAGATGCTAGATGTGATAAAGAAACAAATAAACATCTTAGCCAATATCTGCTAGCTATTCTGGAATATTTTCTTTTAGGAAAAAAAAAAATATTTGAATTTTGAATAGCATTTTGTGCAGGGGAGGGGAAAGCCATTTTGAATTAACCAAGCTTTTCAGTGCAAGTACTTTAAATGAAGTTAGGTGTTGACTTCAAGAACTTTCAGGCTACTAACAGGCTCAGCTGGTGGCCTCAGAGCTCAACTCCAGAGCAGAAAGCCCTAAAAACCTCATAGATATTCTCTGCTTCTGAGTCCAGCCTGGAAGTGCTGAAAACCTTTATTTTTTCTATGTTTTTGTCTAGGCTTCCCCCACATTAGTTAATCTGGTCATTCTCTCCAGCTCTGCTGGACACCTCAGCTTCAGACCCCTGTGTAAACGAGGTGGGAGCTGAGGAATGCACAGCGCTCTCAGAGTTTGCATGGTCTCAAACCTCCTGGTTCTTCAAAGCATCATGGGAGCAACCTGGAGCCCAAGACACCAAGGTTTTTGCCTCAAGGCAATCCACATTGCAGGGTAACCCCAGAGATACAGTCCCTTGAAGCCCCTGCATTTCTCTCCTTGGCGAGCGTGCAAGCTGAGGTTGGTCCACAATGCAGAGCTCCTTTGTGGTCTCTGGAACAAGTAGGCAAGAAGCCAAACTGGGGTGATTTGTGCATTCATGGAAGGTGATGTATTGATGATCCAGACCGGGAGGATTTATGAGGTCAGTGGAAAAGATGAGGAGTAGGTAAGAGTGGGAAAGAAAAATCAATTAAGGAGGAGAAAGTCATGTCAAAAATGTAGAAAAGATGAAGGCTTCAGTCTCTTGGCAGCTTTATAAGCTGAGTCTGTAGTCAGTGTTTGTTACAGCTTTTTGCTGGGTATGTGAGGGCTAGGTACAAAAGGAAAAGGAGGCAAAGAGGAAGAAAAGCTGGAAGAGTCTTCAGATGCACTTCCAAATCTTGGCAAAAACATATATAAGTCAACCAGCCCCATTTTATCCATTCCTCCATCAGGGTAGCAGTCACTGCTTTGGCTTTATCTGCAGAGATGCCCTTAATGATGACTTGCTTGTTCTTTTAATTTATAGCATAAACTTTAAAATATGCTACAGTATTCTACTGCAAAGCCAGTCTTCCTCACTCTGGAAACTGATGTTTTAAACAGAAACAACAACAACAATTTCATTCCAGTACCAAGAAAACAAGAATCAGCATTTCATTAAAGTGTTCTCAGGGCTCTGACAGAGAAGAGACTGATTTATACATCCAGGAGAAAGCCAGTGTCTGTGGAGAAATCGTAGCCAGGCTGCAGCTTCAGTGGTTCGGGGGAGCGCGTTGTTTCCCAGAGACTCCCACCCCAGTGAATTGAAACTTTTGAGGTGCAAATTAATCTGAGACTTGCACAGCATAACTAGAGATGTTTTCCTTCTTTAAGCAAATCCTCAAAAAGCAGCCAAATCCAAACAAGCAAGCACTCATCCCAAAACCTGGATGGGCAGCTGTCCAACCTTCTCTCCCAAATTAACAAAGGCTAATTCAGGTATGTACAGAAAAGTCTTGATACATACCTAAACACACAGACAAATGTTTAAGCCTGCAAGATGTGCAAATGAAATAGTGAATAACTTTTAACCTGGGAGGATATGGTTCTTAAACATCTCAACACTGAGCAACTGAAGATTTAGCTGTCCTTATAATGTGAAAAATCTCTTACCCATCCCACCCCAAACACCCAACCCCAGAGAGTTTCCCACTTTGAAAACAGTTCTGAAAGAAGAGACAATGGTGTAAGTGCATGAGAAATAACTTTTGAATGTAAATCTGGAAAAAGTCGACTATGTGTGATCTGATTTTCCTGACTGATTTTGCAGTTACCTACATCTATTATATGATCTAAATTCCCCTGTCATGCCTGCCTGAGAACCCGCCCCTCTCTCTTTTTCTGTAGGGCTGAATTCTCTCAGTGACAGGTGCCACCCTCTTTCACACTATTTTTAACAGAAAGAAAGAAGAGGGAAGAGCTTACATCTGAGTATGAGATGGTTTTGGTGCATCAAGAGCATTATAATTTTATTTCACTGTGATGGTTCTGTTGTGTTGTATATAAACCAAACGGATTTTGACATTAAAACAAGTCTTTGTCATATGCTTCAGTCTTCATTCTTTTGTTTCCAAACAAATTCTTGGATTTAAAATTAAATGTCACTGAGTTGCGGTAGCATAATGTAGTGTTCTCATTCATGTCAAATTTCTATTTACTTTAGTGGGAAATTAGGCTAAACAACAAGTGTGGAACAGGGGCACTTGTTTTTCAGTGAATGGTTTAAATGAAATAAAAGAATATTTTAGAAAACTTGCACTCTTACAACTGAGTGAACCTACATGGAAAGTACCAGGATCGTGGCATCTAGCTGTAGGTGACAGTATTTTACTACTGAGGTTTGAACTGAATCCCCGTGGAATGAAGTAGAGTTCAACTGAAAACAGCTGCATGTTTTGTGCAACAGCTTATAATGTCTTAACAGTAGTTGGTTGCTTATTCAGTGGTTGTGAAACTGTTTGGTAATGACTTTTACTACTTAAGTTAGCTTTAAAAGATCTTGGTGGAATAAATCAAAGTCACATTGCTATTCATTTCTTTAGTACTTGTGATACTTAAATGGTCTCAGTATCAAATGGGACATGTCATGGTTTGTTTTGATAATCTTCATTTATGCTGTTTTCAAATAACCTCTGTTGCTGAGACATCACATTCCTTGTTTTAAAAATCCTCTCTAGAAGCTGATAAAATTGCATTCCAAATGGATCTGAGCAAGTAATGAGAACCACATGGGTTGTAATAAATTGTTTGCCTATTCAAGACCCAAATTACATTTCAGATCATTTATTGCTCCAGTTTTGGAGTGGACTGTGTGAACTCTTCCTTTTGTTTTTAATTGCCAGTATTGGAGGTACTCAAATGAACAGAATCCCTTTGCAGTAAGCAGAAGAGAAACTGGCAAAATGAAGAAAATGAGCTCCGTTTGTTGTCTGTGTAGATGGTTCAAAACTCAGAGGAATTTCTGAGTCTGGACCACATTGCACTAATTTCAAGGCATCGCTATAGTGCTTTGCTGGTAAATTATGTGGAATTGTATCATTGTTTTCTTAATGTTTGGTCCTGGATTGTTTTCCAGTTGAGTGAGGGGTTGTGTTCTTTTTAGGACTTCAGATTCAATTTCACAGAATACACTAAATATTTCATAAATTACTGTAAGTACAAAGATAAATCAATCTGTATGTGACTAGAATCTAGGTGAGACATCTCCACATGTGGGCATTGTGCAGGAGTATGTATTTTCTTGGTTATTACAGATTATTTTGCTGCATATGTTTACTTTGTTGTTTCTTTTACTAGGACAGGTTGTACAGATTCTGTCTTCAAATAGACATCTTAAAATATAACTGCACACAAACTGGCTGTTATGTTAGCCACAATATTTTGATACTGAATTTTTAACATTCAGGAGAAACTAAAAAGAGGTACTTTGTTAAAAGATAAAATTATTTTGAGTTTATTTCAAATGCAAAAAGGAATAGTTTCTTGTTTTCAGAATTTGACTGTATTCTCTTTTTGATTTTGTTTTCTATTTGAGAATTGATTTACTAAAAATATTAGCACAGCCAGATGAAAGAAGAAACTCTTAAATCTACCCCAAGTCATGTATTAAGGGCTTCATTTATATATAGTTGATGTCTTAGACACTTTTATCTTTCACTTCTTTTTAGTCTGAAGATTGGCTTAGATGATACTAAAAGAGTTATTTAAACTGAATATATTCATATATGCTTTTAGAGCAAGCATCTGTACATAGTAATTCCATTTACTGACTGATAAATAGTGGATCATGCATTTATATTACATGTTTATGCCTTTGGGGAAAGCTTTTATATGAGTACAATTGATATTTTTTCCCCCAAGAAAAGTGATCGATGTAGAAAGGTCTCTTACTCATGGTTAGGCCAAAACATCAGTCCAATCAGCAGCCTGTAATCAGACCATGAAGTGCATTTCTCAGAAGTAGTTGTCAAAATAAATAAATAAATAAATAAATTTCAACAAGGATTAATGCTAATATTTCAATCTTGACACTTGGAGCATTTAGGATATTCATAGGTGTTAACTAGAGGCCATTGAAGTTTTCATCTTGCTTTGTCCTTTCATTTTAAAAAGGTTTTCCAAGGTCATTGTTTTTTCCTACAAGGCTTGTGAATTCTTCTTGGACTTTATGATATTAAAGAAACAGTCTGATGAAGATTAAATAGGCCTAGTAAAATCTCTTGCTGCATTTGTAATTTACCTCCTGACATGAAGGATCTTTTTGTTTTTCCCCCATCACACTCATCCTCTCCCATAATTGCTTACCCTTTCCAATGCTCCACGTTTTGGTTACTGTTTTCTGCCACTGCCATATCTTGGGAGGTCTGGGCAGTATTGAACAGGGAAATTTTAATCACTCAATAAAGAGATGGCCCGGATGTTCAAAGCTGTCTGATGGTCTCAAATGTCTAATGTACTGGGGAAACCGGGTGGCCAGGACTGACAGGCTGCTCTGAAATTCCCAGTATGTACCTAGTATATGTGAATGAATTTAAAATTGTGTGCATTTAGCAATAGCGTTACTACAGCTGGCAAGTTCATAAAACATTTTGAATAGGACCTTAGAAGAGCAATGTGTATTTTTAATTGTTTCCATACCTTGACTTTGCTATTTTTTTATTTGTTTAAGGATCATTCAGAAAACCCTCTAGGTGCAGCAGTCACCCTGGCTCATGAACTGGGCCACAATTTTGGGATGAATCACGATACACTGGAGAGGGGCTGCAACTGCAAAGCATCTACCGAGAAAGGGGGTTGCATCATGAATCCCTCTACTGGGTAAGTGCGAGGGTAAGCACTGGTATGTTGCAGTTATAGTGGAAAATTTTTAGGTTTTGTTTTGTGTCTCAGGTACATTTAAATGAAACAAGAAAAACCTTTCCAAGACCTGTCAAATCTTCCAGTTATCCCCCTCAAGCTGAAACAATTATACTTGTTATCAGAGCAAAACATGTACCATTGTACTTTTTATTTCCATGTTACCAGTGTGAGAGATGAAAACGCCATAAGCAGGTGGTTAAGTTTTTTTAAAAACCAAACTGCATTACAGGTGATGAATCAGAATATCCTCCTCTCATCTTGCCATCTGAGTATCATAGTCATAATAGGAAATGAGCAATGTCCCAAGGCCAAGAATAAGATGATTGTGTAGGAAATAAAGTAATGCAGGAAATATATTATTATTAGACTCTCTGTAAAAGCTTTGCCTTGTGCAGAAAAGGTTTTTAGTTTTGCACAAACTTTTGCATTTCACCATTTGTTGTAAGTGTGTAGCAGTATTAACATGTGAGCAAATTGAGTCTGTCAGCTTAGTGGGGGTAGGCCTGCTCAGCTGCCAGAGGGACATCTTCCAAGGAAAGATAGAAGACACCATGGAAAATAAAGCCAGTAAATCCATGGCTGATCATCTCTCTGAGTCAGTGCTGAATGGTTGCTCTGCTGATGGTAAAGGCACAAAGTCATCAGAGAAGCCTGGTGTTTCTGTAGAAAAGCACAGGCACCATGACCAGGGTAACTAGTTACGTCTTGCTTCTCTGCATTCTAAACACTATCAGAAACTTAATTGTATAATGAATGAGTTCTCCATGTCCATATTCAGACAAGAACCAATGACATTGGATTGAAGTAAGAGAGATGAGGTTTACCAAAGCTTTCTGACATTAAGTGGCATGCTGGACTGGATGGCCTGCAGAAGTGTTACTGTCTGACTGGAAGCTGGTAAGAACCAGTCAGACAAATGTGTGTCAGCAGTGTCTTGTAGGTACAGCTGGGTTTGCCTTGGGGTGAGTGAATGGTCTAGATGATCTTCTGATGTGTCTTCCAGCTCCAACACTCTCTGCATGCCCTTAAACTTCATATGTTGCTTAAAAACCTCTTCTGGGATTTTTGATCAGTTCAGCCTCTGCTTGCTCTGAGACTGCATGTTTCTGGGAAAGGAGGATAGCAATATGGGAGAGGGCAGGGAGTGTTGGGCAGGATTGCTCCCTGCTGGTCAGCCAAACAGCAGCTTTGGCACTTCTTCAAAGGCAAGCTGTCACCCTCCTTCAAGGCAGAAAAAGAGATTCTGGCCACTGGCCAAGCACAGCAAGTTAAGAGACAGACAATGAAAAGAGAGTTGTGTGCTTGGAGGGGAATGAGAGTGGTTCTACAGTTTGGAAGAGAAAAATAGCCTGGCTTTTCTAAAACAATAGGTAGTAAATATGCCTATGGAATTGCATTCTGCAGCACATCAGGGCTATTAAACACACTGTGATAACAAACTGAAGTTGGAAACAGGTCTCTGAAGAGAGGTGATGTGATTGCTGGTATGCAGTGGGCAGACAAGTCTGGGCTCTGAGCTCCTGAAAGATGCATACAAGCTTTAGTCATCTCAGCTGAATTACCAGTTGGGCATCCAGTTACTCCATTTTTGGAAATAAATACAGGAGATGCTGTCAGGACAGAAATTTCTAGACACTTCCTGATTTCATCCTGGGAAGGTATCTCTAATATGAGGCTAGCTAGCTCTTCTCTGGTTCTGCCTTCTGCACCACAGTCCAGTGAGTTTATCTTTTATGAGGTGTCCTTATCTCCTTGGTGTACCAGTCCAGTCCCTTGGCTCTGCGCACGGACAGAGCAAGGTTGTACCTGCTCAGTGTAATCCTCAGATACGAGTCCAAGCAACTCAGCTTGCTTTATGCCAGGGTTTCAGTAGCACCCTTACAGGTTAAAGGCTGTGCTGCCTTAGCAGTGCCCTGCCCAACACCAGTACCATGGGTATGACAGCTTTGGGAGGGGGCCAGCAGGTGCACTTCAGCTTTGTAATGCTGTCTTTGGATCTTGACCAACCTTTATCTATAACTTATGCCTAAGGAAGAGTTGAAGCATTCACAGAACAGAGTAGGCTGGTTTGTTTGCAGTGATTATTGATTTATAAATGGAAATTTTAACATTGGGTTTGTAGCCTTAGGCTTTACCTTCACATTGTGCTGTTGATCTGTAATAAGAAGTATTCCAGGAGAATACTTTATGCTTTAAGCCAAACTGCATTTTACCAATTTAAAATCAACACTTTAAATATTTACCCAACATCTGACCAATGGTAGTATTTCTCTGAGCACCATTACTCAAGAAACACCAAAGAATTTTCAGTTCTGGCAGTGTCAGTTAAGAGAAGGCCAAATTAATATTCCCTACCTGAAAAAAAAAAAAGTCTCAGAATAGGAAAAACAACAAAACAAAGTACATCTCAGGGAAGCTAAGTAAATTTGGAGAGACAGCCTGCTCTCTCAGTATACTCATTGGCACTCACATTGTGCCCTTCTAATTTCTGTTGGTTTAAGCTAGAGTTAATAAGTGCGAGAAGAGGGGGAAAAAATCCTTGGGCTGAAGCTAGAGTAAAAAGCAAGAGCCGCTGAGAAGTCCTTATCTGATATCTAAAAAGAATAGAAAATATCTGGGTTATAACAGAAATGCCTCTGCAAACTTGACTTTGTAGTCATTTGTTTGGTTCTGCAACAAAAGGGAATGTTTGAAGGCTTTTTACTTAAAAGTGATTTCATTAATTATTGCCATCTTCTTCCAGTTCTTATGTTTCAGTCTTTGAAGAGGTTAGCATTAAAAAGTCATCTTGGAAATTACTTCTTGGTGGAAAAAAAATCTCCAGGGATCAGTGTGGAATTTAAACTCTGTTGGATCTATCCTTTAATAAGCTTCCTATAGCTTTCACTCTTAAAAGATACCAGCAAGATGTATACCACTTTTGTGTGAGCAACAAATGTCTCAAAGACCTGTTACTTTAGCAAAATATATTTTGTATAACATAGAATTAGGCATATAAAACCAAAACCAGAATTTGTGGCACTCCAGATCTTTTTGAGATTCAATTATCTGCAATGGAAATGACATAAATCCCATTGTAGAAGTGTCTGATTTTTTGTTGTAAAAATAGTTACAAGAAGGAAATATTTAATACTAACACATTGTTCCCATTTTATGCATATGTTTGAATCATACTATTTCATTTCTTTTAGTTGTTTTGACCATAAACTGTTTCAAGTGCAAAAGAAGGCTATATGGAGTCTTAAAGAGATTTGCAAATCTTTTTACTGAGATGGCAGTATCTGAAAACAAAGGGACTAAGCTGAGTCAGCAAGGCCATTTCAGTATTCCACTTGTTTTCCAAGTATCCCCCTAGATTTTCCACTCTTAGGAGTGCAAATATTCTTCCTGACAGCTAGATAAAAGCAGGAGAGTTATAGTGAAACCCAAGGCATTACTCTAGAGTTATATCACTGCAACCGAACACAGAATTTATCACAAACTGTGAAGAAAATTATGCCAATTAACAGTGCTTGTTTCTTTAATAATTTTGGAAATGGACTTTTTATGTGTTCCATCATCAAAATTGTGCGCAGTTATCTCCATGGTGGTTGAAACCAGGTGAATTCTCCTAAATTAGCTGTAATCTTAAGAGATCATATATGCTTGAAATTTCTAGCTAGCCCTAAGGGGAGCAAAACCTTTTTAGCTAGCCTTCTCCCCTTCAGTAAACCCAAGGGTTTATATTTCACCTCGCCCACACGTCTGTATCCTTGCCAACAGCATGTTCTTCTAATTTATATATGGGGGACTTACACAGCTGACTAGTCTCCAGGGCAGTTGAGCATTCTATAAATGTGATATTCCTTACCACTAGCAGAAAGTATTCCTTGATTCCTTTCCATGTTTTCCCCCTCATTTAGGTGTTAATGAGAGCACAGGAATCCACAGAGGACAGCTAGTCTTACCAAGCACATTCAGATGCTGATCCTGCTGTAGTCTTCATCCCTTTCCAGAGTCCCAAGATTTGCCATAAGGAAAGCTTCTTTCCTTGTCATCTCACAGTAGTGTGTTGCTCTGACCAGGATCAGGAGAATTCTTGTTGCTGTTTCATCTCAGCCAAAGGTAATTGACATGCCAGGCAGGCTACTAGAATAGAGAAGTTCGTTTCATCTCTCCTTGCTCTTCCATAGACAGAAGCAGTTTTTCACCATGCTGATAGAAAAGAGGATGACTGGATTAGGGCTGCTCTGCAGTCTCTCCTCCAGTCCTTTGCATCTGGCTATGGGAATGATATGCCCTTGAACTCTAGGATCAAGCAGCAGCACTTTGTGTCCAGTCTCCCAGATCCTACTGCACACCAAGCACAGCCTGGCAGCGGGTCATGCAAGTCTGCTTTGACTCCTATTTCTACCTTGGCTGTGTATTGCTTGTCTTCAAAAACCATGATGAAGAGAAGAAATAAATGCAAAATAATTGAAAATAACAAATCCTTAGGAAAAGAAAAACACTGTATGGACTATTGTTTCAAGACATGGATTCAAGTGGTATAAGCTTGTGCTCTCCAGGAACTGCAAAACCTGATGTGTTTAGACAGGGCTTGGCCATTGCTGTCTGCCTGACAGACTTGTGAATGAAAGAATATCTCTTCATAAACTTTTGTTTTAATCTAGGTTCCTCAGTAGTCCTGTTTTAACTCTGTTCCAAGAGTCGCCTTGTCCCAGGGTGTGCGCTGGTTTGCATCCCAGTGATGACATGTAGCGTCAGGGACGGAAGCCATTTGGTGCCACGCAGGAAGATCTGCACCAGTAACATAAACAAGGAAGCAGCTTCTCTATGACAATTTCTCTGAACAACAACTCCACTTTGTCATGTTCTTTTAGTGTGATGTTCTTTTCGAAAAGTCAAAGAATGAATTGAATCCCTCTATGTCTGGCTCTTTTTTTGTCTTCTTACCTTGGATCTTGCATTACCATTTCTATTTTCACAGCTAGAATTTAAAGTCAGTATATCTTTTTTATTTGGTCAGGTTTAAAATTCAATTTGCCCAGATAAATATGACTGGATATGTTACAGCAAAGTGGAGCTTGGACTGTGACTTCATGCTGGCGGAAACGCCTGTGCGTTACCTATGCTGCAGGATAGCTTGGGGCTCTACTGCAGCCAGGGGACCAATTTTTTGTATAGTGATCATAAGTGAAGGAAAAGGAGAAATGAAATTGAAATCAATTCTTTAACCTGTCAGCTACTGATCGTCGTTTTAGAGGACTTTTGTGGAACTGTGCCTCTCAGTAGAAAAAAAAAAAAAAAAAGGAACAACTAATTTTGAGTAATTGCTCTTCAGTCCACAATTTCACTTTAATTATTGAGTATTGGAGGCAGGGTTTGGGGGAGGAGAAAAATCAAGACCACAGAAAGAGCACGTAGTGAAAGCTGAACAAGGTAGCTAGAAAAATACTGGTTCATTGACTGCTGAAATTTGGAGAAGACCTTATTTTGTTTAATAAATCTAAAAAGCGCCCACTGTTATCCGTATGTTTTTAAGTAAAACTGAAACCTTTATGGTTAGAATTAAAGTAGATAGCCAATGGGAAGGTACAGATTTGTGAATGAGAATGAGAGCAAACAATGATTTGTTAAAAATCAGCTGAGTGACAGTCACAGATTAAGCAACTCAAAGTATTGCTGAGGAGAAACGGGGAAAAATTAAAGATCAGGAGTGCTTCTTTCAGATTCCCTCTAGGAAGAATTAGGTATTCTGCACTGAACACTGAGTATATTAGTTACAATCAAGGCTAAATTAAATATTTAAGTTGAAACACAATGTTCTTTCCTTAGTAATAGTACCAGATGTCTATTATGACTTTTCTTCAAGAGTGGCTAAAAAGTGATACCAAGCAAGACCATAAGTAGCACAGAAGATATCATAAATGAAAATGTTCTCATTTGCTCCACGAGTGATAAGGTGGTCCATGGGTTCATTGTGCAAGTGCTCTAGGCATCCAAGCATTAAGTTAGGAAGCATTTGTTCTTTTCTGCATGTTATAGGCCAATTCCCAACTGTTTTGAAAATGTAGCTCTTTATGATCTGGAATAAGAAGCTATTGTTGAAAGGCAGCTTTCTTGCAAGTGAGAAACAGTAACATTTGATGGTTTACTTTCGTGCATTAACTTCAGAGGATAATAGAAGGTGCATTACTCTATTTTGTATCATTTACAGCATCTATTTCTGGTGGCAAAGGAAATTTGGTTACATTGGCTACCCTCTGTTGACAGCCCTCTGTGGTAGCAAGTTTATTATCACCAATATCTAAAATTGCTGTTTACATACCTTCTCTTCCCTCCTCCCCAGCTCCCACTCCAGTTTCACATTGTTGAGAGTCTTACTTTGTTTTGTTTTCTGTTTTTCTTATCTTAAATGGTCTGATACAGATTCTGAAGTGCTCAGACTTTTAAGGTTTCTCCAGTGTTTGTTGTCAGTGTAAGGATAGCGCTGGCAGAGGTTTCCACGCTTGCATGTAGGTGGCACTTCAGGAGTCCAGCCATCACTCTGCGCCTTCTTCCCCAACCTGCTGGGATGCAAGGGTGGTTCTGGAAATGCTGCCCAGAGCCACTGAAGTGTCACAGCTTGGACTGGGTTCCTCTCTGGGTTCCTCCAGATTTGTTCTCTCTGTTGAAGTAAAAGTAAATGGTAGGTCACTGGCATGTGGATTACAGAATCTGCATAAAGGGTCTCTATAAAAAATCCATAGGTATTTCTGATTGTCACATTACAGCCACAGCACCCACACTATGAAATATTGGTTTGGGCAGAGAAATTGGCCTGTGGATCAAAACTGCAACGTGGCTTATTCCTGTGTGGCAGTTCATTTCTACCCCTGGTGAACTGGACTAACATTTTGTGGGGCTATGTGGTTATCCAGATCATGGAAATCATCCAAGCTAAACAAAAGACTTGTCGGGACAGGAGAATGATGAGGGTTATTTAGTGATCTGTTTGGCAGCTCAGACACACAGTTATCCTGGTGCAGTTGGGATAGCTGCGAACAGCAGGGTCGGGGCAGCATGAGGACATGCTCTGCAGCTTCTTCATCTCCCTTCACCACCAAGGGTAGTGTTTGGGGGAGCAGCACTCTATCACTGAAGCTTGTTGCACAAGTTCTTTCCTTTGATGGTGCTGAAGGTCTGTTCTTCCCTGGTGTATCAGCCATTACCATTAATGAGATTTAGGTCTGCACATCAAAAGAAGGCTAGTAACAGTAATGCTGATTTTATAATCCATAAATATATATTTGCATGATAGATAGGTGGCTGGTGTCTCTTGGAGAACCATTCTACCCAGTAGGTTCAATTCTCAAAGGCTTTTCTGGGGAGTTATTATTTTGTCATCTGCTTTTGTTTGATTTTTGTTTTTAAACTGACAAACAATGTATTGTATTTAACTACATTATAAGCATGTAGTTAAATGCATAAAACAAGAAGTTAAAATTTACTAAGGAGAAGATAGGAAAGTACTAATCATAAGCATGATTTGCTATATTCAGTATTAGTTTCAATCATAGTTCTTTTTGAAAAATCATCTCAAGGAAGCAGGATACAAGGTTCCCTTGCTTTTTGTTGTTCAAACCCTGAACTTGTGGAGTATACAGAGCTGGGCTATGAAAATGTTCACCCTCCGGAGATTTCCAGCACACTAGCTTCAGGAGCCAGTCAGGTATGCCATGAAGTCAGCATCTTGGCTTTGGTTTTTGGCTTTTTTTTACCAAACTCAGCTTGAAGTGAAAACCATTTAACTCAATGCTTTACAAGGCAAAAATAAACTAACTAACTAACTAAATAAATAAATAAAGTGCTAAAAAAAAAAAAAGGCAAAATTTCTTGTGAGAAATAGGACGGAGACCAGAAATACAGTGTGGGAAAGGACTTTTTAATTTACTGGCTGGTGCTCTTTTGTCCCTTCTAGACATCCCACAGTACCTTGTAGTTGCAGAGCTGTTAAGCATTAGATAATCAAACCATTATTAGTTACACAGTATTTCCTGACCCCTCACAGATTGTTTTCAGTTGTGCAGACCTTACTTTGCATTTTTCAGTCTGGCAGCTTAGAGACCTTAAATTGCAGAGTCAGCAGAACTATCTGCAATTACCTCTGTTACAATTTGAAGAAAATGAAATTATCTTTGAGATGTAAACAGTTTCTAATTAAACTCTCAAGCTGTTTATGTTTCCAAACTGGTCTAGAGCTGAGCTCTGCACAAAGACTGACTTCTTCTTCATTGTCTTCTTCTTTTTTTAATAGAATTGATATACTGATGTAATAAATTGCTTGTGACAGAGCTAGGTCTGTTGTGCCAGCGGTGCAACAGCTTTTTTAAAAAACTTAAGCAACATATCCCTATGCCCTAGTAATTTAGCACATTGCATTCTGGTCCTTCCTTAACAAGGAAACAGCCATGAGATTAAAAAATGGATTTATGTCAGTCTGTCACTTAACTCCAAGCAGCCTCATGTCTGCAGTGCATTTGGCATTCCTTTTTTGTTAATAATTTCTATAGATGACAGAAATATTTAATCATTTTAGTAAATAAGATCTGCATTCAAGAATTCGTAGCATTGGTTAAAATACATTGCATGTTTCCCAGTCCTTAACAAGAGTGGATGACTGTTAACAATTAAGAAACAGAGCAACAGGGTAGGTCTTTAAAAAAAAAAATATATATATATATATATTTTGCTTTTTAGTTTAGTTGTTCACATCTCGGTAGATTTGCAGTTAGAAATGAAAATATTTTGCTTTTTTTCTGTATTCTAGAAGAGAACTCATGCGGATTTACAGCATGCATTTTCTGTAAGTGAAGCTGACAAGGAGAGAGGTTACTTCTCAAATGAAAACACATTTTACTTCTGGTCTGATTATTTATAGCAGATACTTAGGGACGAGTCATGTTTTCAGCTGTGTGATGTATCCAGAACGGGTACAGTTTTACTGGCTTGGATGCTGGTATGGGAGAGTTCAGCTGCATTTTGTCTTGTCAGTGTAATATCCATACAAAATATAGCTCTGTAAGGGACATTTTTCTCCTGTAGTACTGCTATTGCCATGACCCATGAGAACAAATCATGTAAGGACATTTCGCTTTATCTTAGCTTTCTCTTTCATCAAAAAAAACATTTCAACCTGCAGGGATAAATCTGTAGTGCAGTGCATGGAGAATTAAGCATACAATGTCCAGTTTTAATTGGTGTTAATGAATTCCAAATTCCCACAGTATGAATGGAAACATACCTTAAATGGCATATTCTTAAGGTCACATGAATGCTCTTTTTTGAACATGTGTTGTATGCCCTGAAGCACTTTAAGGAATTGGTGTTGACTTGGAAGTCTGAATCACTGTAATTAAATGATGCCTACAGCTGCATTTGCCACAGTTGTCATGGGAATCACAAAGTCTTTTGTGTCTGGGATAGATGTGCAAAATGTTTAAAATTCAGAGAGGGAAGATGTCCATTTTACCCCAACAATTGCTTACTGCAAAGCCAGTCTCTCTCTTTTTTTTTTTTTTTTTTTTTTATTTCAAAGTGTATGACAAAGCCCCAGATGCACTTACTGTGGGATTCTCATGACAGAAAGGCAGGTAGGCTACATTTCTGCTTTTCAAAACTGAATACCACAGCTACAGCAGTGAGATGAAGATAAGAAACCACCTATGTTAACATGAAATCACAGAAAATAAAGAGGTGAAATAACTTTGGTGTCCTAAGGAGCCTTTCTGGCTTCTTCTAAAATAGCATGAAAATTGCATTCATATTCATCATTGATGTTCTCCTGGCAGTCAACCAGCATTAAATGTGAAACCCGGGCTCCATTGAAGCTAAGAGGAAAGCTCCTGTAGACTTCAATATGGTCTGGATTTCATCAGGATCCCTATGGATTCCTGATTTTTTAATTTGCCTGCTTAAGGATCCTGAAGTCACAGATCTTGGCTGGATCCATTCTTTTTTGTTGGCTTGAGATAATGATTACATGCAATGCTGGTACTAATTAGCCTATTTATTTATTTCTTTTATTTATTTATTTATTTATTCTTGTCCAAGCTGTGTGAAGAAAAGGGAAGCTAGAAAAAAAAATGTTTCATTGTTATTTTATATTTAATTTTTTTTTTCTTTTCTTTTTTTTTTGGAAGAATTCCATTTCTATTTGCCTGATGTGATTTAGGTGATGTGGGAAAAATCTGGTTTTCTCTCAGTGCTCATCTTGTAAGATGTAAACCCGGAAGGTGGAAATGCTGGGGGATAGCAGTCTGATTTCTAACCTTGTTAATGGCTGACTTATCTTTCCTCTGGATCTTCTAAAAAAAAAAAAAAAAAATGAGGCATGCTGCTTGCAAGTCAGATACTCCTGTCTTGGAGTTCTGATTTATTAAGAGACTGGGTAGTACAGACATTAGGTGAAGTCAATATGAGCCTGTCCCGCAGGTACATATTCCTTCTAGCTTTTTGCAGGGCTCAGCCATTTTTCTCTAGCACCCTTGTCTTACCAGCTGGCATTTCCATAAGCTTCATCCTCCTAACGCTTCTGCTACTGCTCTTCCCAGTGGGATGCTTCCTCATAAGCTATGTTCAGAGATGCTTCCCAAATCTCTTCTCCTTGGCTCGGCTTCCTTCTCATGGGGGTTTTGCCTTCCTCTGAGTCTTCTTCCTTTAACTTGATGTCATTTGATCTGCTCATCTGATGTGCAGGCTTATCCTAGCCCAAATCCAGCTGCTGAGGCCAAGTACCCAAAGTATGGCAGGTCTTTAAATCAGGCTGGTCAGACAGGTCACATCATCACCTGGGAGGATAGCTGTGCTTCTTCTAGGTGCAGCATATCATGAATTGTGTTTAGGATACACACAGGCAGGACAGGAGATTGCACTGGTGAAATGGCTAAATGTGCATAAATAAGTATCATGGGTTGATTTTTCTCTGTTACCATTTGGGCTTGATACTCCCCTTTGTTTGGTTTGGTTTGGTTTTTAAAAAATTATTTTGTTCTGCTCTTTCACCCGAACATGCTCTCTATAAGTGATCCTCTCAAAACCCAGTTCCCGAAGTCAGATTTATATTTTTTTGTCAGTCTTCTCCTGACCTATTTAAAGAACAATTCCAAGGTTTTTCAAAGGACAAAATCAGAATGTAACTGCCTAAAACAAAAATTGATTGTAAAATCACATTCAAAATAAATGAAGTGTCATCAGGACATGATGCTGTGCTAGCGTTTCAAGCCAGGTCAGACAATGCCTTTTATCTAGCCAGAAATCAATGGGAAACTGACCTTCAGCAAGGTATTTTGAACAATGAGATGGAGCATTTATCTATATTTGCTTATCGTGTGCTGAGGATGCTGTGTTTTCTGTGACAAATGTAAACACAGAGAATGCTCGTCATGCTTCTTATCTACAGTTTCCTTCAGTGCTGGTAACCATTGGAGGCACAGGATGCCTGCTGCCCTGCTTTCCTTTAGCCTGGGACCAGACCTGACCTGGCCTTTTCATCCCTCCCTCTGCAATTTGTTGCCTTTTTTTTGTTGTTGTTGTTTTGTTTTACTTTTACTGTAGTCAGCATTGGATTAACCTCAAATTCTAAGCAGTAGATTGTGAAACCTGAACTCTCAGCAATCCAGCAAATTTTTATTAATGAGGTAGTGGTCTAAAAGGAAACAGAGCAAAAGATGAGCCAGAGGCAAATTCAAACTGATTATAGCTACTTTCCTTGGCTGTCTGGTTTCCAACAGGAAGAACAGTTGTCTGAGTTCAATTCCCATAGAGCTTTTGCAATGCAGATAACTCCAGCATATCGTCAGAATACTGTCAAGATTGATAAATTGGTTCGGTATTGCTTCACCAACAGAACACAGAAATGAAAGTCGCAACAGGCCTCTCAACAAGAAAAAACTTCTCTGACTGCACATTTGTCAAAGTAAAAGTAACTGCTAATAATGTTTTATTTGGCAGTTTTGTGACTGCAGAAATATCAAGCCATGACAGTGTATACTGTATAAAGCCATTAAGTGTTGTTCCTTTGCAGAAAATATTTTTCTGAACCATCCAGCCATTTGCTTCATCACTGCTTTCTGCCCTGAAGTCCCACATTCAGTACTATAAATCTGCCTTTCTGAATATTTCAGGTACTAAAATTTTCACCTTCAGTTTAATGGGAGAGGTCAAATCTCAGCTGGGGCTATGAGAATCCAGTCTAGGCACCTGAAGTAATACTACTTGAATGAAGTCTGGGAATCTGCATTATCCCCAGGGCTAAATTACAATGAACCTAAAACATTTGTGTGTGAAGTTTAAATATTTACTTGGAAAGACTTTATTTCAATAACCCTGGAAATTTCTTTGTAGCACAACAAGACACTGCCACTACATATCAATTAATTTAATCACTAGTGTGACATTCACAGTTATTTATTGGAACTGTAAAAACTACCAGTAGTGAACATGACAAAAGCTGTAGGAGAAATCTAGGCTTGCTTTTAAATCAGTGGCCATGAACTCAGACAGCAAGAGCTTTGATGTCATGTATAACTACATGGCCCAATTCTGTGCTCTACTTTATTGATGCTTTAGGGATTAAAACTATAAAAGAGGAGCAAGAGAGTAAAAAATAGGCTAGAAAAATAAGTGTGAGTTGCCAGACATCTAGTTCCTTTTGAAGCAAACTTCCCACTTCAATACTTTATATACATGTAAAAAAAAAAAAAAAAAAAAATTAAAATCTGCCATATGCAAAAGCTTTGGGTGGGAAGGAATCTGCAGTTAGCTTTAGGATCTCCTTTTACTTTATTGTGCCTGTGAGATCTACTTTAAAACTGTCTGTGTGACTTTCTCCCTCAAAAGTACTTACAAATGAAGCCATTGTTTAAATAACAGATTAACAAACCCTCCATACTATGGCAGTTGCCTAATTTTAAACAATTGCTACTAAAATATGAGGTGTATGAAATAATGTGTAATGACAGAACTTTATATGCTAAGAGATCTATAGTATGTGAAAACCTATTTCAATATCAAAGAGAACCGGATTTATCTCCTGCTCAATACCCTGTTCTGTGAGGTTCTCTATGATTACTAATTCATTAACATAAGACACTATAGAACAGCTGAAGTTTCTAAAAATGTCATCTAATAGCAAATTCAGTTTTGTTCTACCAGGCTCATATCTCTTAGGAGACCAGAAAAGTTGTTTTCAAGAGGTGGAGAGCAATAATAATGTCTAGAAGGTTAAAACCAAGGGGGATGCCTTTTTGTGAGAAAGAATTATGTCAATTAGATCAGGAGTTAGAGAAGGTGGGCAAATTGTCATGGCTCCTTGAAATCAACACCTCAGTGGGTCTAAAAACACTCATTTCACTTGAGTTTCTACCTCCTAGTGTATTACTTTTGTGTTACTCTCTCTACTACTGACAATTTCTTCACAGAAAAATCACATATACTTGAATTAACAAAAGCAAAAGTATCTCTATTTTTTAAGTTTAAAAAGTTGGGTTTAGGTTCCTATGACTGGGATTTGCAACAGAAAACCTACACATTCATGCTTAAGTCATTTTGTAGGGTGTGAAGAAGAGGGAGCTCAAACTTTCATCTTCTACCTCCAAAAGAGGGATCTGAGTTGCTCTCCTCGTCTCCAGTGGAAAGTGAGCCACTGTGCAGCCATAAATTAATAATTTGGGAGACTAAGTCTAAGTAACTAAGTGAAACTAAACATGGTTATAGTCTGCTTTAGACTGCATTCTGAAAAGCAAGTAGACTCTCAGTTACTTTTCTCCAGATAGTACTGACAAATTTTACATTGAAGATTCATTGGATAAAATTAATAGGCAATTTGGAGCATAGCGCTAAAACCCTGAGCTTTCCTTCCAAGAAAGTGTTTTACATATAGGCTACACTGACAAATTAAAAAAAAAAAAAAAAAGATTAAAAAAACAAACAAACAAACATTTTTTTGGACACAGAAACCTTGATGTTGTTTTCAGTCCCCCCATTCAGCGTGGCAAGAGCTCCAGGATTCCCAGTTGAATGTCAGAGCATGTACTCCAGTGGCCAGGTTCTACAGGAAAGGGAGTTAGTGGAGGCTGTTGCTCATCCCTGGCATCTCGTGAGCTAAAGACAGTGCTGTTGAACATTGCTCTTGGCTTGGGCCAAGAAAAAAAAAAAAAAAGGAAAAAGAAAAAAGAAACAGAAGTTCATTGCAGCTGTGAATCTCAAAGGGTCCTAAGGTCGAGACAGACACTACGAGACACAAATATTCAGTTCAGACAAGGAGTTTTCATGGAAAGTGTTAGAAATTCAGATGCTTGACTAGTGAAATTTCTGACTCAGAGGGCTGGGGTTGAACCTTCCTCAGGGCTCAGGGTTTGTTAAGAGCACCTTCATGCTCTTAAAAAAAACACTGCTGGTGCCTGAGCTGTTTCCAGATATGGACTTGATTTTTATAGCATTCTGGACAAATCCAGGTCCCAGGTTTCTGTACCTTTGGAAATTAGCTAGTCGACAGTTGTTTCAGTAAGTATGTACTGGAAAATCAAAATGCCCTTTTAAAATTAATATAATCTCCAATTATCATGTTACCTCAGGGAGGAAGGCCTGGTGGTACTTAATAGAGCTCTTTGGGGCTGTTGTGCATTTTAATTGAGTGAATAATTGTAAAACACTTCAGGGCCTTCGGTAAAAGGCTCTGTATAAACATTGCTATAATGCTGAATAATCAGATTGTGATATGAACTGGAATAAATGAACCCTATAAATAGATATATAATGGATATATTTATATAATGTATGTGTGTATATATACCAACATTTTGGAGATAACAAGTCATTTACTTTATAAATGTCGTACAGTTCTTGAATAAAAAAAAAATCTGAAATTGGATAGCGATATTCAACATAATCATAACATTCATTTCCAAGATATTGTGAACCAGCAGTTTATCATCTTGTGCCATATGCAGAGAATTGCCAGAAGTACTGATGGGGATACTGCTTCAGTGGTTCTTCTTGAGAAACAGCAAAATGTGTTTCAAAGGGAGCCTTGTGTTTTATGGTGGAGGAACATGGAGATGCAGACCCAAGGTACTTAATGTTCAGGCACCTAAAGATGTAGATAGACATCTAGAAGTTTGGAAGAACCACGGGACTTTCACTTCCAATGGCTTTCCCAAGGTATCGTTGCAATCTAGTGGTGTGGTTTAGAATGGAGCAGGGATCTCCTGCAGCCCAGACATTTTCCATCTGGAACATTGGATGAAACAGACAGCAATGGCAAACGCTGCTCAGCAGCAGGATCTGTGCTAGGGCTGTAGCTGATCTGCTGTGTAACCATGCATCAATCAGCAGCCACTCTCTTTCCCCTGAATACTTTGGCTGTCTTATCTCTGAAAACTGTAATTTTCTGAGGCAGTGATTCTGACTTTTTCTGTGCATGTACTCTCTTATTCTTCAGTCCATTAGGAGGGGAAATGCCTCTGAAATGGAGATGATGGAGATGAACTTTTATAGTTCATGCAAAAAACAAAACTATGCTGGGCAATGCAGTGCTAGTACAGACAAAGAATTCTCTTTTCTTAAAAGGGACTTGACACTTCCCGTGATGATGCCACTTCACTTAGTTAATGAAAGGAGCCATCTAATACAGGCTAAATGCGAAAGTAGATAGAGGAAACTGGCATTTGAATGGCTTGAGTGCTTGAAATATAAATGAATGGGACAAGACCAGACTCTGTTTATAAAGGAATCAATTACCAGCCATCATCTTACTACTGTGAATCTCTCATTTGCAGGAGCAGTCAAAGCTATTTTTGCTGGGAACTAGGATAGTCATTGCTTGAGATTACATGCATCTTTTAAGCACTAAGGAGACATTGAGGAATGCTGTGGATTCAAGAGGGGTAGAAAAGCTCTGAAATTACTTTCCTTGCTGTAAACCCACTGAAGAGACTGATGTAGTGCCAGGCACAATTTGAGTTCTGCAGAGTTGTACCCACAGCCAGAATGGTTCAACAAAATGATCCATTGTGTATTAAATTTATAGATTCAAACAGTGTAGCAAATGTGTGGGCTATTCAGCATGTTAGAATAGGAATTAGGTTGGAGTAAACTGCTATTAAATTTCCTTTCTGTTCTCAGCTTCAATGATATGTATCTGTAAAAGGAAATGTCTTGAGTGAACAATAATGGTATATACCGATTGCTAGTGAATTTTTACCTCTGGAAGTTTCTTCAGTGGCCAGTGTGAGCTGGTATCTGAGGGTTATTACCAATAGGATAAGTGCCTGGGGTACCACAGAAAACACAAATATCTCTGTTTCGTCATGTTACTGAAATGTTGGAAACAGGTCAAGGATTGACTTTACTGTGGAGACCCCACCACCTTTTCCCACCCAAAGGAGGTGAGGTCTGAAGCCTATTCACAGGGTAGTGTGGTGAAACCTGCTGCACTTTTTATAGGATGAGTATCCTTCACATGACTATTTATGATTTTTCACAAGCTCTAGATTCATCTAAACAATATGCCTAATGCTACTGACATCTGATAGCCCTTCCCATCTGCCAGGGTTTTCAGGCTTCCGATGAAACAGCTTAAAAATTGCAAAGACAGCCAAAATGTAGCCTAAAATCAAAATGATCAAATGCTGTGGCTGTTACAAGAGTGAATTTTGTCAAAAAAAAAAAAAAGAAGAAGAAGAAGAAGAAGAATGGTTGTGTATCATAATATCATGGTATTAAAGATCAATTATGTTTCCAATGAAATACCAACTGGCATCAATTGATGTGGGATCTTCTCTTGCATGTGTGATTACCCTTCGGTTGCTCTCTGTTTCCACTTGTTGGGTTTGCCTTCATTTTTACATTGCTTTATTTTGGGCTTACTTGGTAAAGAAAAAATATTTTCAGAAAATTTAATCAAATAACATGTGCTGCACTGATGTCAGCTGAGGAAATCAGCGTCAAGAACAGGAAAAGCCAGAAGATGAATGGATCTCTTAGTTCAAAATAGGAAACAGCTTGAAGTTCCTTTGGGGGGAAACAGAAACCACATTCATTAACAATGACATTATTTCACCTCTGGTAAAGAGTAGGGATTCTGTTCTCCCAGTGATGGACAGACGCATCTCACATTCATGCAAATGACCCTGAGCATTCATGGATACAAAGGAACAGCCCTAAAATATTGATAGTTTTGACTGGCAAGCTGTTCTTATGAAATGCATGTGGCTCAGACATCTGGCACAGGGAAAAAATGCATTATTTGTATTCCTGAATTGATTTCAGTCTGTGTAAGGTCTCTATGACTCCTTGTGTCCATCTCAGTGGATATCATAGTAAATCTATGTCACTGAAGTGAAGGATCTTGCCTGGATGATGCAATATTCATTTATTCACACTTTGATATGAGGATTATGTCCGATCAAGCACTCCTATATTTTGTGGAGGATTTATCACTCAGACATATCTGTGGTTCTTGAGATTTTGCTGGTGTTTGATAGTAGTGCACATCCATCTACTTGTTCATAGTCATGCACACAAAACTTTGTGCCTTTTTTCCAAGCAAACTAAGAGTGGGACAGGAGCTTGTGGTGTCCAGTTAAGATCACCTCCAATTGCTCAATATAAAAAGGTCAGTAGAAGGTTTCCCAAGAGCCTTTATTTTCTATTTCATTACTCAGTACCTTCCCTGTTTCCCCTTGGGGCCCAGAGCTGCAGCTAGCAGCCTGACTCCTACCTCATGCTATTCTGAAATTTGTTTATCTTAGACTCTGTCATTTTGCCTAAACATTAACATTTTCCAGAAATCAGCTTCTTAAGTGAAGAAGCCTATTAACTTTCTGAAGTCATATGTCAGTGAACCACAGAACTGTTTAGTTTAACTAGACAAGCCCTATAGTGATACATGAAAATTATTTTCTTCTCCAGACTCATGTTTATGTCATTTTCCAATGAAGTGGCTGTATTATTGCAGAATAATCTGCAAAAAGGTAATTTTAAGTAGGCACAAAATTAATTCTGTTCTGTAGAGTACCCCTAACCTTTCTACAACCTCTTCTACAAGATTCTAATTAATTACTGCTAGCATAGGAAGCTGTATTGCATCTGCAATTGTCAAGCATTTCTTTTTTTAGTATAAATTATCCCTTTTTGATAGATATAGGCATCACCATCCACAAAGCAAGCTTTTCATTTCAGAATATTAGAAATAACAGTTGATTCATTGAAGTCTGAAGTTCAGCAGTGCAGAACTTTCATCTATTATCTTGCTTGTTGGCAAGGATTATATGCCCTGTCCCTAATAATACATGACTGATACAGAGCATTTAGTGAATAAAGTCCAGTCATTATCATGTTGTCTCCCTGTGCTGCTGTAATGGTAAATTACCGCTCGACTGTGGAGCAGCAGTGAAGAAGGTCCCAGGTCTTAGGGGAGATAAAGCAGCTTGAAAGCTGTTTTTCTGCTTGGTTGTGATCCAGATTCAATGTAATTGTGTGCACATCTCAGTGCAGAGAAGGCACAGCAGACTTAGGATATGACACTGATGGCCAGACCCAGGTGCCACTTGTCCCATTTCTTTGAGTCAAACTGCAAATGTTCATTAGTGAGAATGGAGTGAAGTCCTCCAGCAGAAAAACACAAATTATCTGGTGACATTTGTACTGCACTGAATCATTTTGCTAACTGTCCATGCATTTTCCAAAATGAACCAAAAACCTTAGGTGCCTGCACAGCAGGCCCAAACTCTGCTCTCAGCAGTGTGAATTCAAAACATGGGTATTTTCAGTAGTGTCTTTAGAATCATCCAGATTTCAAATAAGAGTATTTGCTTTAATCATGCAGTTCCCAAGCTTGACTTTGATGAATTGCAGAAACAGGTTCTCACCAAGTAATGTGGTGTTTTTCTCTTTGTTTTTTCTTTGTTTTTTTTTTTTGGGGGGGGGGGTTGTTTTTTTTTTTTTTGGAAAAAATGCAGGAAGTTTGCCACTCTGCAGAGCAAGATGAATGAATTTGCCATTTGAGGCTAAATTTTCCAAGAAGGTTTAGGATGCTTTGCAGTTCTGCGAATGTTAGAATCCTCCCTGCAAGCCCAGCATTTCTTTAGGATCATGATCAAAATTTGCTCTGTCACTACATGCACAGGAGTGGGAGAAAGAAATCCAAGTATGAGTGCTTCCAATCCTTACCGCCAGTTACAAATTTAAATGCAAATGATGGAAATTTCCTTACTCATAGTCAGAAATTGTTATAAATATTTTTGGCACAATTTCACAGTGAATTGCTGTATCTCAATCCAGTGTTAAAGGGTAAAAAATTGAACACAATCTTCTTGTTTTTGCACAAGTGTGCTAAAAGGTCACCAGTGTGACAGAAGGGAGATATCTCCATCTGATAATGCTTTTTTTTTTTTTTTTTCTCATGTATTTTTCTTCCAGCTATCCATTTCCCATGGTATTCAGTAGCTGCAGTAGAAAGGACCTCGAAAACAGCCTGGAGAAAGGAGTGGGAATGTGTCTGTTTAACTTGCCTGAAGTCAAGGAGTCCTTTGGTGGACAGAAGTGTGGGAATGGCTATGTGGAAGATGGAGAGGAGTGCGACTGTGGGGAGCCTGATGTAAGACACCACCTGAGAATTACTACTCACCTCCTATCTGCAGAGTTTTAACAGTAGAGAAGTTCCAGAGTTGGTCTGGCATGTTTAAGGCTATTTGGTGTAAAGCAGAACTTCCCCTTCTCTGCTCCTATCTTATCAGCTTAAGCCTCAGAGCCCTCAGAAATGCGGGGAGTTTTTGCTTGACTTGCAGTTGGGTAGTTGAAGTTCAGGCAAGGCGTTAGCTCAATCCACCATTAGGGAACAAAGGCTCTCACGATTTGTCCAACAGACCAGCTATGACTAACTGTCATGTTCCTAACAACAGAAATGCCTTTACATACTAGCTAATAACCTAAACCCAAAATAAATTTGTTAACATTACTCAGATTTCTCAGGATACCACACATTAACTGAAGGTTCACTTCCATATATGAGAAGCCACTGAATTAATATTGCTTAGGTCTTTTTTTGCTGCAACCAGTTTCAGGTTTTAGGTACAAGACTTTTCCCTGTTTTACTGTGAGATTTTCCTTTAGTGTTAGCCAATTACCCTGCTAACAAAAATAGCCTTTACTGCCTCCCAAAAAGATTACTGCTACTTCAATAATCATTCCATTTAGTTTAGTGAATGTGTCAGAGGACTGCACAGCTCAGGAGGAGATAGGCAGAACCTGGAGGTCAAATAATATCCAAGCACACATTCTTACCCCTTTAGCTTCCCATGTTCATTGACTGTATTGAACTTCTCCCAGATTATCTGAATTAAATACATCAGCAGATGAGGGATTTGTTTCCTGTGATAAATATGGTTCCGCAGACAAAATAGATCAGGGTAGTTAAAACAGTGAGATATTGCTGTATCCTGTCTATACGGTGTATTGGATTTACGCAAGCCATAGGGATTTCCTGACAGTTCACTCATTCTTCAGGGTAACAAGGTTGGAGGAAGCAGGCTTATCTTCTAGTTTAAAGTCAATAGAGTGCAAGCAGCTTGCAAATGTCTTTCTAACCCAGTTATCTTTCTCATTTTCACTTTTGAATGATAGCAATACCTTTTCAAGCCAAAGCCACTTAACGTCAGCAAGCACTGACTTGATTTGCCTCTCCTTTCTATGTTTTTCTTTTTTAATTCTATTGGTAAAATGCACCTTGGGCCCAATTAAATTAATTTGGATTTTACTGTTACAATCTAAGTGGTACCAAAAAAAAAACAACAGAACACTAGAGTAGTTAATAATTCACTGTCCAGCCATTTAGACAACCTGAGTTTTGTCAATAGTTGTGCAGTATTTTATGGCATAGAAAGCTGTACAATAACATGTGCTAGTTGTGTTTTATCATTGATCAGAATTAAGTACCTGTCTGGATATGTAGATGTAGATGGTGGGTAAGGATATTTTTCCTTTACTCAAGAACCTTTTACCCTCAGGATTTTGATGAGGTGTTGAAGAAGTGTATGTATTACTTGCCAAGCAACAACAACAGCTCTGCTATGTCCCCCAACTAAAACATCAGCCCCATGTTGAGATCTGTCCTCAGTGACATTCCTTAGCAGTAGGACAACAACGGATTCAAAAGGGCAGAGAGCCGTGACTGTAGCACACCTCCCACCCTTCAGACAACCCTGGACACGCTGATGCGGTAGGGACTGTTTGGCCACGTCCACTGGTCTCATGTGCATCAGGTGCTGGTACATCTTCTTGAGTATAATGGATGCTGGCATGTTCACTACCAGGCCAAGAATATAAGTCCCAACCAAGGATAATATTACCAGTTAAGTTCCAACCTAGTTTTGGATTGTATTACCAAAAATGTCCAAAGTGCTACAATGTCAGCTGTACAGGAAGGAGGCTTAATGTGGATTATGCCCGCAAAGACAGAAGAAGACAAAAAAAATCCTTGGTCCCTGAGAACTGAAAGGTGACAAGTGTGGCTAATTTTATAACAGGCTGCAAGGGAGATCAGGAAACTACAAATTGGTAAATGAGAAGTCAGTTCCAAACAAATTACTGGCAAATGTAATAAAGAGCTACTGCCTGAGTAGCTGTGATATGCCAGGGACTCTTCCCAGTCAACACAGCTTTTGTGCCAGGATGTCCTGCCTTACAAACTTATCACAGTGCTCTGAAGGATTTAACAAGTAGTGGAAAGGGAAGATCCAGTTATTACAGCCTGTTTGGACTTCAAAGGGGCTTTAGACCAAAGCCTTACACCAAAGCCTCTTTAGAAGACTAAGCAGCTGTAGGATGAAAGAATATTGCATGGACAAAAACTGGGTTAGAAGATAGCAAATATAGGGCAGATATAAATAATCAATTTTTGCAGTGGAAGATCTGCAGTGATGTATCCGTGAGATGTGTCCTGGAAGACTACACAATTCAGCGTATTCATAAACAGCCTGAGAAGAGGAATAGTCTTGAACTTGCTGATACTAGTTAGGATGGTAGAGAGGAAAGCTGGCTGTGAAGAACTACAGAAGAACTTTCTGAGACAGCTTGACTGGGCATTAAGGTGACAAATGGGATTCGGTGCAGAGTGATGCACATTCCAAACATCACATACAGGATGATGGACTCTGAGCTGACTCTGACCATAGAGGAACAAGACTTCTTATTGCAATAAATAGTGCCATGAAAATGTCAGCTCAGTGCTCAAGAGTAGTCTAAAAGGTAAATAGGCTGTTAGAAATTACTAGGAAAGAAATAGGAAAAAAAAAAAAAAGCACCAGTAGGCCACTATAAATCTGCAGCATGCTGTATCTGAAACTGCATGTGCAGTTTTTTCCTACTTGGTCTCAAGAAGGATAAAGCAGAATGAAAAAGGCTGAAAGAAAAGCAACGAGGAAGTTCAAACTTTTGGAGGTGTTCTGGCTGGAAAAGTAGAAAATGAAGGAAAATGTGACATAAGCTGACAAAATCATGAGTGAATTGGAAAGAGTGAATAGAGAACAATTGCCCCCAGCAAGAGCTGTGCAAATGAAGTTAGCAAATGGCAGGTTTCAAACGAGCAGAAGGAGCTGCTCCCCAGACTGTGTCGCTTACTTGTGAGTTCTTTTCCACCAAATGTTGCAGGTGCTAAAAATGCACGTGAATCCAAGGAATCCAGGAGATGAGGAAGGTATCACATATCTGTGTTCATATTCTTGTCCATAAATATTTTCTGCTGGCTACTGTCAAGGGGTAGCAAGGTTAGATTGGTCTGGCCTAATGTGGTCTATCTCGTGTTCTTAGAAAAGTGGGGGTGAAAACAAGGTGTCCTGTCTAAAGCACCTGACATCATGTAGGTGATGTCAGAATATTTATTGCATTACGCTGTTTGAGATGCTCTGATAAACCCAGGAGACCTACACCAAGGAACCCACTTCCCATCATTGCTGTTGTTGCTAATGACTAATAATAATAAGCTACAACAGGGCAGTAGTTTCAGGTGGCGACCTCCCATCTCTCTTCTAGCCTCCAAAAACCTTGTGAGCCTTTTCTGTTTGCTTGCCTGTTTGTTTATGTTAAAACCATTCCTGACAATTTAATAGCCCAGGCACAAAAACTATTTACCAAGCTCATTCCCTGCAATGAGTAATAAGTGAGTGAGCAATTGGAAATTTGAAAGGCTGCAGTAACATCACTCAAAGAGCTGTGTCTTTATCCCACGCTGTCTGTGGAATGCCAATTGCTTTCCTTGGGCTGCTTTGTGGATGGCCTGATGATGGGGTATAGGAGCTGACTGTTTCAGAAGTACCTTAATTGGATTGACATTGCTTTCCTCCACTCTGTTTTTCTCAGATTGCTATTGAGATGAATTTGTAAGATCTTCTGTGCAGAGGAATGTTACTTCTTAAATACAGCAGCTGCACAGAAATATTTGTGTAGCCTGCTGCCTTCCAGCACGATCAAAAATAGGTGCAGGAAGTTGTTCTGCTGCTTCAGAGCAGCACAGTTATCTTTGTATATTCAGGCAGAAAACAGTGAAATTCTGAGAATCATTTTGTTCATTATTTGTGAGTGCAGTGGTAGCCCTATCTTCCAGTTGGAAAGCTTTACAAAAGCCAATAAAGTAACAAGAGGCTGTGAACATCATTCTAACCCACTTATTTTTCCTGTGTTCCCTGTATTGTTAGTGATCCCTTGTTAAGTCAAACCGACTTAACACAGCTGAAGAGCAATTTTATCTGCTGCTATTTTTGTTAGAGAGCTGAGATTCCAGTGCAGCTGATGTAACTTGCAGCTTGTGAGTATAATCTTGGAAAAAAACAACTCCATTATTTTCTGAAACTTCCTACTAGCTCATTCTACTGAGAATAAAGTTCGTAAAAACCCATGTGCAACCATCTAATCCGTAAGTGTGAAATTGGGATGTATCAGTTAGTAATAATGCAATTCATACCTTTCTCAAAGCTCTATTACTGGAATACCCCAAGAAAAGATTACATGGAATGGTGTCATCATCTTTCTTTGCAGCAGACAGCAGTCTCGATGCAAGACAGAAATTTGGTGAGCAACTGTCACAAAACAGAGGGCTGCAGTGGTGATGCTCAGCAACTGCAGCACAGGTCCGAGATCCTCAGCTGGGGTGGATTCCACTGAAGGCAATGGATTCATTCCACTGACCTTTGTGGAAATAAAACACCGTACTATTGTATCAGGATTGGTAGCAGCATCCTTGAGTTGTTCACGCTATTTGGCACTAGATCCATAGCTAGAATAAACCAGCCTTCCTCAATGGCTTCTCTGGTTTTACTACAATTAACTGCAGTTGTAGAATCTAAGGACAGACAAGACTATTTGGATCTAGTTGTAGAATTTCATGCATAATTCATTAATTCATGCCTAGCTTTTCTTGGCAGGGCTATAGCACCTCTTTGAGAAAGGCAGCCTCTCTTGATTTACAGCTCATTGTGACTGAAAGTTGTCTGCTTTTAATTTATCCCCCCTCTAGGAATGTACGAACCGGTGCTGTAATGCAACTACCTGCACTTTGAGACCGGGAGCAGTGTGTGCACATGGGCTTTGCTGTGAAGACTGCAAGGTGAACTGATGGAAATGTTTATTTGTGTGGGGTGGGCACAATTCCATAATCTTCTCAACTGCAGACTAGTAAGCAAAAATGCAGAACCAACAAATTAGTATCATTAAGCATTAAGACACTTGCATTTCTTGTGAGCAATTAAAAAAAAATCCATCTCTAACAGTTATTGAAGGGGCAGAGCAACAGGCTTCTTTAACAGTGCCTGTGCTATTTGTAGCCATTTCATTTGTTCATGCAAAACCTCTTCTTTTTCATGAACTTCTATACATAGCTATTATTTTTCATGCTCATGCGAATGTTGTGCTGTTGCAAGCAGTCATTAAATGCTGGACCCTCTTTTTATGGAAAGACTCTTAAAATATTAATTCTGTCAACAGCATATATATTTTTAATGGTTGAGCATCAGCTCTTGTGGACTCCTAATGTGCTATAAAAAACCAGCTTGCTGCACGCATTTACCTTCTCAAATTCTCACACCAGCTCTTACTTATGGGCTAGTAATGCATCCAGCAAGTTTCAATTGTGTCTGTGGCAACCATCTGCCTAAAAGCTCAGACCAGCAAGCTGTCAAGACAGCGTCAACCTGCTGCAGTGCTTTCCTGGCAAGGATCATGTGTTCATGTGTTGTTGCTTTTCACCAAAAACATGGTGGTGACGCGGTTAAAGTTCAGTGCTCCTCCCAGAACATACCCGTACTTTGTGGTTGCTGGTGATATGTGAGTGTTCAGATTTGGATGTTCCAACATTGCCTACTAGTTGCCTTCATCTCTGAACAACATAGTTATCCGGAGAAATCTGGACAGGAGAGGAACAGTTATGTGGACAGGTGGTATTATTAAGTTGAAGAAGATCTTGAAGCCTGTGACAGAGCAACATTTCCATGAGGAAATGCACCTCCACCCCAGGTAGCCATCAGGGAGCTGAATCCAGAGTCAGTTGGGCTGGTGACCTTGTGTGTCACCGCTCCAGATGGGGCTGGTGAGGTTCTGTGGTCAGCTGGCTGCCTTGGTCTCTGTAAAGTTGTCACAGCTGGCCCAAGCACGGAACAGTCACCCAGGATTGGTGCGGTATGGGTGGGAAGGTTTCTGGCCTGACTTCTGGTCAGTGCTATGGAGTATCATCTGCGATACAGCCCAAAGTATTTCTGTGCCTGCATGTTTAGAATTGATTGCAGGAGGTGTGCTGAAATTTTTTTTGTATTTGAAAACTAAGAAAAGGCTGGATTTACCTTCTGACCTGAGCCACCTGAGCCATGTTTACAGGTGCCCTCCTTCCAAAAACATGCCAAAGACTTTGCAACATGGATCAAATAAATACATTTAAAGAGTGGCGTAACCCTTATGCTGCCCACTGCGGCCAGTTGGTGCAGGGCCAGTGGAAAAAACCCATGCACTGCATGGGTTATACTGCTGTGTAACTTATTGATTGGAATTACAGCAGTTAAGCTTTTGTTTGTTTTGCAGTTAAAACCAGCGGGGATTTCTTGCAGAGAGTCAAGTAATTCCTGCGATCTGCCAGAGTTTTGCACGGGTGCCAGCCCTCACTGCCCAGCTAACGTGTACCTGCACGATGGGCACGCATGCCACAGGGTGGACGGCTACTGCTACAACGGCATCTGCCAGACCCACGAGCAGCAGTGCATCACCCTCTGGGGCCAGGGTGAGTCTGAGAACCACGAGATCTGTTTATCAGACAGACTTGAGGAAAAGTTGTGAGTGATTATAGATGGATTTGGGGAAATTTTATACAGTACCAATCTGTGTCTATTCTTTTCTGAAATAGAGAACTGAACAATGAGGGAATCATTTTGTGATTCATTTTCTCCTTGATTTGAAGTCATGTTCATTTCTTGCAGCAGGAGGTAGAGAGCGGCAGTAACTAGGTTCATTCCACAACACTGCTACAAATGGCTATGTGAACTTAGGCAAATCACTTAATACTGATTGATATGGCCTTATGTCATCCTATAAAGTGCTGAATGCTCCTGACAGAGGTGGAAATCGCATCCCTTTTCAGACTTGTACATTAGTTTCCACCCGTACTATGAATTGCTCATCTGCAGAACATATATGTCTGTTTACATCTCAAAATAGAATTCAGTATTTAACATTAACATGAAATTCTTGTAACATTGTGTGCATTTTATTAATTGGTATTAGCCTGTAAACCTGCCTCCTGATAGTTCTCGCAGTGTGCACTGAAGCAGAAAGAGATTTTACTCACCCATGGGAATTCACTCACTTGTTGCAAAAAATCTAATACGATGAGCTCTTGAGTTATCCTAAGCAGATGATAACCCAGGAAAGCTGTTCACCTTCCTGTTATGTCCTGTGGCTCTCCCATTGACATACATTTTTGCTGTTGCCTGCTGCCTCACTGGGGACAAGTCACATCTTCAGCATTGCACTAAGCCCCTCTCTCAAATGGGAAAAACACTTTGAACTTCTGTTGTGGAGGGAAGTGCTATTAAGAACTAGACTTAATTATTTCTTTTAAACTAACATTTTTCTGTTCCTTTAGCTTCTTTCAGTTCAGTATCTCGCTGCCTTTAACTTTATTTCAAAACTTACATACCAATCTAATGACAGATGTTTCCCTTGGTCAGAGCCCTCATGAGAAGTCTACTGAAGAATTTATCGGTTATCTTCATGAGAGCTTGGACCATTTTCCAAACTTTTAAAATGAGCATTAAGGCATCTCAAGAAATAATGCCACTGATGCAGATAGCAGAGAGATGTTAGCTTGCTCATGTGGGTATAAGAATGTGTTAGAGGAGTTCCAGTTCATAACGAAACTGCCTACGTGGAGAAAACCATGCATCTCATGCACTCCTCCGAATCCCACTCGTGTCATAGAGGTAATATGAGCTCATATAGGCATGTACAATTATAGCCTCCAGTCTTAGTCATACTGGGAGTTTTAATCCCCTGGATACAAAGACATTTCTCTCATATAAAGCAAAACCTCCTTATGAACCAGTTTCCCATGCCATGGAAACTTACTCAGTTGGACTGTTAGTAATTTCAGTTGCTTAGAAAAATTCAGCTAAAGGTCAGAAAGCTGAATTGCTGCAGCTCCCTTGCCAGGTCTGTTTCCTAACAAAGCACATCCTCCAACACTCCTGGGCTCCCCCAGTTCCTTCTTGTCCTCCTTCTCAGGACTATTCAACATGGGCACTGCTGTGTATGGAGTCTCCAGCAGTCACGGCTGTGGGGGTCTGCTTATGAGAAAAATGACTTTGTTATGTACAGAGCTCAAATGGTCACAACAGGCTTTAACTGGAATACCCTTATTTGTCTGAACCTGAACTGAAAGTCTTAGTTCTGACCTCACTGGTGCAGGTATAAATTAGAAATAATGCCAGTAAACCTTCAAACTTCAAGCAGACTAGATTTCAAGGAAAAAAAAAAAAAAAACAACAACAACAAAAAAAAAAAGCCTGTATTCCAAATTTAAAGACCAGGGCTATAAATATCTGCTCACACATACATCAGGTTGGAGCATGAGCTGGCAGGTGAGAGGTGGAATGGGAAGAGGGGTAGGTGGGCCATGCACCTGGAAAAAAGAGATTTCAAATCCCGCCTGCTTTCATAGGACAGATGAGAAAACTGTTTCCCTCCAGCTCTGCTTGCAGCAGAAGGAGAGATTTGACATACCAAGATGTTGTCTCTGGGCTTAGTATCAAAAAGTTACATTTGAACCTTTCACCAGATTGCTGTAATTGATTAAAATTTGTTTTTAACAACTGCATGTGTTGGAGGTGGGATGAGGAAGTAGTTGTGTGTTTTTAAAAGAAAATCTTGTACCATAAAGAGAAAACAGGCCACAGTTCTTTTACATTAGTTCATTTTTTTCTTCTTCTTAATAGGAGAAAGCTATGCAGAACAAAATATGATAACTTTTCTTAAAACTATATTCAGTATATTGAATTCCTTATCAATGAGTTCTCTTGTATATCTTTCTTTATTCATAATCTTACAGATGCCCAATGATAAATGGCAATCTTAATATTTTTATCTCTAAAGAAAAATAATGAGCTTTGTTGGAGCTAGTTTATATTAGGCTGAGCAACAGGAATCTGTTTCCAGAAAGGAGCACTTGCATTTCATCAGGTTTCTTTGTTACTTTCAACAGATAATTTCAGTTCAAATGTAGGAATACTTCTTGCTGTTCCCTATCTGCAATAGGCTGGAGAGCTCTGAAAACAGCCATAAAGACCAAGTCCATTCCAGGCTGCTCCCAGAACACACAGATTCCTCTTCTCTTGTTCTTGCCTTAATTCTTGTCATTTTTATCTTTAAGGAGCAGGATGCATGAGAGGCTTGTGACCTTTTTTGTTTCATATTAAAAAATTTCACATTACACTGATCTGACCTATTGATAGTGGCGTGACTGAGCGATACATCGATAGTAATGCATTTGTGTAATGCCTGGTACTCCACTGGCATTTTCAGGGAGCAACTAGATACACAGATAAAGCTATTTAAGAGAGAGAAATTATTGATTACTGAGGGACAGAAGATTCTCAGCTTTAAACTCTTGACATTTTCTACATTGACAAGAAAGTGATTCTTCAGGGAAGAAAAGGAAATGTTTGTCAGTGTGTTTTCCTACATTTCCCCAAGAGGGAAAGAAGCAATGATTTCGGGGAGCCAATGGCAGGCATTGACTTATTAATTAGAACATGCTTAAATTTGTTGCGTAGATATGGCCATTTGTTTAGGCAGGAACAATCTTCATTTTATTGTCAATATTTGTTACAAAGGCCTGTCAATGATGTGAAAGCTTTGCATTTTTTTCCAAGTACAACCCTATAAGCAAAACAGATGGGCTTCCCCATCTAAGTTAGGTGACCAAACCACTGCTATTTTTTGCAGGAATACAGATTTGTCTGAGCACTGTAAAATTTGAATCTCATTTAGTATAACCAAAGAAATCAAACAGTTTTTGTCATCACAGATTTACGGCAATGTCTTTGCTTTTAGGGATGTGAAGGGCATTAAACCATATTCTCAGACCTAATGAGAGCTAGCATACTCCTTACATACAAAAATAATAGCTCAACCCCATCTCACTCTTCACAGAATTGACAGCAGGGATCACCAAGATGAAGAGAAAGGCCAAGGGAAGCTTGAGAAAGTTTGCTTTGCATCCTCAGCGCAGTAAAACAGACTTAATGAGATAAAAAATCCAGGCGCAAATCACAGGAAACACAGAACTGTATTTTTATGCTTATATTTATTTATACGGTCAGTCATGGCACTTGTTATCATGCTCTGAGTAAGAAAACTCCCATCTGAGTGGGTTTTTTTTTGCTTTTTCCCCTCCACATCCATCCATACACACTGTATAATTTTTTTTAATAAGTCTGAGAAAATGTTGGGAACTGAGTCTAAGTATCTTCTGTTTCTGCTTGCAGCCTGATAACCTTGAAGTCAGCACCATGGTCAGAAATTTCTCTCTTCTCTTCTGGGAGACTGATAGTGTTTCGTTCTCGCAGCAGGTCTTGTGCTGGTCTGAAATGACACAGCATTTCTGCACTGCTTCCAAGAGAGTAGAACATCTCTTTTTTTGCAATCTTATAGTGAAAGAAGTGCGTTCATCAATATACACATTTGGAGGAAAAAAAAAAAGCTCCAGGCTGACAACTGCAGCGGTGAGCTTTGACCTGCAGCAGTTTCAAATGGCTGATTTAATCCCTTGAATGAGGCTCGGTGTGGAAAGGCTGACAGGACCTTAATTACAGGGTCACGATACTATAATTATCAACAACAAAGTGAAATAAACTCTGCTCATCCAGTTCAAAGCACTTAATATCCACTGTAAATCTTTCACAAATCATTTTGTCTTTGCCTGTAGAGGTAGCAAAATAGAGAAAGACAGGACTTTCTGCTGCAGTTTATGTGCTGCAATCATGATAAATGGGTTTCCTCCAGAAACACAACATTACAATTCTCTTCCTTAAGCATCCTCTGAAATCCTCCTTTTAACTCAGTAGCTCCATCTGCTCAGCTTCTTATAGTCTGATATGTTTTCATTTATAAAAATGTCCAAATATTGTGAGAAACCAGTCAGGAGAAGGAGCAGCCATCTGAATCCCAAGCAACCATGTGTTTTGGTTCGATACAGAAGACAGAAATTGAAGCTAGATTTTGGTTTCCAAGCCCCAGATGATCATTGGGTACCAGGTGTTTTCATACACAGACTGCTCTGAGCCTCGCAGGGGAGCATTTTTTTGTCCTCCATGACATCCATTTTCTTGTCAAGTAATATTGGTTGGAGTTAAAACTCACTGGCTAAGCTCTGCAAGGATGTTGCAGATGTGTTCTTCCTGCAGGCTGCTTTCCATCATATGTAACATGCTTGACTTCTACAGTCAAAAAAAAAAGTTTCACCAGGTGAAAGGTAAATACCTTAAACTCTCTCAGTATTTCCGCAAGCCCTTCATCTCCGTAACACCATTTTTTTATAAGTATTTTATAGGTCACTTACAGTCAAGGCACAGGACATGAGTGTTCATTTTGCTTTTGGCAGCTTATGGAGCCACACGCCCCTCTGGGGAAAGTGCGTCTGTGCTCCGGGCTGCTGCCAACGCATCCTCCAGCCACCACAATGACACTCCACTGGCTGAACTGGTTGGGCCACATGGGTCCCAGCCAAGAAAAAAGGAGACCCAGAGCAATTGCATATGGTCATGGTAGATGGCAGGGGGTGAGATAGACCTGAGGAAGTCAATCATTGCAGATGTTAGAGAAAAAGCAATTAGTTTTACTTGGACTTTTACTTTTAGCATGTTTTTCTTTCCTTCCTTCCCTATACATTCTGAAGCTGGCATAGTGTATGCACATGTTAATGTTTGCATCACGCTGAATAGTTAATGTGCCTGCCCTGGAAAGATGAGGAGGAATCTACATGCTGAAAATGTACATTTTACTTTTGCTTTTTGCACAGTGCCTTGTCTGGATGCTTTTGTTGATTTTTGATTATTGCTTGTGGTTTAATGAAAAGAAGCAAAAGAATCCTGTGCAAGTCCCTTTAATAGTTCCAGATTTGAGAAAAATTCTGAACTCAGCAAGCTTGATAGTAATCTTCCAAAGAATTTTAGGCTCTTGTCCTTCTCTCCAGGGAACCAGCAGCTCACAGGCTGTTCCTTCTGTGCCCTGCTTTCTGAGTTTTCCGGTTTCAGTATGTAAAAATCTTAGAAGGAAAAGAGGGTGCCATCTTAAGCCTCTCCAAGTTTTAATATTTTGTCCTTAATAGCATTAGATTGCTGTTTGGCAGTATATAGTATTAGTCAAGCTTCTGAGTGTGAAATGCAGATAATTAATTGAGGCTTTAATCTCTGAGTTATTAGTGAAAAGATACACACTAACTGGGAGTTTTACAATCATATTTGTATGTTCTTCTTCAGGAATTTGACCCCCTTTTTTAAAGCCTTCTTCCTCTTTGAAGGCTTTCAAATGAAATCTTCAGGAGAGTTTAAATAAATGAGCCACAGTTATAGGCATACACACTTGCAAGTGGCTCAAAATATTTGAAAAATGGAACATTAATTCTGTCTCTGTTAAAGATCAGGGAACACTGTGAAAATGGTATATTCTCAGCCTTTAGGCTATCACATCATTTGTTGCCAGTTATTTTTGTTTCAGTTTCGCTGATGTATCAAAAGTATAAAAATGTACCTAGCAGATACATGCCAAGAGTTTTAGCTAATATATACCCTTACCATCTTGTCTCCTCAAAACCAGTCTGTGTATTGACTGTGTTGAAATGTTGGCAACGACTTGATTGTGCTATCAATTATCTTCATGGAAAGAAAATATGGGATGGTAAAGGGCCCTAATCTATCAAAAAACAGCAATTATTTGCTGGAAATAAAAGCCACACTTCACATTAGAACAAAGGAATGAAATTCTGAAAAAGGGGCTAATAAAATATTGCAAAATAAATAGTCAGTCCGGGAAAGTGGATTCTGTACCTCTTAGGCATTTCAGATGAATACGTGGATGCTTCCCTGGAAGATATTCCATAGCTGGTCATAATCTGGGAAAAATGGACAGGATACTCTCTGCACAAGAGGTTAGAGTAGATGTTCTAATAGCACCTTTTAACTTTAAAATATGAGGATGAGTAATCTGTCCACACAAACATGTCCAATGCTACTCCCATCAGGGAAGTTCCCTTGCCATGAGGTTATGTCTCCATTACGAAAGGCTACAATAGATAAGAACCAGATGCTGCCTGTCTTCCCAGATTTCTAGTTCTACCACCATGGTAGAAATGATCCTACTTCCAAGTCAGTCTTGTATCTCAGTCATGGATTTACCAAGGATTAAGGTGGGGATAGGTTTCCCTTCTCTCCCCAGTACATTAGCTTGATCTAATAGCACCATATTCTCTTTGCCATATCATACAGTTATGTTTTTATGGCCATATAGCACTCTCATTTGCAACTGTATTTTTTTTTTTCTGGTTTCTTGTTGTTCTGAACTGCAGTTAAAAAGGCCTTTCTTGAAAAGTATTTCCATTGGCTTCAGCTCCTGGGCCCTTGCTAGAATCACATGGACTCCTGTAAAATGAAGGGATTTAACTTACCAGCTGGCCTGTGTCTTTCTTCACTAAACTAGATTTGGCATTTGCTAAAAGTTTTTGTGTCCTAGGAGGATTCACAAGAGGACCATCATCTAGAAACTCTGAAAGAGAATGAGTTCCACATTGTCTACTGCTCTGCACTGCCAAGAGAGACAAAGAACTGTGGAAAACCCACACATTCAGGCCCTTCAATTAGCATGCTGATCCAGCACAACTGTTCTGCTGTGCTTCATCAATATGCAGATCACATCTTACCCTCCCCTAAAACATCAGTGGAGCTCAAAGAAAATTATTAAAAACACCTTGTATGAGATGAAAATTCTGATTAGGTTTTGTTTCAGGTGCAAAACCTGCTCCTGGGATCTGCTTTGAGAGAGTCAATTCTGCAGGTGATCCTTACGGCAACTGTGGTAAAGACTCCAAGAGCTCCTTTGCTAAGTGTGAGCCCAGGTAGGGTCTCTCCTTACCAGCACAGGAACTGATGTGGGGGTGGTGGGAATGGGTTTATAACATCTAAAATGATTTAACTAATGTTTGATTTTGTCTGTTTCCTTCAGAGATGCTAAATGTGGAAAAATTCAGTGTCAAGGGGGAGCAAATCGACCTGTAATTGGTACCAATGCTGTTTCCATAGAAACTAATATTCCACTTCAGGAAGGTGGAAAGATTCTGTGTCGTGGTACCCACGTGTATTTGGGGGATGATATGCCAGACCCTGGTCTTGTGCTGTCGGGAACCAAGTGTGAAGATGGAAAAGTAAGGTTCTGAAATACTCCCAGACAAGGAGAACATCACTACCCTCATGCTGCAAAGTATTTTGTACTGAACTGACTGGTTTTCGCTTTGGGATCTTTTTTTTTTTTTTCCACAAAAGGATTGGTGGGTTCTTATTGTTTCTCACACTCACAGTGAGTCAGATGTTTACTCCCTTCTTCTGGCCACTGTTCTGGATTACAGATTTGCAGATGCAATGCATGTTGCTTAGAGGTTCCTTGCAAAATAAGTACAGCAAAATACATTACAGGATAGTTAATGAAATTCTGGTGAGTTTGTGGTATTCATTGAAGGTGAGACAGAAATTAGCACTGCAGTTGAGTTGATGTGTATGTTGCTTAAATTCAGGGTTTGGTGTTTCCCCATGCCCTCTAATTGTCATTTGCACTGCTTCAGAGTGCTTGGCTTGCAATTAGCTCTGCAATAGGTACTCTGATTCAGTGAAGAGACCTTGCAGGTTTAGTAGGCTCTACAAGTACATAAAATCTGGAGTAGTCCAGGGAGGAGACAGTGTCACCTAAGAATGAAACAAATAAAATCAGGTGTACAAACAAAAGGGGATTTTTATTTTTTTTCACATAGCATTCTGTGAGCACTGTCAATGGGTTGCCACAACACGTCAAAACTATGAGTGTGTTCAAAAAATAAACAAACAGCTTCACTGGGGAAAAATACATCAAGGGTTACTTAACACTTCTAGCTTAGAAAATCCCCGTGCTGCAGGTTTGTGCTGGGGACATGCCGCTCCGTGCTGCCATGCTCTTACGCAGTTGCTTTTGCATCCACTACTATCTTCATGGATTTTTCTACCCGTGCTGCAAACTTTCTCAGTGTGTATGGCATTGCAAAATTATCATTAACTTCACTTTAGATTTCAAACTGTATTTATCTGATCTGCTGATTATGCCACCCCTCCTCTTTTTCTTGCAAGAAAAGCTGTTTCTGTAAGATTTATTTTAAAAATATAAACCCATTTATGTTCAGCCATCAAAACTGATTTTTGCAATCATATTTTGCAAACATTCTGAATTATCTGGCATGAATGTAGCCCAGATTTCATATGGCTGTCTCATTCATAAGGTTTGTTTGGAGAGAAAAGAAACAGGGAAAGGTGGGAGACAGACACGAGTTTAAAGGGGGAGGAATTGAAAAGAGACCAAGAACTATTGAAATGAAGAAGGTTTCCATACCCGTAGTGAATTACTGGCAAAGAGGAAAAAAATTGCTTTGATAGTTTGTGGTAAATTCAAATAAGCCTCTGAATTTCTGAATGCTTTTGAATAATTTTGGATTACCACTCTGCACTGGGAACAGCTTTAAGACATGTCCCTAGTGCAACTCCAGTTCTGGTACTGGAAAACAACCCTTACACAACATTTCTAACTCAATCTGTTATAAAACTTCTTTTCAAAGAAAATTCAGCGCTGGGAAAGCACCCCATTATGTTTTACTAATGAGTATTTAATCTTTCTAATCTATCTAATCATACACATGCACACTATAGAATACACAGGCTAATACTTATGAAATTGTATGTTTTACTTTGAGGACATTAGTGCATTTGTATTATGGATTAAGAATATGAATTTAAATATTCTTGAGTTTTCTAAGCTGAAGATACACAATTTGAAATGCAGCCATTTTAATGTGATCAAAATTCTGTGTGCTACTGCACTATGAATATTTGAATTGTGAATACTGCTGTAATCAGACCATATTCTCTACATGCGTGCATGTTGATGCCAATTCACTCTAATTTCCTTTCCATTTTTCCTTCTCCCCAGGGGATAAGTGCCCTGATTAAGCATCCCTGTCATCTCCTTCAACACTTTTCCCTGCTTAATGCTAATTATTGTGACTGACTTTTAGTACTACTAAACTGAACTGCAGTTAAACACGAGCAAAATTGTGTGTTTTTTTTTTTATTATTATTTTTCTGATCAGTATAGCATAGTAACATTCATTCCAGTCCTAATTTCTTCTTTTTTCTTTACAGTTTTGAATAGGATAACTTCTCATTACTGGCATCCTCATCAGTCATTGACTGTTTGATGGTGTTATTAGATGGTGCTACTCTTGCTTTACCCCAGTTTTCAGCTATGTTGGCAGAGTAAAGTTGTCCTGACTGGAAAACAAAAATTTTTGCATGAGTACTTTGCATATGCTATTTGTTTACTTCCATTTCCTGTCAGGTTAATGTTGTACTCTATGTATCGTTGTTTTATATTTGACACCAAAAAAATTGTTTATCTTTGGGAAATTGTTAGAAAGGTCACAGTTTTGCTGAAAAACAATAATGAGCCCATATGTATCAATGAGCTCAGGTAAATATTCAGGCTGTCCTGGTCCAAGTGCTGCACTGGCATATATGAGTATTGTGCCATTGATATGAATACACCTACGCTAATTTTAACTGAATCCTACCATTTCCTAGTCCTGAAAAAAATGTAAATTGCTATTTTTTTAATCAACTTTGAAAGAAAAACAAAACAACAACAACAACAACAACAACAACAACAAAAACAGTGGATCGCCACTGGTTCCACTTCAGTGAAACTGTGCCTGTTTATTTACACAAGCTCAGGATATTGAATAAATATAAACTATGACTGAAAGTCAGTATTGGCCAGGGTGTCAATCAAGAGCAATATTCGAATTCCACAGATTTGGACCTAAAAGGCTTACAAAGAAGAAGACACCTAACGCTGATGTCCTTATCTTTTTGTCAATGTAATGTTGTCAATGCAACATGTCTGTTGGGAAATCTTCATAAATGCTAAAGGAGCCATTGACAGATGAACAGATATACAGAGCTGGAGAGGGACACAGTGTGTGGTGAGCACCAGCAGTTCTGTCCCTCTTAAAACTCCTCTTTTCTTATTTTGCAGATTTGCCTTAATCGCCGGTGCCAGAATACAAGTGTTTTTGGTGTACACAAATGTGCAATGAAGTGCCATGGACGTGGAGTAAGCATTATAGGAACCCTTTTTTTACAGTCAATAAACACTGGACTAGAAATTATTTTAAGTGATACATTTGAGATCTATGATTCTTTGTAACATATCAGTCAAAGTCATTGCAATACTTTTTTCTTATGTATTTCAATTTTCAATGTCCCTTATATGAACTACAAGAAATGAAATTATTTTTATTTGACAAAGGAATATTTATCAGTTAGTAATTATCTTATTCTTAATTAACAGTCTGTGATAAAAAGGAATTTTGTCATCTTCAAAGAAATTTTGTCTAACCTTCCTTCATGAAAAATTTCCATTAACATTTCAAAAAAGACAGTCTCTATGTGGGCCCACCAAAGCTAAAATATGCATTTAAATTGAGATATTTCAAAAAAGCAAAAGTATTATAATAAAGTAAAACCATATAGATGAGTTTCATGGTATGAAAGTGACACAGGATGAAAAAATTGATATCAGTTAATAACAGCAAAGTGTTTTGAAAGTTAGTTTATATTATGAAAATATTAATTATGTCACGCTATGCCTCATTAACCTTGATTTTCTAATGATCTGTTTGTTTCTGTGAAAAGCTCTGGAAATTCTCTGTCCTCTCCTGTGAAGGGATTTTAATTTAATTTATTTTATCATCCTGCATTCATAAAACTGTGCAGTGTTAATGGTGCTGCATCTTATCATTGTGCTGGAATAAGCATCAGCTTAGACTGGCATTTTTATGCCTGTATGATGGAGAACCTACAGTGACTCCTGAGTAGCCAAAAAGGACTTCATGGAACTGTAGATGGGAACTCCTGTAGTGCCTTCATTTAAAAAATAATGCTTAACCAATTATATTTTCAAATATCTTGCTGATTTTGAAAAGTAAATCATTTCTTTTTGCATTTTACACGACCATAGCAAGGCTAAGCTATGTGAATGATGTTTTAATACTCTGCAGACACAGCCAGTATATTTTTTCTGAAAGCCTGCCAGCTGACCTTGCCAGAAAATGCATATTTGCAAACTTCTGTGAACTATTTAGTGTCTTATAAATCCACCTATTGTGTAGTTTTTCCATGGTGGTGGCTTATCAGTAATCATCAGTGTTAGCACAGAATTAAGGACCACATTGACAACTAACCCTAAGCCCAAAACCCTTCCTTAAAAATCAATTTGAGCATCTGCATGCAACTGTGCCTTCTTTGTCCTGTGCAAGAAAATTTTTGGCCTGTTCAGTTTGTGTATTCAGCTGGTAGAGCATGGACCACTAGCCCCAGTATTAGTATCATAGCCACTACTTGGGTGTTACCAAAAGGGAATAAAAAGCAGCCCTTCTTTTGATGGGTGTTCCCACAGCAGTGTGGGAAATGCTGTGGGAAAAGCCATGAGTCTACCAGCTCCTTTCTTTTTGCAAGCTGCTATTGACAGTGGACTTTGGTCTCTTGGAGCTCTCTTACTCTGCAGGGAGCATTTGGTCAATCAGATCTTGCTAGTTTTTCCTTAGCCTTGATACAAACCAACAGAACACTGAGGACTGTATCTTTATAGTTCATGCAAATGTGATATCAAAGGGAGAGTTTCCTCTGCCCTGCTTCCAGTTTCACACCTTCTTCCAGCAACTGCTCCACCTTTGAGCTGGGGGGTCTGAGCAATGGAAAAATCAGTATGTAGTCTAGCATATGATGGACAGGAGTATTCAAGTGGGCTGACAAAGCTTTATGGTATTAACAACACTGAGAGACTCTTGTTCCTGTGAAGGCAGAAGGGACTGAAGTTAGAAAGCAGATAATGTTGCTGCCTCCAGCAAAGAGAGAATAAGACTTAAGAGGTGTGTGATTATCCTTATTGTGATTACTGAAGTTGTCAACTGGTGCAACTCAAACTATTACCTGCCACGTAAATAATAATGTTTTTGTTTTTTTTTCTTGCTTTTGGAGTTACATTACGCCATCTTAGCTGTGACAAGAAGCAGATGCCAGTACATCTCTTTTGTGACAGGAGCTTTATTTCTTTCAGATGTGTCACTATCTGATTAAGATGTGTTATTGGCCAGTGCCATTCTCAGATGTATAGCATAATCCTTTTCATGTTAGGTTGTCTGTCTTTTCTTTTGAAGGTCTGCAACAATAAAAAGAACTGTCACTGCGAGGCTGACTGGGCCCCCCCCTACTGTGACAAGCCAGGGTTTGGTGGCAGCGTGGACAGTGGACCCATTAGGCAAGCAGGTGAGTAGTAATTCATGTTTTACCTGTTGTTTCCATGCCAAAGAATGGAAATGCAAAATGCTGTCTTGTGAGTAATGAGCTTGCAAGATTGGGAAAGTCAGTAAAGTCAAATAGCTTATTCTAAATGCATTGGCACCAGCTTGAAAATCTAGTGAAGCAAAACCAAGGCCAGCTGAGTGCATCAGTTTTCTTGCATAACTAAAGGCACAGTAGTTTTGGTGAGTCTCATCTCATCTCATCTCATCTCATCTCATCTCATCTCATCTCATCTCATCTCATCTCATCTCATCTCATCTCATCTCATCTCATCTTTCTTTTTTCAAGATAGGTGGTCGTTTAGTAGCTCCCTGAAATGGTATTAGTCTAAGCCAAGGGTGAGGAGCTACCTCCCATGCTTGTGCTAGCCCTGTTGCTGTAGTAGATGAACGTTGCAGTTCTCTGTATTCACCTTGAGATACACCAAGCTGCAGAGTGTTTTCCAAGAGCATCAGGATAGAACAACCTTATTGTATGCACGGCCTGCTTCCATAGGTGTGGGCCTAATGAAAACTGGATATTGCAAAGATTACACATGCAAAATTTTTGCATATTCAAAAATCAGAAATATGTTTGATACTGTGCTTCTAATAAGGATCTTTGATATTGTGGAACATAGAGGATTTCTGACCATATCAGATTAAAACTATGTTTTATAGATACCTTCCACATATTTATCAGAAGTTCTCTTCCCATACAACAGTAGTAGGAGACATGCATTTTCTATAATGTGTATTTCAGTTTCTCCTTGTTCAGTCTGTAGAACATTGGTATTAGTATCTTACTACATCTTTGGCCAGCCTCAGAAGGAATTATTTCTACATTTGGTGCAATTTTATAGGATTTAATAATCATCACATGACAATTTTTCTCCAGAGTACTGTAACTTTGGTGACTTCCATAGAAATATTTCTGATTTATGTCTGAGCAAGTGACAGGACCAGCAGTCTACTTGTGTATACATATATAACCTAAAACTTGCTGGAAAGTGATCTGCATGTTTTCATATGAATAATGCTATTCAAAACCAAAATGGATTGTATTCTCTACATGTCAGATCCTACAGTGAATTGTAATGCTGGATTTATGACATCACAGACATTTCCATGACAAAGCTGCACATTATGATTTTTCTGTTGAAATGTCTTTTTTTAAAATACCTACCAACTGGTAAGATAGCAAAGAAACTGTGCTCAGGCACTGAACAAATGTGATTACTTGTGTGTTAAATGTTTTTCTGTTAAGATATGCTCTAAAGCATTATAGTCCCTTTTCAGTTTATCTTGTATCAAAGTATCTAGGGAGCTGCAAAATATATTATAATAATGTGCTGCATAGACAATGCTAATTGAAAAGGCAAATATAGGGTATCTAAATACAAATATAGGTAATTCTTGCATTTTGTGTTTTGGAAGACAACACTTCAGTTTAACACAAAACTGTTTTAACAATAACTTAATGCAGTGTGGTATTTTGACCATTTTTCTCTGAAGACAGTGCTAAATTTAATAATTCTGGGAATAAACAAATATGGAAATTGCTAGAGGACCTAATTTTCTAACCCTGACATTTGAATTTAAATATGAGTTCTTGATGGGGTGGTTTGGATTATGATCTGAATAGTTTGCACATCTCTAAATCAAATTACAGAAGGATTAGCTCAATAAAATACATTCATCTTAGTCAAACGTGGCACATGGTCTCATCAGTATTTAGTAACTGATTTTACCCAGCTGACTTAGAGTAAACACATGTGTTTGACACTATATTTTTCTTATAAAGAAGCCTTAAATATTTAATTGTTAGGTGGAGAAGTTAATTAATTTTAATTGCATAATCTTAGTTTATTAATTTTATTAATCTTTTAGAAATGGTGAGGGATTTACTGTTCTGCAGTGCTATACAGTAAAAATCGCAGCACTTCACACCCCATCGAGCCCCACGTGCAGCTTGTTCAGCCAGTGCTGCTGACTGTGTTCACCAGCATCAGCGCGAGCTGAGGCCAGTCAATGAGAACCAGCTGGCTGAAATTCAATCAGGATAAGACTGAGACAGTGATGATAGGTTACCAGAGCAAAGATTAAAGATGCATCTCCTACTGTGGGAGTGTGCATTTTTTAGGTCGACAGTCCTGCAAAATCACAACATCCTCTCCTCCAGGCGATGATCATATCACATAGCAGCAGCTCTGATGCTTATGCCTTACCTCTTCCTAAAAATGAGGCTTGCTTTCAGCTGCAAGTCATCCAGTCAGGGCTCACATCTCCACTGAGCCTCACTTAGGTCCCAGCAATGTACTTAATGTAGCTTAAAGCACTCTGAAAACTGGAACAAGTACAGGAGGTTGCAGCCCCTTGCTAGGCAGCACGTCCCTCTGAAAGCACACAGCACCAGTGCTGAAGGCACTCCTCCAGCTCCTTGCTTGCCTCCAGATTAGATTGACAGCCACCTGGGCTGGACCACAGTAGTCTATTTTTCAGTCTGTTTGCCCAGTGTTAAAGTGCAATGAAACCCTGGTTATAATGAAAATCTGGTTATAAAGGAGCAAGAGCTACTGCTTATGTTTGAGGGACGGCATACTGAAGACATTACACTTAACCCACGCCATGAGCTAGGAGTTTCTGTCCCTCTTCCCTCCCTCTCGGCCTCTCTCCCTCCCACCACGGAAGCAGGCAGCCCATGAAGAAGGCACCAGCTGGCACTGCTACAGCCATCAGCCTGTGGGTGTCTAGATGAGGCCAACAGCCCATAGATATTATGGACCCGTTTGCAGGTGATGTCTGAGTGGGACCTGAACACAAAGGCAGAGAGAATACACACAGATGCTCGTGTCTGGACCCATACATCTGACAAGTCCATTCAAATTGGCCATGCCTGATGTTGGCTTGCAAGGTCAAAAAGATTAGTGCCTGTTCACCAGAGACCTTGTCTTTTCCAATGCCATGCTGCCACATGGTTGTAACTGCTGAAATCAGAGACTGATAGCAAACCGTAGCTAACAAACTAACAGAATTGCACAATACCACCACCAAGAATCACAACTGAGAGTTTCATTACTTCTTTTAAATATTTTGATAGATTTTCTTGTCCTTCTTCCAATCTTTGCTTTTTTAAATCATAAAGACAATTAAGGAGCAGACTGATCAAACATATTTTAACCAATTTCCCCCCACTGTTAAAGAAATTACTAAAATTCAAGCATCAGGCTAGGAGAAATAAAAGTTTATTAGTCTTTAACATATAGTTTATTCACTTCATCTGCAATGCAGTTAGAAAACCAGACAAGGCAGCAATGTCCTGCTCCATATACAAAACATATTTCAATAAAGATGGCTCTTGATAGAAATTAACTCAATGTGTTTCATTGCAGATAATAAGAGTTTAACCATAGGCGTGTTGATAACCATTTTGTGCCTTATCTTTGCTGGGTCAATCATGTATCTGAAAAGGAAGACTTTCATGAGATTACTGTTTACAAGTAAGAAGACAACAATAGAGAAACTAAGGTATGATTATTTTCCCTAATTATACTCCCATATCTTTAAAGGTATTAGTAGAAAATAGCTGTAAACATGGCAAATCTCATCTTGACTTTCATCACAAAATGGTCTGAATCTGTTTTAGAAAGAGCCAGCCTTAAAAATATTTACATAGTATTATCAGCGATGTTTTTCCTGGTTTAGTTTGACTTTACTAATTGTCAGTAATAATATGGATTTTGGTTTGACTACATATCTTTTTTTTTGTGATAAAAAAAAGTTCAAAATTGAAGGAAGTCTTACCTTCATTTTCATTTGCTTGAAATAGTCTCATTATGTTGCATGGCCTTTTATCTAAACTCAGTCAAGTGAGCTGAAACTTTCATATTTGAGGTCATTACTGTTTAAATGCTAGATTCATTAGAAGAGTCTCTTGGGTGTTACAAAGCTGCGTTTCCACAGATTGCAGAACCTAATTTAACAGACTACTGGTTTCAAAAAAATCAATATTTATTTTTATTCTTGCAGGAGCACTAGAGAATTTTTACTTTCCTTGTTTACTATAAAAAGTCAGAAAGTCCTTGCAAAATCTCATTCTGAAAAGAGGTTACTGTTTAAAAAAATGCTATAAAGCAGAATGTCGTGTTCAATAAATATATGCCTGTATTGCAGGTCTGTGAGTCCAGCAAGGACTTCCAGTTCATCTGAGCCTAATCATATTCATACCACATCTCTCAGTAAAAATCTCATCTTGAAGCCACAAAATACAAACATACAAAAAGTAAGTCCCTAGGTAGTTTAAAAAAAAAAATCTGTTTTGAATCTCATTTAAGTAATTTATTCTAAAACAATTACATTACATCAGTATATATTGATATACACATAGAACTACCAACATGCAAATGGGAGAAGTAGGCCTCAATACATTAATGGTGTCCAGGTTTTACACAGGTGGGGATGTCAAGCACAGGAAAGAAATAGTTCTGTTGTTGGGACAGAGCCAGCCGCCTTTCACCAGAACACCACATCTAAATGGTGAAGGATTAGTGTTTGAGTAGGACTCTGGAAGCTGTTCATTACCTTTCTGGTTGCAGGGGAGGTGCTGAAGGTAGATGAAAGCAGAGCAGACGAGAGAAGCAAGTGAATAACATGGGTTTTAAAGCAGTAATGCTTGTACCAACTCCAGAAGCTTATAGCTGTTGTTTGGGGGTGGGGTTGTTTCTGCAGAGAGACGGTCCAAGACGACCACTGCCATATCAGATCGTTGACATTAGCAACCCTGTGAAGACGGATGATTTGCCACAACTAAAAACGCCGCAGCGCGTCCTGCCACCCCTTCCCCAGCTGCCATGTCATCAAGCTGTGCCTGAAAGACCCTTGCCAGCTAACCCCTCGCTGAGGTTCTCCCAGGTAACCACAGATTTTCTTTTAACTTCTCTTCTATTTAACATTGAGTGTGTGAATATCTGCATGTGATGAACAATTTTCTCATCTTTCCCATTGGCCTTTTGCCATAGTATTTTCTTTATACTTTTTGCACTGTTAGGAACATGGTGTAGATAATTTAATAAAGATTCCTTAAGCTCCCATTTTGCTCAGGAAGGTTGTATTGGTTTCTGCCAACCATGGCAGCAATCCTAAAGCTGAGGATCCTGAAATCCCATTCCACCACTCAGAAGACACAGCAGTAAAAACAAGTTCCATACTATGGGCAAACACAAGCTCAACTTGCCTGCTGCCCGATCACAGGGGAAGCCACAGGGGCTGTTAGCAAGGTGACAAATACAGTAATATAGTTGAGGAATTTGAGGTGCAAATGTCCTGCCCAAGAGCAAAAGGTATATTAGCTTGATGTAGTTCTGTCCTGCAGAATGGTGTGTAAATTGCATTTTTTTTTTCAGAGCATTATTCCTCACCATGTTTAAATAGAGCTGGCAATCCTTTTTTGTAATAACAGGCATCTCAAGGCAGTATTCAGGGTAGATGAAGTTCTGTGTATTTGTCTATATTAAATCATTCCTTTCTTGTCACTAACTTCTCTCTTATGGTTACATTTGTAGCGTGACTGTGTCTTAGAAAAGGAGTCAGGCATCCAGATAGTTCTGTTTTGCAGACGTTTTGCTATTTTGGATAAAGTACAAAATTAAAATGAAGTGCATGTCATTATTGCCAAGCTATCTTAAATGAGTAGCACATTGGCTTGTGTGCACTTACTACAAATCCATACTCAAACAGCTGTGTCTCCAGAGACTGTGCCTACCAGTAAGCTAGCTAGGATATCCAAGGCCAGAGTGCCTTCTTCATGCAGCAACCTTGTGAGCTACTCCATGACACTTCCCCAATGATTTGTAGAAGGATATGGCTATAAGAAACAGTTGTTGAATTGTAGTGCTTTGAAAGGTGTGTGCAAGAAGAACAAAGAAGTAAAAAGGGGTGAGACAGTGCTGAGCTGTCATGCCAGTGTGCTTACATATTATATCAGCAGAAAACATGTAAAAAGTTTTAATTTGGACTGTCTGAACATTGAATCACTCAGCCTAGATCAACATTTTAAAGTAAGGACAGTTTATTAACCTCTTTCAAAGTATTTAATCTTTTTCTTCTTCCCTTTTCCATCTTGCTAGTCATTTATCTTCCATTTCAGGGGAATGGGAAATATTGATTCTTTCAAAAATCATTTTTATAGGAAATCTGGACTGGTACTGGTTTGTGTTGCTTTTGTCTTTAGCTCCAATCATTTCACTGTTTATTTTCTTGCATTTCTTGGGACATTCTGCATATTTCACATCGGTCAAAGTTAAGATTTTGAGTACTTTTCTATTTCTTAATCACATGGTTCCTTTAAAAATATATATATAAAAAAATAAACTTATCTAGCAATTTACAAGCTTATGATGCCTCCCACTAGCAGAAGACAGAGGGAGAAAAGGCTTTCCAAGAAAAAGTAAATGCTTCTCCTTCTGATGGTACATCGGTATCTGTCCCAGCCTGCCACAGCACAAAGCAGACCGATGCAAACTACAGTTCATATCCCTAAATGCCCTCCCCTTCAAACCCCAAAGCTCAAGGTAGAATACCAGATCTCTAGTACTATCATTACCAGTGTCTGGCAGAGCTGAAACTGCCAAAATGCTTTTCAGCTTAGCAGCTGAAATTAATTGCAACTGTTACTCCATCAAGCAAAATATTGATGTTTTCAATTTTCAGTTGCAGCATGAAACAAAAGCGAGACAAACAGCGGATGAACACAAGGCAACTTAGGGAATAAGCAAGAGTGGCTTCTTTCAAAATTATATCCATAACATCCATTCAAGATTATCCAGACTAGATACTTTTTATACTCTAGGAATATAGAAAATACTTCATGGGAAGCAAATCTTTTCTTCCCAAGTTAGTTATTTTACCCCCTCAAAGCTTAGAGGAAGTAATTTAGCTTTAGAATAGTTTTGGTCTAGTTCATATAGATACTACTTAAAGTATTGCTTCAATACTAATTCCTTGGAACCACATCCATCAGGTCATCAAGAGAAACTACTTTAAACATCATTACTACATCCTTAATATCATCCAGGTGCTCAGTGTTGCAGTATAGTACTGAGGAAGAGTACCCAAAACCATTCACTTTTTGTATGGCTTCACATCTTCCTCGTTCTGTTTCTCCCATCTGAGAGGTGTATTTGAACACAGGCTACTTTCCTGCTGCTTCTGGCTTAGAGCAGTGGGTAGCTAAGGCACAACGTACATGGCAGACTGTAAGACAAGTCTTTTTCCCTCTAGTGGCTGTTGAGATAGAAATGAATGGATTAGTATTTTACAGTAAAATTCTCTTTTAGATGAAAGTAAAATAGTTAAAATAAACATCAAACTAACAGTTGCTAAGTTCAATATTTAACAATCTTTTGACTGATAAACAACTTTTTCTTCTTTCAGGTGCTCTCACAAAGCAAACATTTTATGGGCCAGATTCATAGTCAATATAAATCAACACAGCACCACTGAATCAAGGAAACAGTGCAGGTTTATACAAACCATGCTTTCAGTCCATGCATTCTGATTTGGTCATTTCCAATTGTTTTTGCTATTGGTTGCATTCAACTGCAGCCTCTAATACTGTTATCATCTTATTACTAAAATATATCATGTATTTTACAGGTCATCCTTATTACAGGAAATGTAGCTTGGTATTTTCACTTCTTCCCTAGTAAAGATTTGCTGGGCTCACCTTCTGCTCTTTCTGCTACAGTTATTCTTGTTAATACCTCTCCTATGTCACCTCAGATTGGCTTTAGACACAGTGGGCTAATACAAATGAAGTTCCTGTCTAAATAGATTGAGGAAGGCTCCCCTTCTCACCCAGTGCATTCCAGGCAAGAAGCTTCTTCCAATTGCTTATTTAAAAATATATCCGTGAAACAAATTAAAGCTTCATACACCCAATGACTTTGTAGGCTCTCAGGATGAAAATTATATTTTTCTCTCAGCTTGCCACACTAGGCTTGTCAAGCCACTTTTCTGTCTCCTTAAGCATATTAACTCAAGGATAGCATCTTTGCAACCTCTCAAAGAAAAAAAAAAAAAAGTGAAATCGGGTGTTCAGCTGGTACACATCAGAGTTATATTTGTAGTATGGTTGCTGTTTCAACATTTGCCAGAAGAAACATCCACTAAGAGGACCAAAAGAATTAGCTCAGCTTAAGCATCCAAGGTTACCTTAAAACTCAGCCATGAGAAGATGCTCACTCCAGGGCTGAGTCCAGCTGAAGACCTGTTCCAGATCAGTTCACATGGATTAGCCATTTCAGCTAGCTTCCCTTGGGGAAGAAAAAAAAAAAAAAAAGCAGCTGGTACAGCCCCATTGGTACTTAGCTGCTCTGAGCTGCTCAGAAAGTCTTTCATTCCCTGCTCTCAGGTATTACAGGTGGTAGTTAGACATAGGGCACAGCTAATAAATACAAAGAACAAACAAACTGGGACAGTTTTCCTCTCTTCTTGTTCATTCATCCATACCAGATCTTAAGCTCTTCAGACCAAGCCTTGTTTCTCCTGAGACTGCATCAGTTCCTCTTCCCAGTTATGGTACCTAAAACTCTCTGCTAATTGAATAGTGAATACAAATCAAGCAATATCAATTAAGTACTGATCAAGCAAACAGCTGAATACTCATGTGATCAGACTAATTCAGGTGATTAATCATGTAAAAGTACTCAAGGGAAAAGGCTGCTTCTGTGGAGGCAGTCAAGGGACTAAAGGCTTTATAGCATTCAAAGATACATTCCTTGTTTGCTGTCTTTATAATACTGATGTTTCTGTGTTTGTTCTTTTTCTTTTTAAAAATGCTGCACCACTCAAGATGATGATACTGCAAATAAACTTGCATATAGCTTTCCATGTAATAAACATAATGACTTTTAAAAACTTAAATTTTAACTTAATTACATTTTAATATTTTTAAATAAATTATAAAATAAAATTATTAATCTAATTAAAATTTTAAATTTTAGTAAAGTTAATTCAGTTATTAAAAAGGTATCACTTTCTACTGCTCTCTAATTTGTTCCATATTGGTATATTTTGCTTCAAAACACAAACATTAAGATTTCATTGTGTAAGAAATTTAGTACACAAAGTAAGCTTTGCTAAGAAATCCTGATGGTAAGATTTCTTCTCTTAACAGTTTTAGGGTTATCTAGTTCTGTATCACTGGAACGGATTGTGTTTTGAAGAATTTCCTTTACTAGTGTTTAATTACACTCCATGACTTTCTGCAGGACAGCCCTACGAGATAAAGCTACACTGAGTATTTACCAGCATGATGTTTATTTCAACATTTTGCCAGGTCTGATTATTTCAAGAATATTTGCAATGTTTTTCTCTCCCAAAGATGGAGCTTTTCCTTACACGCAAACTGCTTATAGCAAAATATTTATCTTGTTTTGTCATGGAAGAAGTTCTCCTGGATGATGGTCAAGACAAGTTTTTATACTGAATATGAGCTTTGGCTACAACAACAATTTAAAATAAGATTTGTTTTTCATGTTGCTATTTCTCATTCACTTAAGAACTAGTAAATCTTACACAGAGTAAAAAGAAAAACAAAATTGTATACAGCTTTAAAATGTAGTTTGTGGTAAATTTGAAATAATTATATGCAAGGTAGATTTAGTTAAGGTCCCAAGTTTTCTTTTTTTTTTCTTTTTTTTCTTTTTTTTTCTTTTCTTTTTTTCCTTTTTTCCTTTTTTTCCTTTTTCTTTTTTTTCTTTTCTTTTTTCTTTTTTTCTTTTTTTCTTTTTTCCTTTTCCTTTTTTTCCTTTTTTTCCTTTTTTTCCTTTTTTTCCTTTTTTTCCTTTTTTTCCTTTTTTTTCCTTTTTTTTCCTTTTTTTTCCTTTTTTTTCCTTTTTTTTCCTTTTTTTTCCTTTTTTTCCTTTTTTTCCTTTTTTTTTCTTTTAAATCAAAATGCCTACTGATAGTCACCCTGCTCTTCCTTTCTGGAAGAGCAAACATTTATCACAAAAAGAAAACAAAGGGATGCTTAATATGAATAATTAAAGCTTGTACTTTATTCATAGGTAGTTCATGCCTTTTGTTTTGTTAACTTCCTTCAGGGGATCTTTAACTAAATTATGTCTGTAAACTCTTGTTTCTTTTTGGTCTACTTTGCTGATGATAGTTATGGCAAACTAATAGTGATGAGTAAATCACTCCATGCAATGTTTTTAGAGAAAGCGTGACAATACAGTTCAAATAGTGGATGGATCATTTCTGGATGCATTGGAGAGTCTTTGTGTAACCTGAGCAAGTCATTTAATCTATCCCAGTTCTTCAAAATGAAGACCACAAATAGACACACTACCCTGTTTGCAGTGTTTTAAAGACCACACAGAAGAGACATTAGATCATGCCCAACAGCAGATGATTTCTGTTCCTTATTAATAAATCATTTAATTCCACAGAATGAAAGCACAGCAGCATCTCTAAACAAAAAATTCCACAGATGCTCCCAATTCAAACCGGACTTGAGAAGTTTGCTTCTGTGGTCATCTAAATGTGTATTTTAAAGTTGTTTCTAGTATTTCCACCTTTACATAAATATATATATATATATATATTTTATTTCAGCTGTATGCATTCAGTTTATGTTGTTCTTCATTTACCACCAATTAAACATTAATTCCAGTATCTATGTACCCAGTGTTTCTGAAGTACAGAATCAAAAGAAACAAAATCCCTAAAATATACTCGTGAACCTTTATTTTAAAATATAGGTGCCTGTTTATTAGAAATATGTTATGGCTTACTCATATCTGGTCACAACTACACTGAATTTATTTTTGCTCTAATTCAGTACTTGCTATGTTAAACTTGTTATGCTATAACAGGCTTATAAAACTAATATGATGACCTTATGTTTTATAATAGGAAAACCACAAGCCAAACCCCCCTCAGAAGCCTCTACCAGCAGATCCTCTGAACAAAGCTCGTTACAACAGTGCATGCATCCCCGTGCTTGGACACACAAAAGCTGTGCCTCACATTGCTCCTGTAAGGTTAGTTCGCCTCATCAAAATGGCTTGACTTGTAGCACTTGGTTCAATAAGGCGGGTCTAAAGTGTCTTAGAGCAGATCCTCTACACTCTGCTGTAACTATTGCTGAGATCTATGCAACAAACATTTTCTATTTGCTTATATAAAAGCATGCAGTATTGGACTGAATCCCAACAAGAGTATACTAGCACAACTGCACTGACTTCCCCAGGACTATGAGAATTTATAATATACATGAGGGTCAGACTGGAAGCATCTGACAAAAACTGCCCAATTAGTACTTGCAATTCCTTGTAAGAGAAAGGAGTTAATAAGCACTGTTTTCACAAAGCTCTTGCAGAAAATAAATAAATAAATAAATCCTACTTAGCCAGCCCACTTACAGAGTTAGGCTGAGAACTGAATGCTGTTGTTAAAATCACCCACCAATAAAAGCAACTTTCTGTTCACATATTTCACAGTGGAACATCACTTTAAATCATCTGAAAATAATACCCAGAATATTCAGAAAACACATAAGTTACATACATCCAAAAAGCAATGTTAAAAAAAAAAAAAAAATCTAGAAATGAAATAACTATCCCTACTAGAGATGTGGGCTGGGGTGGGGGGATGGAGGTATAATCAAGGCTCAACAGTGCATGCAAGGCCTGTATATGGATTTTTTAACTAGATCAAAAGTATTTTACTGGCAGGCACTGCTTGTAAAGAGGTTTTGTGATTATTTTATATTTCAAAATTATCAGAATGTAATCCATTCCATAATAGGAAGAAGCATAGTATCTCTAAAGATGAAAGGATGAGGAATGCAGGAATTTCATTCTATAGGAAAGAGTGTGTTGGTATATACAAATATATATGTATGTATGTATGCAAATGAAAGAATACATAATAAGTAAATTGCATAGGAAACTAAGAAAAAAACAGGTAAATAGTTGCAGCAGAGATTTTCAGTAGATGTACTATATCATAAAAGAAAAATTGTTTGAAGATCTTGTGGCTTCCTTTTTGACAAAAAAAAAAAAATCTTGAATTTTGACAACTAAACAAAAATGCTGTCAGGCAGTGCAGTCCAGACTATTTACATCACGAAAACCATGTGACCATATTTTTAAGATCTGCACAGTCCCTACAGAAATATGTGCAAGAGACAAACACTTTAGTTGTAGGTAAACTCTAATAGGCCAAATCATAGGTCTCAGCAGCACAGAAAGTTTTGAAAATCCTGTTGTACTTCTTTTAGACTGTGTTCCCATACACAGCTGTCTAAAAATATCATACAATGATATTGCACCACAGTATTGTACTATGAGAAAGACAGAATTGCCACTTTATTAGAGCGTTAGCTAGTGACAAACGTACAGATTTCCTTCCAGCTTCTTGTCATCACTTTCTGAGATTATTCACTTTCTCGTAACAGGATATTTCATATGTCAAGACTTTTTTAAATTGATTTCTCATAGATCCATACCAATTGTACAAGGAGAACCTAATTATTGAATATCACTGTTTCCTCCTTCTCTAATAAGTATCTAGTCTTAGATGGGTTCCTCTTAGGGTTTGTATACAAGTCTCTCTGTATCTAAAGTTTCTGGCTTTGCTGCCGATAACTGTTTAAACAACAATTCCAATTGCTTTAGGGAAAAAAAGTTGAAGTCATTGTTATTTTCTTACCCAATATTCTTCAGTTTGCTATGAATAAAAAGTGAGCTGCGGGGAAGATAAAAGTTGTATTTTAAGCCACAGGAATTCCACTAGTGAGGCACTTAACATTGCTCAGAAAAATTAAAAATAGAATCAAGTTAGTTTCCTAATACCTCTAACAAAAAGACCATAAGAATGCACTTTGATTAAGCTCCTGGCTGTGCCTTCTAGTGAGATAATCTGAAAGTAATAATACTTCCAGCTGACTGCTTCCACTGTTTTAAACCAACTCCTGCTCTGCTACATTTAGTAGTGTTTTTGAAGGGGTGCAAAATTGGTGAGCACCTGAAGAAGTAAAGGGTTTAAAGGACAACAACTGAAACACTGAGCTAGCTTATCCCACTGGCCAGGCATCAATTAACACCTGGGCCCAAAGGAGGAGTCTGCAGGTACCACTTCTGCATCTTGATGGTATGAGTGTACGCTGTAAGGTGTCTGAACTTGTCACAGTATGGCAGCCCCATGCTATTTGCCTGAAGTTAGCTTGGATAGCACTCGCTAAGAGGTTTTACCATTCATCTGTATGCCTCCATGCTATGCTGGCAGTGAGAACTAACAAAAGTTTAAATAACAATTTACTGTTTTCTTTCTTTCCAACAGACCTGCTCCTAAGCATCCACCACAGGTATCCAGGTCCAGCAACACTGCTGATGTGAAATAAATAGGAAATCTGACACCTTTATTTTAAAAAGTGAAGACAGAAGTTTGCACTATCTTTAAACTCCAGCTGGAGTTCATTTTTATGACAATACTTAGAATTTTTAATGTTTAAAACAGCATTATTTTTAAGAATTCTGAGCTACTGCCTTTGGTGCTGTGCTGTGCTATGGTGCTCTGTATACTTGCTCAGGTACTTGTAAATTATTAATTTATGTTGAATATTTATTACAGTGCAGTGCACTGTAGTAGATATTTTTACCATAGCTGAGTTTTCCTAAAAAGGAAGCCTTTTTTTGTAATATTTCAGTGAACTTGAATAATTCTGCTCTATTGGTCCTATGTAGGGTGTTTAGTTTTGATAAATATATAAACAATTCAATCTCAATGGTTCATAGCAAACTCTTGAATAAGTATGTCAGGGTAAAAAGTCTTCTGGAACATGGTGAAATGCCCAATATCTGCACACAGATGTGGAACATGTGTATTTACCAAAGTATCACTCAGTGTTAGCAGTTGTACTGTAATTTCAGTTTTCATGTTACTGTTTGAAATTGTCGAGAAATCTGTGCTGAAAGAGAATGTCTTCCTTTTGGACAAGTTCTCTTATTGAAGAAGTACTGTATATCACAAAACTGTATTTTTTAACCTCATTTTCCTCAAACACAATGTGGTTAGTACACATTGATGCAGATATCAGGCCTTCCAGTGTCATTACATTTTTGATGCTTTGGTAATTAAATTCAACCTATACTGTGTAAGGTAGTACCATCTCACTATGTTACATACCTATACCATTTAGACTGACAACACGTTACATGTAAGGGGTGGGGGGAAGCCAAGCATTACAAAGAATTGCATTTTAAAAATCAATTATTATACTTATTTCTTTTGCCTCATCGCTCTGCTTATCAACTGTATTTTGCATATTTACTACTGTTTTGTATTTAACTTCTAAAATATTGTTCTAGATTTCTTAATTTTCAAATCAAAATACATATTTTAGAACATAGACTTTGGTTATCTTAAGACATGGAAACAAAATTTCATCTCTTTACTATTTACTACTGTTTTGTATTTAACTTCTAAAATATTGTTCTGGGTTTCTTAATTTTCAATTCAAAATATGTGGTAGAGTTACATCTGATCCCTTCTGTACCTTCTCAGTAGCAATGCTGAATACAGTTGTTTCACATATGCTGTAATAAAAATAATTTTCAAATATCAGTTCAAATAGAGGGGGAAGGAGCTATTACCTTACGTAGGTTAGTTTCCTCATTGCCTGTATTTTTTTTTTTCTTTGAGCAAAAATAAAAGCATTGCTAGAAACTTGGATATCATTTCAGTAAGTGTAATTGTATTTAATTTTTCCACTTATTCCTCACTGTAGCAACATAACACTCACGTTTATGGATAAACTAAATAAACAAAAATAAACCATAGTTTACTTTGTTGCTAGATAGCAAAATAAACCACAAGTAAACACAAAACTTTCAATTCTTAAAGCAACCACAATAGTGACACTGGTACTTCATGTATGGAGAACTACTATAAAGTAGGATGTCAACATATTCTAGGCTTGGCAACGCAATTGAAACTAAAATTTCCAGGTAATATTGAGAATGTGTAGGTGATGATTTTTATACGTTTGAGGTATTTTGTGTTTAAAACACTAACTTCTTTCTGCCAACAGTAGCATACGTCTAAAACGGGATGTGGAGAGGGAGGGGACATCTCAACACGCAGCAGACATACGATCTGAAGTCATTTGTTTGAATACTCAATTTTTAGAATAGCAAGTAATTATGCTGTATCAAAATGTTTCCGATAACTGCTGAAGATCATATGGTGAAATTGTAAAGTGAAAGAAGAAGGTGAAACTAAATGACTAAAAATTTCTTAATAGCTGTTTGCAACAGAAGTTCTAATGTCAGTGAATTTAACAATACCACCTTAGGTAAGACTTAGCATGTGTATATTAGGGTAATAATTAGAAATCTAGGAAGTGAAATTGTATTTTGTTATTGTATTATATTGTGAAAAAAAAGCATATGCAGGGAAGTAGTTGTAAGATTGTAGTAGAATTAGAAGAATATGTTTTGTATTTTTGATAGCAATATGATTTCCCAATGCAACAGAAAAATTTGGTTGTACAAAGCAAGGTACATGTCGTTATGCTGCAACTGAGATATTTTATAAAAAAACATGCACACAATATTTTTCAGAGGAAGACTAGTGTGACTTTAGTCAATATACTGATATTTATATATTATTTCCCATACAACACTGTGTACAATGAGGGATGATATTTAACTACTGCATTGGATAAAAAAAGGGAAGTTTGGAAATCCTTTAATTTCTAAGAAAGGCCTTTTGAAAAATGATACTCCAACAGATTTATTATTATTATTATTATTATTAAGGTAAAATATATAATAATATAATAACATCCTTGTGAAAATGTAATATCCTACTGAAGTTGGGAGGGTAATTTGCTGGGAAACATGGGGAAATTATTTAGGAATTAATTTCATTCTACATACAGTACATATCTAATAGATATGAAACACTTGCTAGAGATTGATTTTGTGACATGGATTTTTTTAGACATTTATATCCATAAATCCATTGTCAAAACATGCAAACAGCATGAAGAAAGTTATTTTGTGGTATTACATTTTCCCACATTACATACATGACAGTTCATGACTCACATACTGAAACACAGTATCTGTATCTTCTAAAGTAAAAGTTCTTTCAAAAACAAAGGGCCATTGTGTTCTATGATCTGTCAACAATATCAGAACACCATTTAAAAGTAAAAACAAAATGGTGCAAGGATATCTGTGGTGCAAAGACTGTTTGGGATAATGAAGATCTGGGTTAAGTCAACTGTTGTAAAAGTATACACTAGTAAGAACAGTCTAAGATGTAATAAAAAATAACTGGTCTTAGATTTTTAAAACATTCATCAGTCATACCAAAAATGTTTTCCACTTTAAAACACAAACCAACACATTACATATCCCTTGATACTTCAGTATATGAGAGGAACCAGATTTGTTGATCTCATTACAGAATCATGTTCTCAGCCAATACACAAGATTTCCGAAAAGAAACTCAAAAGACTGAAAGCTTTAAAGCAAAGTTGAAACTTTAGTTTTAAAGTAAACTCCTACGCAGCCTTACTGGCATAGAATTGGAAATACCCATACGTGCACCAAATCCTGTCCCTGTAATTGCAAGCACCAATCTCACCACCACTGAATCCAACCAGTCCACAGAGCCTCTGGGCTGGGCCCTGAGCACACCACAGCTAGCAGGTTTCTCAGGGGATGGTGAAAACCTGTTGGACATACAGAGGAGAGCCTCTTCCACCCAAAAGAAACAAACACACACAGACACTTTTCCAGGTATGGAGAGCAGCAGTAGAAGAATGATATAGAGGTTGTTGCCGAGTGTCCTCAGTACTAGCAACAGTGGAGTTTTTAGGTTAAAATGCCTGGATGATCTCATTAACTGGCTTGTATTCCTTGTTGAGCCTCATACCTGACTGTTGGTGTATTCCTGAGCTGGTGGACAGCACAAGCACCAACACATGCTGCCCCGTACCGTGTCTGCTGTTGGCAGAAGAAGGCAAAGTCCAGCCATTCATCATGGATGAGGCAGGAGAGGACATCCTTTGCTTCTGCAGCTGGGCTGCCCAAGCCCAGAGGTAACAGGGCATCATTAACCAAAATACCTTTTACTGTCTTTAACAATTTATCTTTCTCAAGAAAGAGCAATCTGAAAAAATGTGTATTTACTGTGAATTACTACTAAATTACAAACTGTGAATTAACTACTAAAAACTGATCACTGAGCAGAAAATCATATGTCACATTTTTAACTATTAACACTTTTCTAAAATAAGCAGCTGAAGCACAGGTGTCTAGTGACATGGGAAGTAGTTTTACAGTTTGTATGATTGCATGCATGTATTTTCTAACAGAGTTACTATCTTATGTTATACAGGGCTAAAGCTAGAGATTTCTAGTCTTTCAGAAAAAAAAAAATCATAATTCCTTATGCAAAACAAAGGCAAGCAAAACCAAATATCCTGTAAACTTGAATCCAACAAAATGTTGTTATTGACATATTACAAGCTGATTTTATAACAGCAAAAGAGAGGAGTAGGTATGTACACAATAATCATATAATCTGGAATCCTTCCAGTTAGCAGATATGCAAATTTATACATACTCGGATACAAAATACTATAGATGCTGAAATACATGCTGATGTCTCCTCATCCCTTCTGTCTTCTCCTTCCATACACATATTCCAGCCTCCTCCCTGCTCAGCAGGAGACATGAGTCCTCTTTCCAGATAAGTCCCCTTTCCATAGGCAGGCAAGAACACAATGTGCTCTCCCGAAAGCGGTGCATGACAATGCTGCTATTATGCTAATCAATAGAACAGTAAGTACAAAACACCATAAAAGAAAATGAATAAATACACAGTAAACAAAAAGAAAATTGCATGTTTACCTTCTTTCTCTCCATCAAATCTCTCGGTTTTAGTATTCATAGATGCTTTTTAAAAAAAGCTATCAATTATCAGAGTAGCAAGATCTTTTTTTTTTTAATTCCATGGTATATTTTGAAAGCGTATTCAAAGGCTCAAAAAAAAAAATAAACAGAAATGCAGCTTTTTTCTTGTTTTAAATTCTGATTTCTTCTGATCATTTGAGTATACAATATTAATTATCTTTTAATAACTTCCAATCAAGTAACAGTATTTTTTTAATTTAATTACAAATTACCTTGTAGCAGTAAACAAATTCATTCTTTATCTTAGAAGCATTCCCTGAGATGTAATTTTATAAACTCAGTAATGCTCAATTCATCCTTCCACATAACTATACCAGACATTATGAAAAGATAAAGCTGTCCCATACATTACAGGCAGCCACATTTTTTAACGTAACATTTTTAAGACAGGAGCATTAAAAAACTAGAGTATGTTGAGATATGTTTTGAACTCCTGGAATTCAGTTAGTTTAGAAGTAAAATTCCCAGTGGCATTACCACGAGAAAGATTTGTTTCTTTTCCAGAACATTCTCTTCTTCTCAACTCTAGACAAAGAGGATGGTCTTCTAATTTCAGATTCACCTGTCTGCACAAGGGTGGCTTTAAGGGACTTCGAAAAAGGAAACATTATGCAGGTACTGTGTGCCTGTACAAATGAACAATAAATTTTTAATGTTTTATTACATCTTTTACATATCTGAATTTATATCCTTTAATGTACCTATGAATACACACCTTTCTGGCATATAGCATCAGCACAAGAACAATTTTATGTATTTTTAAATAAAACATTAAAACATGTGACCCACAGCTGTGAACAATCAAACCAAGAGCAGGATAAAAAGCATTTTGGAAACGCTTTAAGGTAGGCTATCTGAAATTACAAAGCATATATTAATTTGAAAAGGTGCTATTGTTAAAAAATGAAGGAATGGTGAGTAATTTTAACTGTTTAATATGCCACTGCAGACTGGTTCGGTATGAATGCAGATAAACTAGCCCACTATTTTTATGAGCCATTCATTTACAACCCTTCAGTTAACCTTCAGTTTGCTAAGCTTTTCACCATCATTGCTCTGTAGCAAGTTTTTACCACAGTAGCAGGTTTTCACTTACGTATGCATTTCTTGTGGAATCTTCCACTTGAAGATGCTTCAAGCAAAACACAAACTGGTAATTCGATAGCTGAGCAATCTGCTCATTATTAAGTACTATCTCTCAATAAACACATTCTTAATTATATTTGGTGTTTTGCCTATGTAACTACCCAAATGGTTAAGAAAATGCAAGAATGCTCTCAACATAAAATACAACATGCTAAGAGAAAAGCACATCTTTCTTCATGTAAGTTCTCACTGCTTTAAGTTCACATATCAAATAAAAACAAAAGTATAAAATAGATTGCCTTTTTCTTGCATGTACCTTACATTGGCACATCTCTGCTATTTATATATGCAGATATTCCCTGAATATTTTCCTTCTGTTAAACAGAATTGAAAAGGGAGAGGATGTGCTAGGAGAAACATCACTTAAACCAGTAAAAACACAGAATTCAGAAAAATAAAAATAAAAATAGATGCACTGGCTATCCTGCAAACACAAGAAGAGCTAAGAACAAATAAATAGCATGTTGCAGCAATACAGTATATAAAGGGATGACCGTTAAGCAGAAAGTGTCACACAGCAGCCTTTGTTCGAGTGATTACTGAGCAGAAATGTAGCACTGCAGAAGTAGCTTACCTGCTTGTCCATGGGCCACAATTAGCTCGGGGCAAGTACACTGGACAGACAGGTCACTTCTCAAGGTTTTAAGTATATGGCTTGAATGGCCTCCCATTCGCTGCATTTCAGCTGTGTGGGAGCATGCCAGCAATTTTAACAGCTCCCACTTCTCTCTCTGCAGGTTTTGGCAAGTTTGCAAGTGCAGGGGAATCATTACCTACAGACCCTTTCCAGTGCAGAGCATGTAAGCAATGTTTGTTAGTATTTTTATTTTGCATTATTTTATGTGTGAAGGACCCTGTGGGGAAAAATAATCATCTGATTAGTCAATATATTAGATAATGCTTTATATGGAGAAAAGGGCCCTTTAAAAAAAAAAAAAAGCAACATTAATTCTGCATTTTTCAATGCTTGACTTTGCAATCATGATGTTACTTGACATAAAGACATCTAAAACTACTTTTAAAACCCTGAAAACACAGAAATCATACCTTATGGCATGCCTGACTTTTTAGTTGACCATCCTTTTTTCATCATAAGCAGCAGCAATAGGTGGGCTTCCAGAAACAACAGTGGGTAGAATACCATCCATGCATCTGATTATCAGTGTCACAGATGGAGTATCTCAGCTCCATCACAGCCAGAGGGACTTTCTGACAGCATCCTGTCATCCGTGACCCCATCCAAGTCTCACCCATTCTCCTGACCTCTTTCCTCCTCATTTCCAGCTCTGGTCTCATTACCAATGTCAAATTGCACCCCCTTCTGCCTATCCAGGCTTCCATGAAAACTTTCTGAACTGCTATATTTTGAAGTCCACATCACACAAAGAACAATGAATAGAAAACTGGGCTCCAGAATTTTCAGTGGCTTCTTTTGGAGATTTCAGTTGTTATTTTCAAAATGCTGAGTTAGCAGAATATTGCTTTTCATTGTAGATACTATCTTGAAGTAGAAGAAATGCTAGAAATATTTTCTGATTTTAAAATTGCCTAAAAAATGGAACAGAGGAAAGCATATCCTAGTAATATGTCCCTTTCTTTTTTTCTAAAGCTATCTATAGATAAGAAGCCGACAGCAAAGTAATATCTCAGGGAGGTTCTTGTATATTCCCCAGTAAGGTGAAATGTTTCTGCAACACTTTTAGAAGCTTCCTTTTGTAAAGTGTTCAATTAACTTACAGATATTTTTTTTAAGTGTATTTTAATTTCCAATTCCAATTTTCAATAGTCCGTTTCTATGAACACATCTCTTGTTCTGGCAACAGGTCCACATCATGGCTTAAAACAAAAATGTATCAAGGACTGGTAGTAGTGGCACTTTCCTTTGGGAAAAACATAACAAACAAAAAGGAAAGAGAAAGATAAATTGTGTTTCTTTGTTGTTGTTGTTGTTGTTGTTATTGTGAAATGTAATAAATACTGACTAGACTTCAATAGAAAAAATAAAAAATGGAAGTTACTTCTTTGAGCAAACTTTGTTTTTTGACAGAGTTAACCCTATAAGTCTGTAAAAGTTATTCCTTGGGTACCTGGTAGCATGGCCATTTCAAAGCAAAGCAAACACCTGAGACCATTACAGCATTTCATTTTACAAACAGGAAAGAAATGCAATACTTTAAACAAATGTTTGAAATGCTAGTTGATGTATTTCCATGCTATAACATGCAGGCAACCATCAAATACATAGCTGTGCTTTAGACGAGTTAATTTATAATTTATACATCCTATTCCCAAAGCTTAGTGTCCTGTTACTTTCTAAGTTGTCTTCCCAGTGTGAAAACTTAATGCAAATTGTATAAAAACACAACTGCTCCTCATCTATCTGTAACAGTTCATTACTATTTCTCTATTTCTGTGCAATCAACATGGCCTGCTATTAAAATCGGCTTGATATAATAATACAACTTCCTCTATTTAAAGTCCAGTTCAATGACTCATTCTGAGTATGCTACATACAATAATATTCTAATTACAATAATGTAAAGTTTTAAAGTAAATTAAAATATTATTTAATACCAGGCTAAGTCAAATGCAAAAATAATGTTTTTACTTCTTTAAAAGAAAGAGTGCTTTTTTCTGAGTAAAATTCAGTAATGGGAATTCATTTTTACGTCCCCATCAGTGTCACTGTCACACAGGGCTAAAAGGGAGTTTTGTCTTAAAAAAAAAATGGGTAATTTACATTAGATTATTTTACTATTAAAGTTGCAAATGACTTTTTCATTCTGAAAGCCAAAAGATGAATTTTTTTTTCCAAAGATAAATCAAGTTAGTTGTAGCCTAGTACACTTTTCTGAAGGAATATTAGATGCCCTAACACCTTGAATATTCTTCACTTCTAGAGCAGAACATAAAGTTGCTGCACAAGCATTGTGCTCATGATTTGAGGTGAAAAAGCATCTCCTTGGAAAATTTAAAGATGAACATTGACAAGGATGGGTAAGAAATGCTAATTTTTTGTTTACTAGAGGGACAGTCATGAAAGTAAAAAAAGGTCCTGAAGATCAGAAGGAAGCGGTAGAGAAGAAAAAAAAAAATCAGCATTTCATTTCCAGCAGCTTAAATGCTGTTTGCAATATCCTCGGGGGAATGCCAAAAAGCATGTTTGTGTATTTGAATTTCTTGCTTTACATCTAACTCTGCATAAGAGAGGTTTTTGTTTTTGTTATGAGAAAACAGCGGCAGTAAATCCCACAGCTACAGGAGAACATTTGGAAGAGGAGGCTGAGCTCCACAATTTAATGAGTGCCAAGGGCCCTGAAGACTGAACACTAGAGGTGAAACAGGCAAGCTACAACACTTAGCTGAGGTCCAGTATTCATATTTTCACTTTCTTGGTGAAAAAAGCACTTCTCTTCCGTTATCTGAGCCAATCATCTCTGAGCTGGAAGACAGAGAAATATCAGTTTTTCCTCTTAGTTTTTTTCTTCTTGTCTTCTAACAGATTGACCAAGCTTCAAATAAACAAACAAAAATCAGAAAAATGGAGAAGGAAATACATTTAAAACAATAAGCCAAGAGCCAGAAAATCAATATGTAGAAATTATTCATATCTGCCTGTGATAACTTCTAGTCTTACAGGAGTCCTTTACAATACTAGAAAACATAAACAACAGCATATTGCATTTAACAATTACAATAAAAGAAAGAGAAATCTATGCTTATTGTAGCTACCTCATTTTTAACAGTAGTTTCTGCTCCACTCTCCAGCAGCGCCAGAACAAGTTCTTCATAATTATTTAATACTGACACCCATAAGTTTAATGGATAATATTTTAGAAGTTACATTATGTGACCTGACACCTGTTACGTCCACACTGTGCAGCCCCTGCCATGACTACAGAGTGGAAAGTGAATCTTAATGTTCAATACTTTGCAGAATCATCAACATTAGAAATTAGAACCTAAAAAACACCTGAGGAAACAATCCCAAAAACAAGCTGCTCCACCAGCAGGGCTGGGAACTTTCTGCTGGAGCGCAGGTAGGTGCACACACTGAGACAACAACCACAAGTCCTCTTTGAAACATGTGATATATGTCCTGTAGCAATCTAATAGAGGTTGCTGGCGGCTGGCATTAAAGTACAGACTAAGGTCTTAAGCAAGAATAAAGCACCAAAGCATTTAATACCACTGTTGCTACTTAGAGACCACATGAGGATGCAGTGCAGAGTCATTAGATTAGTGCAGAAATCATTAATTTGATTTTGGCAGTAACTAAAGCCTGGTAACGTGGAAACTGCATCAAACAGATGATTGGAAAGAATCTCTAGGCAATGCCCACGCAGTCTGCACCAGGCATACACACTTGTACAAAAACACAGGTCAGGAACAGCTGCAAAAATTAATCAAACTCCTCCTTGTTTATCACTGACATAATTTTGAAGTGCATTAGGAATGTATCAAAAATATATTCATTCAGTGATTTGTTTACAATTCTTTTCCCTAAAAATGTATTTTGTATGAATTTTGGACTATTTCTTCCTTTGCAGTTATTTTCAACCTACAACTTTAAATCACAAACCTAAATTAAAGAAAAATAACAGCTTGGAAGAAAACAAATCCTCCAGATTTACTAGAGCAGAGAGATTTTAGTCTTCCGAAGCTCGCGCTCCCTCTCTGGAGCCACCTCCGGGACGTGCAGGCACTGCAGCCCGCCCAGAGACCCTGCCCTGGTGCTGCCCCTGCGGGTGCATGCCATGCCGCAGCCCCATGACGCGCACGCTCATGCTTGCATTTTGCTATTCACTTCTCCTTCCAGCAGTCCTGGACAGCCTTGGTCCTTCTCCACACAGAATCCCCTTCCCTCACTTATTCCCTCTTTGGGTCTTTTCCTGTCACTCATTCCTCATTTTGTTGCATCCTCTTTGTGCTCAGTTGTCATTTTGACAGACTTAGAGCTCCCCTAGCCATTTCTATATAAATCCTCTAGATGAATGAGCTTCTTTTCTCCTTCTGACTTCAGCCAAACCTGTCTTTTCAGTGTTAGCTTTGTTTTCCCATGGCACGTGGACTTGAGCCATTCCCCAGGCCACGCTGTGCCCAGCTCAGATGGGCACACTCGGTGTTTCTGCCAGCAGGGAGAGCCCCGGTCCTTGGACACACACTGTGGGTACAGCTCATTTTCTATGCTGGTATAAAGCCAAGTTCCAGATTTGCTACTTGAGTAATTCCCAGTGTCAACTCACAACTCCAGTGCACAGCAGCACAGATTTTGCTGAGGCACAGACAGACCATTTTGCTCTTGCCAGACCTTTTTTTTCAGCCAATGAGGTGAATTCCAAAGCTAGAGGTAATTACAAAGGAAAATCCTACACAAGCCTCTTTAAGGAACCTCGTCTACTGCGCATAGTTTTGTGTGCCACAATATAAGGACATAAAACTAAAAGAGGGCTACAAAGCTGGTGAAGGGTCTGGAGGGCAAGACGTATGAGGAGCGGCTGAGGTCCCTTGGTTTGTTCAGCCCAGAGCAGAGGAGACTGAGGGGAGGCCTCATGGCGGCCTGCAGCTTCCTCACGAGGGGAGCGGGGGGGCAGGCGCTGATCTCTGCTCTCTGGTGACAGTGACAGGACCCGAGGGAACGGCATGGAGCTGTGACAGTGGAGGTTCGGGCTGGATGTTAGGAAAAGGTTCTTCACCGAGAGGGTGGTCGGGCACTGGAACAGGCTCCTCAGGGAAGTGGTCACGGCACCGAGCCTGTCAGAGTTCCAGAAGTATGGTCACAACGCTCTCAGACACACAGTCTGATTTTTGAGTGGTCCTGTGTGGAGCCAGGAGTTGGACTCAGTGATCCTTGTGGGTGCCTTCCAACTCTGGATATTCTATGATTCTATGATTCTAATTTCTGCCATGAATCTTTGCAGCCTCAGATGTGTACTAGTAAGTTCCAGAAGCACTATCATAAATAACAGGAAAGACAGTTAAATGGATTGATTGGACTTTCAATATGCTCACACTTCAGATTTCTCTTCTCTTCCAGCTTTGACTTTTCCAGGCTGCTGCAAAGCCCTGACACCTTGCTCTGTTCTGCAACACTGCACCCCAGCATGGCCTCAGCGCTGCCTGTCTACGTCCCCCACGTGCAGTGTGCTGAAGTTTCTGAAGGCTGTAACCAAAATGTTTTTTCCAATGAGAGGTCTGGTTGCTGCTGGACTTCTAACTTAACCTCACTGACTTCTTATTTCAGCACTTCAACCAATGACAACTATTGACTATGCTGTCTGTCTAAAAGTCTTTTTAATTTCAAAGCCAGTACTTTTGTCAGGACCAACTTCTAGTCCCAGATCCTTTTACATTGTTTTTTATGTGGCTCAGGTCTCCTCGAGGGATCAGTTAGTGCTATCACACGCTCATCTGAGCAAATGTGTTCATCACCTGGCTCCTTGAGAATGGGTACAGCTACAAGCCTTCCACAGCAAAAAAATAAAGACCAATTGCCCTATACATGTCTGTGAAGCAGCCAGAGTGGAAAACCAAAAGTCATAACAATCTCCACCCTGAGTGACAATATGGTCACTGGAGCCTTGGAGGATTACTACAGATACAAAATTGGTCCAGCTATTCTATAAATGTTGAACAGAGTTCATCTCATCAGAAACCAAGCAACTTCAATGCCTTCCTGATAGAACATGCCTATTCAAGAAATAAGGACACGGAGATGCAACAATAAAAACATTATGGTTGCAAGGAAGTCCCAGAGAAGGCACTGAATTTGGTAGTTTTCCAATTGATATTCATCTCCAATGGCAGTCTGAAGTCAGCCACAGTACAACAAGCAAATGGGCCAAAGCTTAAAGAAAGGTTATTTCTAAGTGCTAAGCTCTCAGGGATGTGCTGTTCTGCACCTTGCCCTTTCTCTTCAAAGCTTCTCTCCCCCAAAGACAGTCAGCAGCATTTCTCCCTCACCCCCCAAAACTGCCAGAACCAAGTAACCATATGCTTAGGTTAATCTGGGGAGCAGAGTGGTATGGGATGTAAGACAGGGAATCTCAGCACATCCAACCGCTCCCAAACAAGACAGCACTGGGAAGAAATGGGATTTGTAATGGGAAAGGAAAACCCAGCCTCACCCTCTGTTCTACAAAAAGGAGTACAAGATTAAATTCTAGCCACAGTACACAGGTTTTGACTGACACCTACACTATTATAGCACTTCTTAAAGTCATATTATCCTGACTACCTAAGAAAATAATTAGGCAAAATTTAAGCTTGTGTAACACGTTCTCTTGCCCCTTGCTCTGTCTGTGCTCCTGCAGGAGCCTATATCAATCTGATTTTTTTCTTAATCTAAGCTTGTTTTACAGGTCATCAATTTAATTTCTCAGTGCTTTACGTTCTCTACTATTCTCAATTAGAATAACATTATATCCATCAATCCTTATCTCCGAATCTTCAGCTTTTCATTTAGCCTCCCAGCAGTCTTGATCAGAGCTTTTCTACACCTTATCAACTGCAACCATGCTGATTAAATTATACCACCCATTTGCTAATATTTACTGAGCCATTACTAAATATGTCCAATTTTGTTTGCTAATGCAAGTTTGTGTCTCTCTCTGATGTGAAACCAAAAACAGGCAATTCTGCCTATCTCCTGTTTCATGGAAGCTTACAAGTAAAACAAAATGTCATACTTTCAATAAAACTATAAAACTTCCAATTTTAGGAAAGGAAGGCCCCTTCTCATATCCTCTATCAGCTACAAATATGAGAATTTCCTTTATCCCTTGTTCCCTATTAAGGAACCATTATTTTCCCATTAATGAAATACAGCTAAAGAGGAGAGGTCTAATTACAAAACCACTGCAGTGAAGGCATCACTTTCCTAAACTTGTAGAGGTTATTCTGTTTGTTTTTATCGCATTAGTGAGCTTTCATCCACTCCCCCATTTTTCAGTCATTTTCACTGTTCTTTACTTTTCTGAACCCACGTCACTGTCATTGTCCTTTCAAGCAAATAATTTTCCATTAAGCAGCAACACTGCTTTGCCCAGATGATTCAGAAATGCACCACTGCAGGACTAACATGAATATAAAAGATTAACCTCTTCACATCTGGGACAATGCTGTCTTCTCTGCAAAATGTATAGATAACACCTACCTTACAACCGTCATTAATTATCCTTTCAGTAATGGGACAAAGTCCTCCATCTGCAGCCACATACAGGACCTCCAAAAGTCTAGCTTTCCAAGAAGCACTTTGTGATCTGAGGTACTCAACAATATCCAGGTGGCCAGCACAAACAGCTAACATCAGACTGAAACATCAAAAATACAGAAAAAAAAAAAAAATATATATATATATATGTATATATTAACCTGCTGCAAAACCAGGACATCATTATCACTGTTCAAAAAAATAAAATAAAATAAAATAAAATAAAATAAAATAAAATAAAATAAAATAAAATAAAATAATAAAAATTAAGTGTAATCACTGCCATGTAAATTTCTGACAATAAATTAAAAATGTACCAGTGGTAGCCTAACTCTATTATGTGAGAGACTTGAAAATACTTGACCTTGAAAAGACAAGGAATAATATTGTGAATATATTTTAAAAGCTTGACGCACTGCTAAGAGCTTTCTGAAACCTCTTGGAGGGTCATCTCACTTCAAAGGACAGAAAGAAGAGGAACAAGAGCACAGAAACAAGCACTGAGAGATCCACATTCAGATCTCGACTCTTCTACTGCCTTAATTATCCATCAGTTCAGAAAGGGAATGTCATTACAACATCCAGACTTTACACCAAACTCCATCCTTATTCCCACTGAATTCTCAGTTCCTGATCTGGTGCTGGATGCTATTGAAACCTAAAGGACCTGGAGTTGGGCCTCTATCTCAAAAGAGAAGAATTGTGGCTCTAAAATAGTTTTTTTTTCCTCCTTGGGTAAATTCTTAAAACACCCTTTTCATACTTAAACAGCAAGCGTATTTAAGATGCTTTTGTTCTCCAGAGGCTTGTTACTACACTTCTGTACCGCCTATTGCTGGAGGTTAGTGGCACTAAAATAAAACCAGCAGATGGGATTCTGTGATAGTTCTTCAAATTCTTCAATACAGTCAAGCATGTGCGCCTGGAACAGCTTTCACCATCTGTTTAATGTCTCCATCAGCTCTCCAGTCAAGCATTATCTCCAGCACAAAAGGTAAGATCTTAAACTCTGCACCGTTTCTTCAGTGAATGTCTAGAACTGCCTTTATCATAGGATCATCGGATCATTAAAACTGGCAGGGGCCTGAGGAGGTCTCTAGCCCAGCTCCTGCTCAAAGCAGGGTCAGCCCTGAAGTCAGACCAGGTTCCTCAGGGATACATCTAGTTTGGCCTTGAAAACTTCTAAGGATGAAGATGGTCCACAACCTCTCTGGGCTACCTCTTCCACTGCTTGGCTGTCCTCATGGTGAAGAGCTTTTCCTCAGATCCAGCCAGAAACATCTTCTCTTTCAGTTCATGTCTGTTGTCAAGTCATCGGTTGACTTTAAGAACCTATAGGATTAGACAGACGGAAGGTGTCAGTGAAGCTTAAAACATTAGACTAACAAGTGTTTATCTTGCATTTTAATTCTCATCCTTTCTCTCTTTTTAGTGAATATTGTTCTTCAGATGCTCTCAACAACTACCAGCCACTTCAGGGCTTCTTGGATCATCCACTTCTTAATTCAGTTTAAAATTATTTTGGTTCTCAAGATCTTAACCAAATCCACAACAGGAAATGAAAATAGGCAAAATAATTTTTGATCAGAGTAATGGAAATAAAAATACTGTGCCAGAACCATATAATATTTTAACACTGCAGCTAAAGAAATATCTTATCAGAAGTTATTCTTTTATTTGTTTTCTTAAAAGATGAATCAGGTGATTGTGTTAATTTTCATCTAACATCCTCTGCTACTATGACTCTTCTCTGGTCCCTCGGTGTGGTTCCCCTGTATCTCTCATGTGATACTATATGTTTATATATAGCATTTATATGTATATACACATATATCTTAAAAATTGAGAATTCAGGACTTAAAGAGATCTTCCAGGTCATCAAGTCCAGCCTCCTGCTATTGCAGGCAACCATATTATTGTATGCCTTTCAAAAATCTAGCACACAGTCCTCAGTGTAATTACATTTTTTCCCCTGCTAGCTAGATAGTTAGTCCAAAAATCTCACTATGCTGATGTAGAAAACCTTCTTTTTTTCCTGTGACAGATATCTTTATTCGGTTCTGTGTATTACAGTCAGACCAAATCTGATTGGTGCTTAATTATCTGCAGTTATCTCTCAGAGGTTACAATTAACAAAACTGTAGGACTCTCTCAACTAATGAGTCTTCAATGCGGTGCTTGGACAAATAAAATTTCTGAGTCAATCACTTCAAAACCAAGTGCCAGTTACCAATAGTAGAAGTTTTCTGTTTATTTTTCAAATGAGAAATAATTTATATTTATCACAGTGCTTTTCCCAGTATGAGGATATATTTATCCCACTAGTAAGCAGACCTACCAACATGGGAACAAATATGCAAAGTGTCAGCTACATTATGGTTAAATTCACGTAAAAGGTTTGTTGTCTTGGATATAGCAAAGTATAATTTGATTCAAAATGTAATATTATACTGGCTTAGCCTGTCACTGATATAATATTTCTACACCAGACCAATACATAAATATGCAGTAAAGAAGATAAACAAAGCAAATTAAGCTGTAAGCAGAATGCAGCTGTGATCACTGTCCATCCTCCTCAAACCACTGCAGTCCAGCTGACACTGCAGGGAAGGGGTTTGTAGGAAGAACTGCACATGGGGCAGTGCTGAAAGCACGTCATGCACCCTGCTTGAACAGCCTGGCTGAATGGGTGAACGTGATTCAGAATTCAGGCAATTAGTCTAAAAACTTTATTTTAGCTAGCAAAAGTAGCAATCCTGTTCTATAATACCCTGTATCATTGAATGTACAGCTGCACACTGACTTTAGCTAGAAAACCTTAAATGTTTGCTAAGCTGAGAAAGTAGCCAAACCCCATCTCCTTGGTCACAGATAAGTACTTTGACAGAGATAACAAGAAAACAAAATGTGTTTGTTTGTTTGTTTGTTTGTTTGTTTGTTTGTTTTAAAGCAAAGACAGTAAATCATAACATTTTTTGAATGCAGAAGAAAGCTGACAAACTTTGGGACAATTTGTGTAAGAAAGTATTTGAGATGGTGAACCCCATCAGTTCCTGAAACATTTTAAGCAGTCCAAAAACGATGGGCTGGTCATAAAAGAAACCATGCAACACCATTCCTTCCTGCTCAATTTTTGAAAATATCACACAGAGCAGCACAGCAACTTGTGGGGTATAAAACTGCCCAGTAAAACCAGCACTGTACCAAAATACAAGGTAATTCAGCAGCATGTAGTTTACAGACACACGCATGCTCCAAGGGAAAATCCTACAGAAGTTGGGTGGCTGTCCCACCAGATAAGGATATACAGCAACTGTGCAAAAACATGTGCATGAGTTACTTACTGAAGAGCTACAGGCAGGAGAAATAATTTCCATGGATGACCAGAGCTCAGGGCAGACAAAGCCAAAACAGTTAAAAATCATCACAAGGAATATAGGTTTTAAGAATAGGATTACTGGAGGCTAACAAGAAGTTTATCAGCCTTCCCCATAATCATCAGTTCTGTGATTGCCAACCGTTAGGCTTGAATAGGTGTCAAACAATGCAGCAATCAGCACACAAGTATTTTTATGGATTTACAGAACAAGTAAGAAAAAACTGCAGAAGCCCCAGAAAAGTCTTTATGCCGAGGATCTGTAACTAAAGCCATAGGACTACCTAGCTGATACACTTTTACATACAGGATGGTGATGGCATTTAGTAATTTAGCCTAGAAATAGATATAATTACCCACCTACAGAATGCTAGACCTAAAATGACATTATTTGGATGGTACCATCCAGTCTACAGAAATTAAATTCTGTAAATGAAGAGCAATGGCTAATGCAGATTAATTTAATTTGGGGCCACCTGCCCTTCTTTGGTATTATGCTCTTGAAATAGTGCTTCTGCACATCCAGCCCACCAGAATCACCTGACAAACATCCTCACTGCAGTTCTCTAATCCTTCAGTAAAAGGTTCTTAAAAAGTGACCTACAACCAAACAGAAATTGGCATTTGACTACATTTTGGATTTTCAATGAAAATAGCATAATGCCATTCCCAGGATTCTAGAGAAGATAATCAGCAGGACACAGCATGGTGTACATTGATGTGCAGGGACTGTTTGCTTTTGAACATGGAGAAACAAGCTTTCTTCAAGCAACTCCCTCACAAAATGTGCATCGAGTAGACGGGTCTGGCACAGAAAGGGATGCCAAAGATCTCAGTGCTCCCCTTGTTATGCAGAAGTCTCCTGGAGTTTAGCTGGGGACAGACTCATTTTAAAATAAAGATATTAATTTTTCTTGGTTTCTTTATTTTCAAATCTAAGAATAAAAATGTAGAATGGTAAAGGGGAAAAAAATCACTGTTGGTTAAATCTAAGTATATGCAGACCTTCAGCAGTACATAGGGAATGCATACGTAAAAGGTTTCCTCTCTTTGGATCCCATCAAAAAGTCACCATTGCAGACAACGTTCAATGCTCAGAATTAAGGTGAAGGTGGATTACCAGAGACCCCCAGTTTCCTGCACAACACAAACATGAAGGCACAGACACAAAATCGTTGATTGTATGTTTTTCTTCCTCAGCTGCTTGGTACCACTTTTCTGGCTGAAAATCACCATTCCCTCCAGAGAGTCTGCAAGCAAATTCTCACTGACTTCACTGCGAGATCGACCAGCTCCAAGCAGGTTCTCTGGACATTTAAACTAAGTGGCTTAGTGGGAACATGCACAATCGTATACATGGGCTAAGGGAATGGTATTGTCCAGGCAGAGGCCTCCATGAGCTTTAACAGTGTTCACCTTCAACACCTATAGCAAAATATGGAAAATATTGTACTATCTGAAAATTAACAAGACATTTTGCAACCGTGATCTCATCTAGATTACAAATCATGATCTCCAGATAAACATATATATATATTATATATATATAAATATAAAAATATTAATATAGAGATATTAATATAATTCTAGATATATATAGCAATATTTATGTTGTACAGTCACTATGCATCATACAAGCACTATATACATACCTTTCCATTTCCATTCTTCTGATGGACATCTATTACCTTTTGCTTCAATATTTTCTTAAGTCTGATAAAAGTCACTTAAAAAAACTCTGTGATTTTTTCACTAAAACAGATATTGAAAAATAATTAAAGCTAGATGAGCATATGGATCATGTATTGATAACTTTTTAGAATGTTTAGAAGCCATGTTACTTAAGGATTTCTTATTAAAAAAATGAATTTGAAAGTAAAAAAATAATTGTGAATGTGGTATTTAATAATGAAATTGCACATTAAACATTATATAGTCCATATTTTTCACATTGCACCTTGATCAATTCTTTTTTTTTTTTTTTTTGGATGAAAATACAGGGGCACAATGATAGAAATTAAATCAATTGGGTGAGATAACAAAAGGCAGTAGTACCTATTATGTCCTTTCTGAGAAGCTACCAACAGAGGCATAAAACCCAATTTATCAGGAACATCTACCTTCACATGCCTACAAAAAAAAAATAAAAAATCAGGCAAATATTGGCAGAGAAAACCTATTGTATAATGGTTTAAAATATTCTAACCACCCATACATTAATTTTTGTCAATGGTATGAGAGAAAATGGTTACAGAGTAAGTTTTAGATAAATTTGCAAAAAGCTAAGCCTGATATATATTCAGTCTCAGAATATACTGATAAATGAATGTTGAAAGACCACAATAGCATGTCATTTATAGTATTATAACATTATTATGGCAATTGTAATGTAAATAACATATACAGAACGTTATATAATTATTAAACCATTTAAATATCACTGTAATGTTAATTATGATGCACATAACATGATTTATTTAACACTATTTATAGTTTATCTATTTAACACTTCGAATTCTGATAATTTAGACCAGAACATTTCCTTATCCTCACTGAGGAGTGTTACAAACTACCTCTACATAGTTCACGCTTACAGCCAATGGAGCTGTCCTCTATTCATTGGTTCTCCTATAGAAAGTATAGAGCAAAGTATTTTTTGAAAAAAAAAAAAAAAAAAAAAAAAGGTTGGATGAACTCATTTTAGTAGCATAGCATTAGCCTAGTACTGGTGGTCATCTAAAAATACAAAATATGGTCAAATAAAATGTATGTATCTGTTAGATTGACAATTATTTGTAACTTCTTGCTACTGAAACAAAAACAGACCTTATATTTGGATTTTTCATTTTCTAGTTCTTTGTGTTTATTAGCTTGGCATCCCAAAGCAAGTATTTTCCAGGTAAATACACAACACTGGCACAGCCCAGAGTCACCTGGAGAGGCCCCCAACTCTATGCGTAAAGCGGGGAAATAAAGACAATAAAAGCTCAAAGAAACAAGCTGCAAAACCTACTACAAGGAATGTACCTAGAGGCAAGGGCAAAACAAAAGATAAGAACACAACTGAGCACAGAGGTACTGCTTAATTCTAAAATTACTTGTAAGGCGGAGGAAAAGAAGAGAATAAGACAAGAAAGAGGAAAAAAAAGTATGAAAGAAGGGGAAGGAAAGGAGAAGAGAAGACAAAATTTTTTCCAGTTGAATTAAAGCGTTATATTTGACTGCATTATACTTCCCTGTAAAAATGTCACAGGGATAAACCACTTTCTTTAACTGCAAGTTGATCTAAGAGCAGGATAAATTAAAAACAGCCTAATAAGGCAGAATAGTTCAGCAATTATCTCAGTAAAAATCTCTTTTTTATTTTTTATTTTTTATTTTTTAATAAGGAGTATGCATATTATACTTTTCAGCTTTACTTATATTCTGACACTAACACTCTTGCTTGGCCATCCAATTTTGTGCTTAGACATCCTCTTAGGACTCCAGGTGAGTGCCCCTCTCTCAGCGCCTCTGCTGCCAATGAGCATTCAGAAAGAGGCAGTAGGACAAGGTCCCAACCCAAAAGAGAAACTATAAATTAAACTAACAGACCACTCATGGAAAATAAATACAATGAGATGAAGACCTACAAAGAACAGGTTAAAAAAAAAAAAAAAGGAGAAAAGGCTCAAGATGAAAAAGGCTCATTTAGACTGAATGGGACAAAAACAATAGATTTGAGGGTGAAGACAGGGTCAGACAAATGACAGATATAAGATGTTTATATCTCTTTTCCTCCTTGATTCATAATACATACCTATATGATGGTAGCCAGTAACATACCAAATTGGTAGAAGTTGAACCAAACAAATTGTATTTTACAGTCTCAAATCACTGACATAATCTAAATGGACAATGTGCAATGAGCACTGCCTATTTGTACTCACTGTCATGATTTTTCTGTTTATACTGATGCAACTGCACTTAAAAATGGCCTTCAAGCCTAATTTTTTCCTTGAAACAGTCTCTGCTGAACTTCTTTGTAAGGGTCACACAGGAAGCCATGGAGTTTCCAGAGTCACCACTGAGACGATTCATTTAAAATCCAAAAGCTATGGATAGATACAAAACTGGTGATTAGAGGCATGAGGGCTAATAAGATAAGAAATGAATTACAAGAAGTACACTGAAGTGAGCCTGGCACAGGGCCACCAAGATGGCCAGGGGCTGGAGCACACGGCTTTCCAGGATAGGTTGAGGGACCTGTGCTTCTTCTCTTGAGCAGAGATGGTGGTGAGGGGACTCTGTGGGCTGCCTTCAGCTACCAGCTGGAGGGTGCAGAGAAGGAGAAGTGACTCTTCCCACAGATACACAATGGAAGGATGGGAGGCAACACACTCACCTTGAATGATGGGAAAGTCTGGCTCAATATAGGGAAACTTTTTTTGTTTTGTTTTTGTTTTTGTTTTACCATGAGGTGGAAATCACTGGAACCAGAGCCTAGAGAAGCTGTGGGATCTCCATCCTTGGAGAGCTTCAAAACTTGAGTGAACAACCTTGAACAACCTGCACTAACTGGATCTGGTCTGAGCAGAAGGCTGGAGGCTGGACTGGGTGGCCCACATGGGCCTGTGGTTCCACACAAGAAACTTTTGTCAGAGTGGGAAATCTTCACAGTTTGGTATAAATATTAACAAGAAATTCATCTTTCAGCTAGAGACATTAAATATGATTTTCCCTTGGTTTCATAAAGTGATCTGACCTTTCACAGGAAATGTGATTATTAGATGAAAACAATGAATCTGTGAGGGTGAAGGTCGTGTATTTGTCTTTTGAAATAAATTCTTCATGTATTCTCTGACCTGCTTCGTTGCAAATGCACAGGCAGTCCTATTGCATTGTGATAACACCTTTATTTACAGAATTTAAGGCTGCACTGAAAGCACTGAATAAATGATGAGTCCGTTGGTGAAGACATTCACTAATTAACAAGCAGCAGCTGTTTGTCTTTTTTTTTTTTTTCAGGTACAATTGATTAAAATTGCATGCTTCATTTAAACAGAATTCTCTTGTACGTTACCAAAGAGGGAGAGAAAACTTCCTTCAGATAGAATAGTTGCTTTTCTGATTTATTGAACCTCTTTCCAGCTGAATACAAACTAGAAACCTATTCTGTTTTATTGTGTATAATATGCAGACGCTATTTTAAAAACCAAAGTTTAAATATTTTGAATGTTAATCAGAAATGAACTACAACAAAAAACAGTTGGTACAACAAATTATTTCAGGCTTAAATTATACTTCCTTTGCTATTTAGTTCATGTGTGTGAATATATACATATACACACCATAACACACATGTATACGCTATTTATACGTCTATATAGCAGAAAAACAACATGTTAGTATCAAGACTTTCTGGATGTTAGACCAAGCAGAGGATTGCTATGAACCAGCATGGTCTAATCTGCAATGCAACCAACCTACAGCATAACTACTTAAAGAGATTTCTGCTTTGTTCAGCTGTGAAATATAAAAGCTTGAATGTGGTTAGAAAGTATCTAAACAGAGACCAAACACTCATGATGAGATCTCAGCTCTTCAAAGTAGTAAGCAAAGGCACAGTGGGATGCACTGACTGGAGACCAAAGCTAATGAAGTATACACCAGAAACAAGGCGTATGTTTTAACTGGGGTAATTAATCTCTGGAACAATTTACCAACCGCTGTAGAGGATTCTCCACAGTTATTCCAGCTCAGCCATGAGCAAGAATTTGTAAAGAAAATCCTATTGCTTAGGTTATGCCAGAGGTTAGATGCTGCCTGTAATGATCCAGACAAAGAGTTTATGCAACTTGTACAGTAATACTTTGCAAGTAAAAAAGTATCTTAAGCTAGCTCTGGGTACTTGAAAAGCTCAAGGATTGTTACAAACATGTGAAGAAGTAAGTCTCAGCTTTGGAAGATCTGGTTCCTATCAAATGAACCTGCTCAAGCATACTTTACTGCATCTAAGTCTCTGAAATATTCCACTCAACAATTTTTAAATACTATCTATTTTAAGCATCAAGTGCATCTATGAAAGCATATGTTTACATTTTATGAAAACTTTCTTTCTTTCCCAATGGAAAAATATCTGCAATGCCAAGTTGGACTTACAAGGAAAAAGGCTCCCTGTAAAAGACTGATTCCTAAAGTCATTTCAGGTGTCATCTAAAAATATGCAGAATAAAAACTTCAGAAAACTTGAACATGAGTTGCCAGATTCCAGGTAGACATTACTCAAGCCTCAGAATATTTATTAGAAAAAAAAAAAACTATTTATTATTTTCATTGCTAATTATTTTAATATTATTCTCTTGATAGCTGAACATCTGCCAGTTACAGAAGTTATTCTTGCTTCTGTCTAAGAACACTGTTTCTGTCGTTGGTGTCTTCCCACTGAACACCTCTTTGACTGCAATTTTTAACAACTTCAGAAGTACAACATGTTCAAGGCACAGTTTTCATTGACCAATGTCTTAGACAGCTGAAAAGCAATATAACTCATATTCTCAATAAAACAACAACAACAAAAAAAATGCTTTCTAAGTCCCAGCAAAGGGCATGCATGTCCACATTTTTTCATTTTCATAATCATAGTCTTCCCAGATACACAAAACATGACATAGACTACATGGAAAGTACAGAGGTTCTTTTCTACCTGCTTACCTTGAACTATCAATGTTTGGCTAAGGCAAAAAGATTAAAAAAAAAAAAAAAAGAGGAAGAAGGAAATCTGGTAACATTTTATTCTTCATTTTTAAGATTATGTTAGAGAGCCCTTTAGAGACTACTATAAATATAATTTAATCTACAGAATAATTTTAGCCCGTATTAGTTAATCTGAGTATTAAAGTAAAATTATGTGATTTCCCTCATGTCTGCTCAGAAAACACATTATGTTCTTTGAGCATTCCCATTTTTTATTTTTTTTTTTAATCTAAGGAATCCTTGAATTAAGGACTTAATTAAAATTAAATTAATTTTAAATTTAAATAAAGGATAAATTAAAATCTCTACTACTTATTAGCAGGGAACACAGAGATAAATGGACTATAAGCATAAGATCCTTTAGTACCAGTGACCTTAAATCAAAATCTGTATGACATTCTTGGCTCACAGCCACCTACAACATGACATGTAGCATATCCTCTAAAGCAGAAAAGAAATCCTCATATGATCATTCAAATATTCCAAACACTTTCCAAATATTTCAGCACATAAAAAGGGATCAGAAATGTTTCTACACTGTTTTCAAAACCTATGCATTACCCTTCAAAATCAAATGTCCTCAAGTTCTGCATCACTGTTCCCATACTGATGCATCTGTCAAATCTAGGCATGGATATAATCTATATTAGAACATAATGATTTTTTTCATTAGAAGCAAAGTCATAAATTAAGACCAGAATGCAAACAGTATAATCAGTGCTGCTCCAGTTAGAGCAGGGTGTTTTCAGTTTTCTCATGTCCCTAGTAAAAGGTTTCCTCCAAAGAGGCAGAGGCCATTCTTACAGTGGAGTTAGCAGCAAATATGCTAGAACTGCTGTACTGGTACAAATTTTAAAACCATCCCACGCAGGAAAAACCTGATTTGTAAGTAGCGTTAACTTTGCCTAAGTATCAGCTATTTTTGTGTGAAAAAAAAATGGCAGATAGAGACATGAAAAGACATTTGTGCATATGAATATCTCTGTAGATGTAGTTAAAGAAATATTTGAATATTATACATCTTGGAAAAACAGTAAAGAAGAACAATATTTTTTCATTTGCAGATCGTCTATAAATATGAACACTAAAATACTTCCAAAATACAAAAGTGAGGAGCAGGTTTTATCACAAATTCAAAGTGAAATATTAATCATACTTTTACAAAAATACTTAAGTCCAACCAACTACACCTGCTATTTTACAAAACTGCTCCTTTGAAAGAGCTATGTTTATCAGAAATTATTAGAAATTATTTTAAAATTCAGATATTTTTGAATGCTCGATTCAGTCAGAGAGGTATTTGTGGACTACAAAGTCAAGTGAACAAATTATAAAAAATGCTAGTACTAATACAGTCTAATTCTGCCACCTAGTGACAAACTTCCCTACATAAATTTTCCAAAGCTATTACTATTCGTGTGGGAAGAAGACACTTTCACGTGGAGGAAAAGGAGCAGAGCATGCAGCCATGCAACGCCAAGGGCTGTGGTTCAGAAGCGAGCAGTCTCCAGGAGGTTCCACTCCTGGGAAAAGGCAGCTGCAGCGTGGTGCCGCTGCGCTCCCACCCGCTCCTCCACGGGGTCAGGAAGAAGCTGCCCAGGTACAGGCAAAGCTGTGTATCAGCACACAGAAACTGGAGAGCAAAAAAGGAAGGGAACGGAGGAAATGTTAAAGCACCGATATCTAAATCTCTCATCCTGAAACAGTGATTTTCTTTTTTTTTCCTTTACAACCAAGCAAGCAAACTCTGAATTTTACCAACACTAACATTTCATATTTAGTTCATAAGTAAAGGAAACGGAGGCTAAAATTTCTTCAAAGTTAGCCTAAAACATGGACAGCTACTTGTGTTTAAAAGACTATATTATACCTATGCCTACTGCATTTTTGTTACTATATACATGCCTTTACCTTTTCCATTTCATGATTTGCTCTCACTTCAATACCATTTTCTCTAAGTGGAGAGAAAACACTTTGGTATATGTAGCTAAATCTCCATCCACTGGATATGTTTTAGCAATAGCAAATACTGTCCTGTAACTAGCTCCATATATAAGAAAATTTTAATACCAATCACGACACAGAATTTACATGTCATTAAAAATACTATATCTGTAAAGAATTAGAAACATTCTTGCCATTTTGACCAAGGAAATCACATTTTCCATGGACAATGAAAGTTTTCCCAGAATTATCTGCACTTTAAACCCACTGAATAATAATAAGTGCAGGAGAAAGAAGTCAATTTTAGACCTGTTACTCAGCTATTTCTTTTCTTTCAAACCCTTATCCCCCATTCTGGGTACTCTCTTCCCCAGCATCTGCGAGCACAATTGGATTTCGGACCAAGGTTCAGAGCCAAAGTAGGCTGGACACAGTGCCACTGCCCCAGCCCTGGATATCCACGTTCATACATTCAGGAGGTTGAAGAACGAGTGTGCGGTTTGTTTTTTTATCTCAGATTAGAACATAATCTGGTCACTGTATTACCCACCTAAAAAAACAAAGCCTACCTGCATGCAGATATCAATGAGTACGGTTTTACTGCTTTAAGTATTATTTCTGAAAAGCTTTCCCCGGCACCACTTGATTTGAATCACATTTGTCTCACTTCATTCTGATTTCATCAAAGATGCATTGCTCTTCATTAAGCAAAAAAGTGTATACAACAAGGTGTTTTGTATTACATATATTTTGACTATAGGAGAAAGAAACCAAAAAAAAGCCACAGTAAATTGTGCTAGCATGATAATCTACTCCTTTGCAAAGAATTTCCACACCAGCAGTGAGGCCAAACAACTACAAATACCAAAGACTATCTAAAAGAATTCTTGCAAGTACTTTTTGTAGAAACTGTGGAAAGATTATGGTTTGCCCTTATCTTAGCAACCTGAGATAGCCTGCAGCATGATTCACCATAGGTGATCAGCACCACATCTGGATGGACTGGGGCAGACCCTCATCAGCCGTTAGGTATTGCCAGGGTCAGGACTGTTCTTAATGATTTATTCAATAAAGGACATGACTGAAAATAACTGAAAAGAAAGAGTGTAGAAATAATTATTAGGTGAATCTGAATATTCAATAGTTCATTGAACGTGTGAAATTCTTAAAAATAAACAATAGTTTAGTCCATCCAATTGTATTCTGATCTGTCAAACAAGAAACTACCTTTAAGCACCTACAACAGGCAGAGATATTGTATTCACCTTTCATTTCAGATGTTCTAAAAAGTTTAATTAAAATTATTATTATTATAATAGATACTGGATTTCATTACCATGACCATATAGCACTTCCTAACACATTGCAAAACGCTTCCAAATGCTGCAGTCTGCTTTAGCACTACCAAAGGAAAGAGTCTAAGTTATCTTTCCAGAAACTTTCAAAGTTAAGGTGAAATAAAAGATGTGAAATTATCTCAGTAAGAGCAACACAGTTAATGAGAATGTAGGAAAAATAATAAAGCAGTTATTTCTCTTAATCCACATGTAAAATTATATTTGCTTTCTTCCACAGACGTAAACAGAAGTTCAGGATCAAGAGATCACTCATTATCTAACATTTATTTTTCTGCTTGCCTCTGAAAACTGTAACCAGGTTTGACCCCACATAAAGGGTTACCTTCAGAAAATAAGCTATATTTCCATAATTCTTTTAACCAGAGATGTCTCACAGATACGTTAGCAACATTTTCTGGAAGAAAATTTGGCTTGATTTATATCAATGGCAAAACTCCCATTAAATTCGAAGGCCAAGCATTTAGTTCTGCATCTGTAATGAAGGAGACATTCATGCTAAATATTATCTGTATATACAATAACAAGAAGGACTTGAATTGGCAGACTATAGCCATGCCAATTCACATGGACTTCCCTAACATTTTGGCTTGAATAACAGCTGTAAGGTAAATGCCAAAGAATGAAGACTGACTCCATTTAAGTCTGTAACAAAACTCCCATTGACCTGATTAAGGTGAGGATTTTGTAACACCTTGGGCCAAATTGACACAAAATGGTGACCAAAGCACTGAAATGGGATTTTGGGGGTCTCAGTAGATTAATAATCTACTGTAATCCTATTAATCCTCTAATCACAGGGTTACAACAGCTCTGTAATGAAGTAAAACCATGACAGTGACCAAATGCAGCTGAGGCACTAAGCCAGAGCAGTGTCACATGATAGCAGTCTCCTAATTTCAAAACAAAACAAATTTCTCTTTTCAGAGCACATTGACCCTTGTCAGCTCCCCATGACAGTGACTGTCTGAGCAGAGTAAAACAGCCCATCAACTCCAGCCCAGCTCAAATGGCACTGGGAAAAAATGCTCAGCTTCAGCATGCAAATTCAGTCCTTCATAAAAGCAACATTTTCATCGCTCACTTTTATTTGCAGCATTGTGGTTTGCAGTAGTGCAGTATATATTTATCAGAAAACATCTGTAACATCCAACATTCACTTCTTCACATCTCATGCTTCATGAATAAGTTATTAAGTTATAAGCTCCTTAAAAATTTGTAAGGGTAAACAAGTACAAATAAATGAAAATTTATTCTGGAGTTCACATGAAACAAATCAATAAAATTTGCACTTACAAAGTAGCCATGAAATACATTTTCTTTTGTATTAAGTAAACTAGATGAACTTTATACATACTTTTTTCATTCTGCATGATCTAAAACATTAGTGATCCATACCCACAGGGAAAGAAATAAACCCCTGTGTAGAGAAAGGCAGACACCTGTGACATAAAAATGCTTTTAGGGGGACTTATTTTATTGGGCAAATATAAAAACTATCCTAAAGAGAAGGTTGGAATATCTTTAGAATACAGCAAATTAATTCTAAAGAGACTTCTCTGTCTATCGTCCATCACAACAATGACCACTCTAAAAGTTTCACAGCAGCTACCAAAAGTTGCAAAGAAAACTGAAGCCATGAATCTGCACAACAGCTGCCAGCCACACTGCTGCCACAGCAGGACTGCTCGTCCCTGCTGTACCCTCTTGCGCAGTTTGAAACATCTTTTGGTTTGGGGTTAGGTAATTTGAATAATCTCCGTAACTCCTTCTCAGACTCTTTGGGTTAAGTCACAGCTCCTTTGCTCAGCAGCAAAAGCCTGCTGACTGCCAGTGTCTGAAGGCTTGACTTCCACTTGGTCCCTTCTCCACGGCCCATAAATCCATCACCACCGCTATTTACCACTATCTGTAAATGCAGGTGCTTCACCTAATTCACATTTCACTGCTCTACATCCCCTCCATCTGTTCCACTTTACCTCCCCAAAATCCAGAAATTCAGATTCCAGGTCATAAAAATGTTTCAGCCTTTGCGTTCAAAGAAAAATATAACCATGCCACTAATATTTTCACAAACACAATTCCCAACTTGTTCCAAGATACTTTCCAGGGCATATTTTTCATTGGTTTACAAAGCAAAAGCACTCCCTGACAAACAGCCTAATGTTTTTCTATCCCTTGTGTTCCCGCAGCACCAGTTTTTGTCACCGCCCCATCAGACATTCTGGCTGCTACCCAAACTTCTTGTCTGTAGTTCCTGTCATCTGGAACAAACTGTACTAACATTGTCTAGCTGACTCTTCATCTCATTTCAAATCCAAGTTCAAAATACCCTTTATTCTCTTCCTGATGAATTATCTCTATTTCTTCCTCCTCCTGCTGTTCCAGCTCTGGAAAGCATGAAGTCTACAGTACGCATGGATGTTATACTAATGGCTTGAAAAGAAAATGCTGGTCTTGCTTTTTCTAAACATCACAATGAGAATAGAAAGCAGATGAAGGTATCCCATTACATAGAAAAACACTGATAAAGTAGAATAAAATTCCATTTAGACCTCCTGTAATCTGTCTTCTTTAAATGACCTGGTGTTTAAATAACACTTAAACAGCTAAAACAGCTAAGGGAAAAAAAGTACTTGCAAAAGATTGGTAATAGCTACTAGCTTACTTTTTATATCAACATTCAAATGAAGAGTAAACAAACAGATCTGATGCCTGGCTGACAGTTTTGAGGAGAAAGTCCTAACACAGCTATATGACAGATAATGAGATATCAAATGGTTTTATTAAGCAAATGCTGGCGATAAATATGGTAATATATAAGAAAATATATTCTGAGATTTCCTTTTAATTATGAAAGTTAGAGGCATTCAGTCTGTGCCCCATACCAATCCAGTCCACCTTGTGGTCCTTTCCTGGAGGTGACACAGGGACACAGGGTTCTGGCAGCAACCTCCAACCTCTTTCCTCACCACCTTCTTCTCTCCCCACCTCCCAGTCACAGGAAGGAGACTATTTAATTTACTTTTTCTCCTTTTAAAAATAGAATTTACTTAAATTTCTTCTCAAGATAACCTATATTAAGTCCTGAACTCACTGTGGTAGAACTCACCATTGGTAGAAACAATACTCAGGCAGTTTATATTTACTGCCATTGCTGAACTGAGCAAAGTTTTTGCATTGTACACAGAGCCCGCTGGAATGATAAAACAGCTTTTGACCATGCATGTTAAAAGAGAATATTTTCTTGATTTGAATCTAATTCAGATCAATAATTAGCTCATTTGAAGTTTGAGGAGGGGCGAAAGTAACGAATCACTTGTTGAAGAAGGGGGAAAACAAGCAAAGGAAGAAAACATAGGCAGAAGTTAAATTACAACAACTTTAAAATCTTGTAGGATTATGCTAATCTGAAACCATCCTCTCAAGGCACTAGCTATATGGCCACACTTCCTTATTGTAATAAATCTGATAGGAATTTTAAAATATAGTTTTCATTATTATTTACAATATTACTGAATATGTAAAACAGCTATGTTGTGTTTTTTTAAATTGAATTCTAATTTCAATCCACAATTAACAAACAAGAGAAAAAATAACAAGAAGTGTCTTTCACCTTTTTACCCTAATAAACGTGCAAATGAAGAATCTCAGAACCAAGCAAGTATATTGTTTATACAAGCAAATGGCAAAAATTCAGCTCAAACAACATAATGTTCTCATTCAATACTGGGCAACCAGTGAGTTAAAACTAGACTTTTTAGATGCTGACTTGAAACACTTTGTTCTAAACCAATCTGTCTGTACTTTTAAGAGCAGTAATGCAAAACTAATAATATTTTACCAGCCAACAAAACCATAAGTGGAAATTAAAACACAATAGAAGTGTGACTCATCTGTACCACTACAGTCTATCGGATATGAGGGAAATTCTCTATTTTAGTTTTACAGTTTACTCAATAAACAGTAATATAGTTACAGTATAAGCAAGGTTAAATGTTGCTGCCAGGAGGCCAACAGGGAAGCTAACACACTCTTCAAACGAGAGGGATTTTTTTCCACATTTGTTTGCTGTCTGTTGGCCAGGCACCAAGCTTTCATATTCATACGAGTAAAAAAAGCAACCAAAAAAAAAAAAAATCCTGCAGAGACGAGTAAACTGTCATTTTTAGTAATAGGACTCCATAAATCAGCGTGATTTTCTCTCTTCTAGGATCTACTAGTGCTTGGTTCTGCCTCCCCCTGCAATCAGGTCCAGAGGGTTTATGCATACAGATTACTGATCCCACTTCTATTATACAAGATCTACCCCATCCTGTCCCCCTCTTACAGTGGGAAAGCTCTGCAATGGGGGTTTAATATTGGTCAAAATCTAGCTATCACCTGACCCTCCGACTTGAAACACCTGCCTTGGCAGGCTGGCACCCCTTGTGAACAGTGGCACCAAGGCATCATGTATGGTGAGCTGCAGATCCAAGGGACATCCTGGGCTTCTCCTTGTCCTGGACATGTTCATGGTCCTGGACCACCAGGCTCACTAGGCTAATCCAATCCCAGGGAATAAACTAAGTTATCTGGGCAGGGAAAACAGAAAGATGTCTACTTCTGGAGGCCATCTGTCTTGTGAAGTGTCCTTTGTCTCATTAGAAAAAAAAAAAAAAAAACAAAGAATTCAAACAGATGACAGCTCCTGGTTCGAAGCACAGTGGAGCAAGTGGATGTAATAGCAGGCACATGAATAGAAATACATTACCAGCCATACATCTTTTTATGTTAAAAGGGAAAAACAGTGAAGCCTTCAGGACAAACGACAGCCACCCACTTTTTGCTGCAAAGATGAAGTTCCACATCCTGGTGGTTACAAACACACAGGAGTGCTGGTGGGGTTTGGCATCAAAAGATTTTGTGTTGGAAAGTAGGATGGAAAGAGGAGCTGTTCTTGATAACACTTGCTGGTTCTCATTGAACAAGAATAAAATTTAATTTTGCTTTTTAAAATGTGATATACTTCACCTTTGTATTTCATAGGCTTCATTTGCTTCATTGTAAAGTAAATTTTATCTGAAACCCTATATTTAAATGACGTTCTTGAGAAAGAAGTGACCCCCTTAAATTTCCATTGTTATTGCAAACTATTGCTGCCAAAATGGGGGAAGAAAAATGGAGCAGAGAAGAAAGAACATTGTATTACCATTGATACTACAAATCCAAATTTTGTATAATATAAGCACAGAAAATCCCCCTCCTCTCAAAGATTTAATAGGAAAGCTCCAAAGAGTACCTATATATTAACAAGGCTTTATTAAAGATACAGAATATGTTCTGTGGTAGTTACTGCTTTGCTACAACACATTATCATAAGCACTTACAACAACGCATAATTTAAATCAATAGCAAAGTTCTCATAGACATCTTTGAAAGCAGCTTATACTCTAATTTACTACAAGCACTCATCTTCAGTGGGTGTTTCTGTTATTTATTAAAATTAATTAAATCCCACTGTATTATGTTAAAAAGTACATCTTGTAAATCCTGAAGGGTCTGCTATAATAGCAGCAATCAGAAGTGATGATCAAGAAGCCTTATCAGAAAAGGGTTGCAACACTCCAGGGGGAAGAAGAGATCTCGCTAAACAGCAGAGCTGAAGAACAAGAAGCCAAGAACAAGTGTGGTGGCACTGCAGAAGACATTTAACAGGCTGGGTAAGAGCAGGTACCATGGTGGAGTGACAGGGAGCAGGACAGACCAGGTGGACATCCTGAGGTCAAAGTCAAGGACTGGAGAGGCAAGATTAGAAACCAGTGCTCTGGAAGAAAATGGCAGAGCTACAGCAATGAGGCATATTGAGCAGCAAAGAGTACTGCTTGGATGTCTTAATTTGCAAAGGCAATGCTCAATCACGCTCCTAGCCCAGCCCTTGGCTGTGTTTATTAGTCTTCTCGTTTGCCAGGGAAGCTGGCTGCAGAGAGGTGTTGGGCTGATGCTGCAGGAAGAGGCTCAAAGTACTTCATTGGATAGCTGGCTGCTGATCAGGATAAAACTTGTACATGGCCCCTTTCAGCACAGACAAATAATTTAAGCCAGTTAACAACCTGTTCTGTTAAAACATTCATTATCATGAAAGGAATATGAGTTTCATAATATCTGGTTTTCAAATAGTAAAAGTTCTTCTTGATTTGGTAACTTGCTTAAATTTGTTCTTTTCTATCATAGGTACAAAAAAGTAAGAACAAAAAAAATTGTTGAGGTATGATCAGAAATACAAATTTGTTCAATGAACCAGAAAATATTGCTGCCCCAATTCTTATGTTTTGAAGACAAGCCTATACTGTAATTGAAGAAATTAGAGAGCACATACTGCTATTGCATATGAAAAATGAGCAAATGCAGGATAATAGCAATTCACCTCTCTACTTCACGTCATTTTAAGCTGGCTTTTGAGAGAAACAAAAAAAAAAAAAGCAGCCTTTGTAGGATTGTGCTCTGCTAGTCTCCTCAGGCATTATTGACTGACTTCAACCACATTTGAGAGAGGCAGAGATATAACTTGTTCAATGATAGCAAGTCTGCAACAATTTTGTAAAATTAAGCAAAGAAGGATGTAACAGAAAACCAGATACATCATCAGGTACCAAAGTCACAGAATCACAGAA
>VXAA01003685.1:595924-627689 GCA_013399115.1 Anseranas semipalmata | reverse complement strand
CTTCCTTCCTTTCTTCCTTTCTTTCTTCCTTTCTTCCTTTCCTGGTATGCTATGACCTAGATTACTTAAATAGAGTTGTCTTTTTTAATTAAAATAAGTATAGATTGCAAATCACTGTATCCACTTAGAAGTATTAAAGTCACATAAGAATGGTGTAATTAGAGTAAGTGATGAAAACTTTCTGGTAAGGACTTCAAAACACATCAAATTAATAATGAACAACTTGAGGAAGGCATTGCAAATAATGTTAATTAAAAATGTCCACGTGCAGTCCCTTTGAGGGCATGTGAATAAATATCTAATAGTTTCTACTGGGGTCTCAGTTTATACTGAAAATGAGGAAGTCTTTATAATACATAACTATTAGGAGGCTTTATGAAAGGTCTTTCTCATATTTCCCACTGGAAACCATTAGATAATCTGTTTTTATTATACAGAGCCAAACATTTGGCTTAATATTTTTGTTTTAGAACAGACCGCAGAATCATGGGGATATTAGCCATCTCATAATTTTTAGGGGTGCCTTAAACCATGTACATTTATTCCTGTCTTGAGAGTTTCTTAATGTTAGAATCTTTGATCCTTGTTCTCCTAAAAATGTTACCCAAGATACATATAAAACAGGCATTAAAGGAGTTTCCTACTCTATGTTTCTTCATTAACCATCTACCTTACCACCCACCAATGTTCTGGATTTAAGAGCCTACATAATTGACTCCGTAAATTAACAAAAACTCCAGACAGCTGGAGCAACCAAGCAGTAGATGGTATATTGGCCCTAATGTTCTCATATTAGCACATTAAACAAGCAGAAAGGGAGCTTTTAATTATGTCTTTTTTTTTTTTTTTTTTTTAATGACAAGATACATGGATACATGTCTTTCTTTGACCTTCTCACAAATAAGTTGATTTTCTGGGCCAAATCCGAATTAACAGAGATAACAAAAGGCCTTGGATTGAAAGATTACTCTGAGTATCTGAGCAACATTGTAAATAGGAAGTAATGAACTTTAGGTGCAAACAGAACTGGTGTCCAGTATTCTAAACTATGAGTTATTCAGCATTTCAAACTGACAGCTTGTAAATGTAAATTTTATTAAATGCAGAGCAGTAAAATTTTCTAAGTTTCTGTCATTCTGAATTTTAGTGGCTCACATTGAGGCCTCCAGCCTTTTAAATCACAACTTGTATGAGCACGGCTGTATACCAGTCACCGTTCTTAAATGTCTGCTTTTAAAAGCCTCATTATTGCATTTGCTCACAAAATATCCTTGCCAGAATCCAGGTATGCATGTCTCATGTCAATGATAGGCTGACAGGCTCATGCCCTCTGTTGTGTTTACATTGTATATTGTATGAAGCTTTCTTCTCTTCATTCTCACTAGGCAGAAAATAAAACAGAGTTAGCAGTGATATCATCCTTCAGACCAGCCAGATTTTCTCCTTTGATCTCACAGAAATTCTTTGCATGTGAACGGCAAGAGTCTGGTTCAAGGATCCTTGGTTTGCACTTGAGACAGTCATTGAATGATTCACGACAAATGAAAACATACCAACACATATCAATTAATGCTAAAATTTAGCAGGAGATATTTTGGGAAAGTTCTTGCATGACACAGTGAGATCAGTGGAGATCTCTGGTAACACTTTAATGCATTAACAGAGCTTGAGGAGAAGGCAATTTTGCGTAGGCAAAGGATCTCAGGAACTTGGCCAAACAGCTCAGACATTTATGAGAGCAATTTTTTTTCAGAAGATTACAGCTGCCACTGAAGAACCGAAGCAAAGTGACAGAATTGCAAAGCATCCAACAGGTTTATGATTGCCAGTGAGAATCCAAAATCCAGCCACTTCACTTGATGTGCTCCAACAGTCGCATATACATAAGCATGTGTGTGTGGCTGTGTGAGTGAGTGTGTGTTTATTCATTTCAGGGAACACAGTCAAATCAAATATCAAATTTTCTTATAAAAATCGGTACTCTAGTTACAAGTAACAGTAGTAAATCACACCAAACATTTCAAATTGTGTTGCACAGTGAGAAAATTAGAGTCAGTACATCTTATTGTATCTCGGTTCTCTTAGCACTCTAGATGTGCATTTTTCCACAGTATTTCATTTTCATAGTATTTCATAGTATTTCACATGCAGTACACTGTGCAAGTTCTTTATTTAATATATTGCCAAGCCGAAAATTTCTTTATTTATTTATTAACCAGCAAGAATTTCACCTGAGGAATAACTTAGCAAAACCAACAGGATTTGATCTACTGTTAGATTCTACAGGGATATGTGATGGAAGCCTCAAGACATTGAAAAGAACACCTAATCTCTTATTAGTAACACTTGAATATTCCTAAAACCTTAATTGCATAGTTTCATCCTAGTCTACTTGAGTATAGAATTAGTTATGCAAATTCTGTCAAAACTCTCTGCTTTTAATTTTTCCTGGTGTGTCTCCCCTTACAATCTCTTCCTCACCGACCATTTTCTATATTCCTCTGGCTGCTAACAGTTTGGCTAAACACAGATCTGAGATAATCACACCATAAAGCTAATCCAGCTCTGTCAAGAACACCTATAGTTTTGGCAGTGGTAAATTAAGTGGCTCCAAAGATATAAAATTTCCTGGGAGGAAGTTAGTTTGGGAGCACACAGCCTACCATTGAATGAAAGCATTTTGGGTGAATCATAAGTTTTGATAATATACCAGAAGAAAATCAATACAGTGAGCTTTGAAAATCAGTTATCCCAGACATTATTTTGTTGGCCAGACTCACTTATGGATTATTGGCAGTTTGTTCTCATTTTAGTTTGTTGTGTGCAATATGAAAGATGGGTAGAAAAGGTCTTTGAAATTCTATCCCTTTGTCATGCCAGCTGAGATACATTATCTCTGAGCTGCAAGCTTTACTGTGTTAAATAATACCAATAATGTCCAAGAGAGTATGTTTATTAGAGCTATGACAGGCCAGCTGCTGAATCTGCCTGTGATCCCCAGCTGCCCAGCCAGGACATCAGCTGCCTGGTTTGCTGGATAGCCGAAAGGGCAGAAGGGAAATGTGCCCAACCTCGCTGCTCATACCATGGCTGAAGTCCCCGATGAAGGCAAGTTCACACGAAGGCAGGAGGCTGTGGTGTGGGTGAGGTGTGGGTGCACATTCATTTTTCCCAAACCTCTTGTCGTGGTGGCAACCGCAGGCAGAGGTGTGGTAGAAAATAACGGAGGGAGTGGGGATGATAACATCTTGAACTGTTGCAGCTGTTTGCTCTCTGTGAGTCAGAGCCCTCTGTCACTCTGGTTAGTGACAAGAATGCCTGTTGGGCACAATAGACATTTCAGAGCTGATTAGACATGTTACATTTAGTTATTCAAATGGGGATCATTTTTCTGGCAAAGCACATTGGCGTATTTAATGTTGCAGTCATCTTTGCTTTTGTTTGCTGACATGTTGCACTGACATGGCGCGGCGGATGGTTTGTGGAGGTAACATCAGGCCTGATCATCTCTTGCTCTGCATCTCATGTAGTCACTAGCAGCAACACATAGTGTGAGTAGAAGTCTGCTAAATGACACTTTACAGACATTTCAAACTCATTTTGGACTGGAATAGTTGTCTACTCAAGAAAATCAAGCTCAGGTGTCTGCAGTCAGTGCAAACCTACTTCTCCATGAAGGTTTCACAGGAAAGTGTGCGTCCAGCTAAGTAATTCCAGACTGAGGTGTACAACTGGCTGACTACATTGCTTGTATAATCAAGGCAGTCAAAACCCCTAGTCAGGGATGAAGATCTCAGTTCACTAGGTGATTTACACAACCATAGCCAGTAGATCATATTTGTTCCATAAAAATTGCAACTTGCAACCTAGGCATAAAGAAAGAAACGGGAACTTGCCACAGTCGTAGAGCAGAACAAGGAAACTATGAGGCAGTTTTATTCCATATGATGGACAACTGTGCTGGATCACCAGTACCTTCCAGTTAAGATATTTATAGACAAGCAGGTGGAGCTGTGAAGGAGTGGAGCAACAGGCTCTCATCTCTTCACATCCAAGTCTTTGTGTAATCCGACTGGCAATAGATTTTTCCCATACAGTATGGAGGCTTCTTGAAAAGCTATGCAGATGTATAACCAGGAGCATAACCAAAAGCATTTAAAGTCTGCAGAGATCTCTTTCTGAAAAAAAGGCTGCTGGAACAGAGGTTCAAGTTTTGCCAAGTGGATCACAACCCAGAATATTTTTTCTATGCTATATAGAGACTAGTAAAAGAAAGCCTAGGAGTCTAGGGAACTAATTAGTTTAGAGCACACTGAAAGAGTGGTTGGCATGTGTTGCAGTGAACACAGAATTGCCTGTTTAGATACAGCAGTCATGACTGTCACACCTGCAGTTTAGTGATGGAGATAAATATATTTCTGGAGAGGTCAAGGTAGGAGGCCCTGAGCTCTAATCTTGCCTTTGAGGCTGACATCATGTATGACTTTGAGCAGGTCAGTTAGACTTGGCAGAAAAGGGATGGTAGTGAATTTCCCATGTCAAGATTTATTCAGCTCATGTATACGTAGTTCTTTGGATAAATATCAATACAGAATGATAATTGTTGGAGAGGCCAACCATAAAAATGCTGAAAGGGATAAATCCACTAACCTGGAAGTTTTAACAATCATTTGCAATTAATAATTTATTCAGAAAACTGAGTTTGTCTTCTCGTGAATTGTTCACAAGTAGATCATATCTTCACAGATCGATAGACTACATAAAAGCATTTACTGATGTACTTCCAAGGGATTTCTCTTGGCATAAAGTTCAGTGTGAGAAAAGAATAATTAATAAGGGCCCCCAGACAAGTAGAAAATAGGATACATTGCAACACAGATTTACTTCAGGTAGATTGTGTCAGATTGACGTGACAGTTTTCTTTGCTGAAAGATTTTTTAGACAAGGGATATATAGTAGGTATCATCTATGTGGACTTTGATAAAGACAGGGTAGCTACTCATCAAGTTAGAAAGGTGGAAATCAGTAGATAAACCCTAAGATAGGTGAACTAGCTAAAGGGAAAATGATTATGGTATTACTGAAAGAAGAAGTATCATGTTGGAGGGGTTGGGCTACCTCAAGGAGCTCAAAGCTTCAGCTGCAATCTTAAGTAATACATTTCTTGATGAGCTGGCCACAAAAAGCAGGATTAGTCTGATTAACTGATAAGAGGATGTTCAAAAGCTATAACAGTGGCTCAGGATATTGGACCAAAAGAACTCGTTAATTGTGGGATAAGATGCAGGAGTATAAAATGGCTGCACTTGGAAACCAGTAACCAAATCTTTAGGAGAAGATAACACACCGCAGCTAACAATTAAATAAGGGAATGCTTTGGGTACTAGATCTATTGGAACTATCTGTCACTGGTGTGATTTATCTTTGAAAAAAGCAAACACAATCCTAGCATTTATCTGCAGAGAGACTTAAGACAGAGAGAAGGGAGTTGGACAAAAGACTGCTAAGATGTTATCTGACTTATCATGCTTACTCGGAGGGACTGGAAAGTTGGACTAGAACAAGTGCAGGGAACTGTTAAGATGACCAAGAGATAGGGAACACTGAAGGGAAACTAGACTGGGAATAAGAAAGAAGACTGAAGGGCGGTGTTTTGTTTAGACTAGTAAAATTAAAGATTAAAGAGTACAAGAGTGCTGAAGGTACAGGATGAATAAAGCATTAAAGACAGGAAGCTACAAGACAGTTTAAGCACCAAGCATAAGGATAGAAAGCTCTGATCAACGAATTTAGCCTAGAGTTTAATTTGTAGGCACTAGCTCAGTTTTTGGAGTATACTGAGTCTGGCTGGGATGGAGTTAATTTTCTTCATAGCAGCCAGTATGGTGCTATGTTTTGGATAGGTGACTAAAACAGCATTGACAACACGCTGATGTTTAACAGCATTTGTTCAGCATCATGGCCTTCTTCCCATTCTGCCACCCTAGCGAGTAGGTTGGGTGTGAGCGATAAGCTGGGAGGGGACGCAGCCAGGGTGGTTGACTCCAGTGGACCAAAGGGGTATTTCATACCATATGATATTGTGCTCAGTGATGAAAACAGGGGGAAAGGAGGAGGAAGGGAAGATGTTCAGGATTGTGGCATTGGTCTTCCCAAGTAACTGTTACATGTGTTGAGGCTCTGCCTTCCACGACGCAGCTAAACATCTGCCTGCTGATGGGGAGTAGTGAATGAATCCGTTAGTTTGCTTTGCTTGCATGTGCAGCTTTGCTTTACTTACTACACTGTCTTTAGCTCAACCCATGAGTTTTTCTTGGTTTTGCTTTTCTGATTCTTCTGATTCTAAAAGAGGACACTGATGATTCAAGTGTTTCCTTCCAATCCTGCCTTCTTAGATGCTAGAAAATAGCCCTAGAATTATTTTCCACATTTGTTGAAAAGGAAGAAAATTTTCATGGCCTGGCTTTTCACCAGACTGGCAACAGGTCAACACTGTGAGAAAGACAGCTTTCTTCATTACTCTGACAAGCACTGTGGACAGGAGTTCCTAGTGATCCCCTGTGCTCGAGCGGGAAATTTCAAATTTGCGTGACTCTTTCAGTGGAAGTTAGAGCTACTTGGTGTGAATGTAATTTGTCTCTCCTATAGATACGTTCTTGTCCTGAGGGCCTTTTCGAGCTCTTTTGTGTCTCTAGCTGTTGTTGTTGTAATTTAGCCTGGCTGTAGCTGGATTTTCTACTCTGAGTTGGCTAGTGTGCTTTCCTTCAACAGCAAGAAAAAATGTTTACCACATTGAAAAAGTGGTATGGCTTTACTAGCAAATTTTGTTAATGGAAAGGCCAGAGAACTTGTTTGCGAATTCACACAACTGGAGAGCAAGTTTTCAATGTGGGTTTTTCATGTTAGCTGTGGCCAGAATTACTAGTGGTGTCTTAAATACTGGCCAGGTGTTATTTAGCTATTCCCCTTTTCACAATGCAGGGAAAATTTAGCACCTTACACAAAGAAAAAAAAGTTATTACTTAATGTACTCTTCTCTCCCCAGCACAGACAGGGTAGAAGGAGATGCACTGCTTGGGACCAAATGCCTTGTTCACTTTTGTGGGAGAGAGGATGAGGTTAGCCTTCTCTTAAACATTTAGCTTGGCCTCCTTAGTCTTGTGCCTGGTGAACCTCACTGGTCCTGTTTTACTGGTTAGTTTGTGGGGAACAGCTGGCTAGCGGTTCTTCCCTGTTTTATTATGCAATGTAGTTCATAAAATTTGCGGCCTTCAGTTTAACCATATTCCTGTGTGGAAAGTCTTGTTCACTGCAGCATCTGGGCCAGAGACATTTACATCACTGTAATCAACAAACACTTAAAGCAGTTATTCCTTAAACAACCTTGGGTTAGCAGGAAGCAAGATGGAAGAATGCCCTTCCAAAAGCAAGGATTTCCAACTCGAGTAGGAACTGTTTTTTACATGTATTAAAAACAAATGATTATTTACCATTTCCATTCACTTGCCTGTCTAGTCAGCTGTGTTATTAACTCAGTCTGACTCAAGGCACAGTAATCAAGCAGCACAGAAGAAAGATGATCTGGTAAAGACATTAGAGATGATACTAATGAAGAAGAAACCATTTGTTTATTTGTTTGTTTTGTTTTTATTTGCAAATCTCTACTACAATGAAAAGTAACAGCTGCTTTCTACTCTGGTCTGGAGCTGGGTGGCAAGATCAACATAATAATAGAAGTAGATTTGTTACTTATTTTTTATTGATGTACGTTCCACCTTTTTCTGCAACATTTTTACTTTTCAAGAAGGATACTTTTCTTGTTCAAAAAGATGTAATAGGAATTTCCATCTTGAAGACTAGGTGGGTCTATGGATCTCAACTGCAAGGACTTGAAACAGAAAAACTGGTATGAATGAGATATGTTAGGAAATGAGTGTGTGTCTAAGCACAAGAAGAAACAGCAGAACAAACGTAGTATTGGTAACAGAGGACACAGCCCCCAGTCAATCAAACTGAGAAATGTGTTGTTTGCATCAAGCGCTGAAGATGACAGCACAGATGTCTCACTAGCTAGACTCTGAATTCCTGTCAAGGATGGCAGAAAGGTTGCAGAATCTCACACACGCCATTCCTTTTTCCATCAGTCCAGATTTCCACCTCATTCAGCTTGATTCACACCTATTACCAGAATGTAGGAAATGTATATAGCTCTGATATAGGGAAGGATGACACAAATGATGGATTCTTACTATAGCTATTTCCTGTGGAAGTAGTAATTTTAGTTTCTTTTGCAGATACTTGTGTGTAGGAAATGTAACCTTATGCTACATTCTGAAAAATGCATACATTTACAAAGGTCCAGTTTGCATTTTTCTTTGTCCATGCAATCTGCAGTTGCAAAAATAGCGTAACTGTGTATTCCACGATTACTTAGTCAGGCTAACTGAAGAACATGGAGTCAAAACTGGAACCAGAACTATGCTTTTTCTTCTTCAAACTGAAACTTATTACCAACAAATATTTTCTAATTAATCTGGAATCAAATGTTGAAAAAAAATGTATTTCTGGTTGCCAGCTTGAAACAGCAGCAGAAATGAAAAGCAATGGCTTGTACTGAAAAATGTGACCAGGAAGGTGTAGGGGAGAATGTGAGGGAGGGAACTGGTGCCCTCTGAGAGAGGCAGAAAAAGACGCAGGTGCCAGGAAGGAAAGTTCCTTTTGACCTGGATGAGGAGTGGGCTGGCTATGCAGCCCTGTCTCCCAGGACAGAGGAAGATGTTACACGGGAGGGGGGGCCTGCAGGGGGTGAAGAATGAGACTCCCACACTTGTCTCTGACCCTCAGAAATCCCCTCAGACCTTTCTCAGCACCAGCTTCCTACAACACCAACCCAACCCTGCTAGCCCCCCTTCCCTACCTACATAAAACTTCTGACTCCTCCACCACTTCCCATCTCCTCTCCTAAACCTCTCTGGCCCCTCCTGTTTTTCTCCATCACCTGCACCCCCAAACTTCACTCAGCAGTTGTAGTGATTCCACTCAGGGAGAGACCCCAAGCCTTCATGTACTCAAGCCTTTTCAGCTAAAACTGAACTAGAACAACTTCAGCTGTAAGCTGAAAATGAAGAACCAAACCAAATGAAAACATTTATTTATTAAACTCACTGCCAGCTGATAGAGGTTGGAGATTTAGTAGTGGCCTAGAGCAGCAGCAGCAATCAGCATTAACTTAAGTACTCTTGAAAGTCTCAGCTGAAGGTGGAAATCTATGTTGACTAAATTTAAGCCTTCTGACATTTGGTTTGCTCTTCTCAGCAACCTCCCAGGGACTCCTGCAAGGTGTTTCAAATACCCAGGGCTCCACTGATGAAGAACTATCAGGTTAGGGAATTGAAATTCCCTCCCTTTTTCTAAAGTATAGACATAGGAAACTCTCTATATTGTTTGGTTTCATATGCTAACGAAGTTGATTTAATTCAGTAGAAAATGCTCAAGCCAAGTAATAGGCCAAAACATGACAGAGGATGGGGTTACAATTAGCTTCATATTTAGAACCTAAATGAAATATGGGGATTTTCAAATCGCTTCCATCTCTGTTATCATCCAAAATATTCTCAGGACTGTCAGTGAAATTTCTTCATAAAGGAATAATATAAAATATGTAGAGAGTATAATGGATAACAAAAGAGAAAATATGAAAATACTATCTATTAAATGCTATATATTTATTTTCCATGTCATTGGGTGATCCAGGCATTTTTACATGAAAGTTCTATTCCAAGGTACTGCTTAAGGATTTTTTTCTTAATATTCTAAAAATGCTGAAGAAAAATTTCAAATTATAGGCATAGTAGTATCTTTGGAAAAAAAAAAAAAAGTATGTTGAGTTTGTTAATTCCAGGGCTTTTCCACAGAGTTAATATACTTCCTTTACCTTTAAAGTATCAAGCAGTCCAAGACTATCTTCCTTTCATCTACAAAAAGTTGTTGACACTTAGCAAATAACAACCAATTAAGATTGCCATGACAAAAGCATTTGAGAGCCTCCCTAGAGGGACTGCTGGAACCGACAACCTGTATTGCTCTGTAGCATAACCACAGCACAGTGCTAATGTGCTTGCTGAACATTGACTAATAGATATACAAAGACTTGTAGCCTGATTGTCCTTTCTGTTATGGTAGTGTAAAGCAAAATAATGGTAAAGAATGCTCTTTTGTATTTCTATTTTTAATTAGAGCTTTAACTGCACCAGGCAGCTTTAATCTCATACACTGATTTTCATATGGTCAAAAAGGATTTTAGTACATCACTGTCTTCCATACATTTAACAACTGCAAGGAGGCTTTTGGGGTTGATTTGTCTGATTATGTTACTCTGCTGTCTCCTGGGGTAGTTTCCATTCATCTTTCTTGGTGGTCAATAATAAACATGCATTTTTTACCCTGATCAAGATTTTCTTTTTATTTGCAACATTATGCTTTAATATTTAAGCACTTATTTAAATAGATCAGCCATACAGCCTCAAGACAATTTTAAGTCCATGAATGCCACAATTAAGACAAAATAGTTCTTTCTATGTTGTTCACTCATTTAGGTGATGAAGCTGACTTTCAATAAGTTCGGACAACCTTTTAGAGGAAAAACGAATATATTCTAGGAAGAAAATTAAGTTTGGGGATATGTATTATAACACAGACGTTTCTTTGTCGTATTTCAAACGAGACTACACGGAGCCTGGAACACCTTCCTCTCTGATCGTCCTGCTTTTGCACACGCGGCCCGAACCCCCTCTAATTCTCTTCTCTCAGACACACCACGCTTCCGCCCGAAAGCGCTGGGGAGTTTTTATTCCTCTTGGATTTAACGGTAACACCGCCGCCTTCCCCTCAGCCTCCGCCCTGAGGGGAGCGGCACGCGCTCGCAACGGCCGCGGCGCCGACCCGCCTTCGCGCCTCAGGGCAGGTGCCTTAAAGGCGCCGCTCGCCCTGGCAGCGCGGGGCGGCCGGGGTCTGCACGTCGGAATGGCTGCCCGCCAGGGGAGGGGCGGCCATCTTCCCGCACAGCCCGGCTCCTTCCCTCCGGGACTGGCAGCCCTTATTTCCTAACAGCGAGTTCTCCAAGGGTTGGGGCAGCAGTAAGGTTGTGGGATCCGTGTGGAAAAGTGTCCCCTGACAGAGCTGTGGATGTCAAAAGTTAAAGCTGAGCTCCTGGTGGAAAAATGTAATGAAGGATGAGGAGCCTGGCTGTATTTTCACTTGCTAACCCATGCTATGAGAGCACCGATATAAACATCTCTTCTAGAGGAAGGAGGAAAAAAAGCCCTTTTTCTTCACGAGTTGTAGGTAACTTAGTTGGGAAGCTTTGAATTAATCTTTTCTATTCTTTCTTAAGGTGACTGAGGCAGAATCAGCAGGATTGTGGATGCCTCCACCAATATTTCCAGTGGGTCATCAAAACGTGTGTCTGCCCTGATGAGAGATGTGGAACTTTTAAATGCCTAATGGTAAGGGTACAACAGCTCTGTATGTCAGAATTCTTCAAGGAAAATTCCATGTTTGTTGTCCCCATTGCTCTTTCTCCTGAGAAATGCCATTCAGCTGGGCCCTGATGCTGATCTTGTTGAAGTTCCTACTTAGGACAACTTGCAGTATAATTAGGCTAAAAGATGATTTGAAGTGGAAAATAGTTGCTGAGTAACACGTTTAATTTGTTTTTAAGTACGAGAAAGTGACATAGCTGTGTGTCTGTTTTTCCATTAAAATTAAAGTCTTGATTTTTTTTTTTTTTTTTTTTTTTTAAGAATGTCACTGGGAAAGCATTTGGCCTCAATACTGCAGACACACGAATACATGAGTAATTTTTTTTTGCATAAGGAACCTTGATCCTGCTGAGGATTCGGTAAGACTGTGTACTTGTAAGATTGGAAACTTCTGATATACATTCCAAGCAGAAAACCTGAAAGAGATTGAAACAGGAATGATTTCTGTTCAGGTGTTATACAAAATTGTTTTAAATATTCTTAGCTTGATATTGCATGTTAAAGTACATCTATACTTTAAACAGTTTATGCTGTTTCTTTTGTTCAACTTGTTTAAAGCATGCACAAGTTGTTATCACTTGTCATGTTGGACGGATGTGTCAAATAGGCGTGTGTGATGATCTGGCATCCTGTTTTATGACTAGAATAAAGAATATCATTCTTAAAGTTGCAGATATAACCAAGTTGGGACAGTACTGTGAATAAAATTATATTGACAAATTGTATAAGTAACCTGAAATATAGGATGAAATTCGATGGGGACATGTAGAAAGCACTACAGTTAAATAGGAATAAAACCTTAAAATGTATGAAATTCTGATAACAGGAGACGATTCAGAGTTTTTTTTTTTTTTTTTTTTTTTAAAGTAAATCAGAAACAGTATGAGTCAGCAGTGTCATACCGTGAAGAAAGCAAACATCACACTGGGATATATAAACAGGAGTCTCGTATGTAACACACATGAAGTAATACTTCCACTCTACTCAGTATGCATAAGGCCTCAACCAAAGTACTGTATCTAGTTTTTGGCACAACAGTTCAAGAAAGTGGAGAGGGGCCAAAGGAAAGCAGCAAGAATAATCAGAAGTCTAGAAAAGACAACTCGGGGAAAGACTGAAAGAAGAAGAGTTGTTTAGTCTACAGAAAAGAAGTCTGAAGACACACTAACAGTTTTCAAATATGTGAAAGACTGCTGTAAAGCGAAGGTTATAAACTGTTCGTCATTGTGCATAGAAAATAATGGTTTAAAATTTAGTTGGGGTAAAGTTTTATTACTACTTATCTATATGGATAAAAAAAAGTTTGGAGTAGATAGCTTTCAAGAGCAGATGAACTGCAGCTTGGGGAAAATAGGCTGGACTAGGTATGATGCTTGCTATCATATTTGTTTTCTATGCTAGTACATTTATTTATAAATATCAATCTATCTTGTTGCTCTGTGAAAGCCCAACCAAACAACACAAGAAAGAGCCTTAGCCATGCAAGTAGATCTAGTTAGAATGAAAACGTAGCTCCTTTGTCAAAATACATCACCTTCTGTTAAGAAGGGTTGCAGTCTACGTTTTTTTTTGTGCTTCCAAAGGAAATCTCCCAGGGACTTCGTCATTTTTTATTTTCCTTTTGTAAGCCTTAAAGTGACGGGTCAAAAGATGCCCTTTGTTGGAGACCTGTAGGTTAACAAGGTGCGTGAGGACTCTGCAGGACAAGAGGGGTGGGCATCCCAGCGGGACCAGCAACATTGAAATAACGTGGTCAGTGATTTGGACTCGTGGAGCTGCTGGTTGTGTGCCATATGGCCAAAACCGCACTGGTAGATTAAAAACTTCGAGTTAGCCTTAATCCAGGGCTTTTTGACTAACTTTCTTGGACATCTGTTGCTTATCTGTTTATTATATAAATAAATACAAGTTTTCAAGGCTGTGGCTGAAATGGGGTAGGAATGATGGCTGTGAGAAAGACGTGTAGCGATATTAATGCAGAACTGTGTGACATCTGATGATCCACCCAACCGAGACCACTCGGGCCAGGTGCGCAGAGCCCCCACAGCAGGCAGACCGCGCGAAATCACGCCAGCTCCGCCTCCAGGCTGCTCGCGGGCGGGAGGCCAGCACCACACCCCGGCACCCAACCCGCTACGGCCTAGCTCAGCGGGGAAGCAGCTGAGGAAAGCCCCAGCTGCGGGGTCCCCGGGGGAGCCGCCCGGGGCAGGGCGGCCGTGCCCGCGTCCCGCCGGCACCGGGGTACGCGGCCGTCCTGAGGGCCAGGCCGGGGGGCGGGGCCAGAGGGGGCCTTTAGCCCCGCCCCAGGACCCGCCCCCCCGAGGCCGTGGTCGTTCCGCCACCGCCCTCCCTTCCCGCGCCCTCTGACCTTCTCGTTGCTTAGTTACAGTGCGGGGCGTCACTCGGGGGCTAAACCACCGCCGCTCGTAGCGGAGAGCCGGGCTGAACCACTCGCTCGCCCGCTGGGGGGGGGCCNAAGAGAGGGCGTGGCGGCTGCTGGGCTTGCTGCGCTAGTTCCCGGCGTCGAGCTACCCTCTCCCCCTTCCCTCCTGTCTCTCGTTGGTTTCGTCCGGTGCTGGCCATAGCGACGGCGGGCGCGCTGGGGGAAGATGGCGGCTCCGGCCTCTGCACCGTTGCCGGCTCCGTGACCGCGGCGCTCGCTCCTCTTCCCCTTCCCCTCCTCGCTGCCGCACCGCGTCCCTCCCGCCGGCCCTCCGCTCCCTCCCTCCCCGCCGGGGGCGTAGGGGCCATGTCGGACTCGGAAGAGGAGGAGAGCCCGGACCGCCAGCTGAAGCTAGTGGTGCTGGGGGACGGCACCTCTGGCAAGGTCAGTGCCGGCCCCCGCCGCGGTGCCCCGGGCCCCCTCCTGGCCTTCCCCCTCGGCTCCTCCGCGCCTGCTGAGGCGCCAGCCTGTCGTGCTGTCGCGATATCAGGCGGCGTGACCCCGGCTGACCGCTCCCCCTTTAGCCCCGGCCCCGCGCTTCTCTGACGTCTCCCCGGCGGGGGGTAGCGGGGAGCCGGGCTGGGGCCGCCGCCCCCCGGCAGGCGGGCAGAGGCGGGCCCGTGGCCGGGGAGCGTAGCCCCGGGCCGCTCCCATCCGCCCCGTGCCCGGCAGCGAAGCCTTCTGAGCCCGTCGGTTCTGTACCCTCGTCGCGCCCGAGGAGGCTTGGTCAACGAGCAGACGTGTACGACTTTAATCCAATTTTCTTGAGCTTAATAAATGGAGCGGCTAGTAACTTACTTGCCGTGGTACTGCCTGCTGTCGTGCTCCCCATTGATCCCCGTGCCTTTAGTGCGCTGCAGGCCGCGCACCGGTAACAGGGAATTGCTCTGGTGAAGGTGCTGGAAGAGCGCTGAGTCGGTCTCGGGGCCTGAAGGCGCCCGGGAGGCAGCTGGGACGGAGGGGTCGAGGCCAAGCACGTGAATTGCTCGTTCCCGCCGGAATGACAGGTCCTGAGGGTGGTCTTCAGGGTCTGTTCCTTTCGGTTTCAGAGCTAAAAACCTGCAGAGGGGTACAGAACAGTTTGCATCTATTTGAGTTACTGTTTCAGGGTTTGGCAAGGCATTTCTGGGCCATTTGAGATTTTGTTTGTGATTTTTTTTTTTTTATTCCTATCTATAATCAAAATGAGTACTTTTATGAACAGTTTGTGAGTGTAAGCTGTACACAATATATTCATTTGATTGTGTATTTGAAGAATACAGTTGTACCTCTGTCATTAACTTTTGATAGTGAAGGGAGGCAGGAAGTCTACTTCACTTACGGTTTGGATGAAAAGCAGAAATCCTCATAGAGGTGGTTTAAATGAACTGCCTGCCATTAATAGAAATAAGCTCTTAGCAAAACCACGCACGTTTTCACTCACGTAGAGCTCTGTGAAGAAACAAAACATTTTTTGTCTTTAATGATTCTAAACTCAGTCTGAAGTCGTGTTGTGTTCACATGAGTCAGTAGAAGGACAATTCCAAGTGACTATGCGATGAGAGCATAATAAATGCACAGGATTGTCAGCTGGAGTGCTGTTTCACTGGTAGCTTTCCTTAGGAGTTTCCCATTCAAACTGAGGAATCCTTTCACTACTCCTTTTTGGCACTTTGTGGCAAGACCTCTCACCAAACATGGATTTTCAAGCATTCTTGAGTTTTCATGTATACTCCTGCTGGTTCCTACCTCTTGCTCAGGAGCTGCCATTCCCTGAATCTCTTGCTGGCTCTAGGAACCCTGTGCTTCGAGTGCAGCTTATTTTCCATGAGCAGCAGCTATATTATGGTTGGCTGCTTTTCCTCCTGTCCCCCCTAGATGATGCTGTAATAGAGGCTTCTTCCAGTCATCCTGATGGCCTAGCAGCAAACACTTGCAATAATAGATTTATTGTAAGATATTGTAAAATAAAGAAGTGATTTGGTCTTGGATGGGAAAGATAAAATGTGCCTAGTGCCATTTCAAGCACCTTGGATGACTAAACTGTTGAGGTTCCTCTCCTTTGCTGGCTACTCATTCAGCTCACTTGTTGAAACGTGCGTATGTCTACATGTTTTCAGCTCTCTATAGCCTGCCTCTCACATCTGTGTTACAGCTGGTCCTTACACACGTACATACTTAGCCTCTCATTTACTGTGCAAGACATTGGTTTTTCTCTTCCTCTGTCACAGGGATCTTTGGACAGGAGGAGGGTAGGAAATAATGTAACATGTCTTTGAAATATCACATCTCGTGTTTATTGTGAGATTTTCAGGTTTCATTTCTTCCCATTGCTTGCTCCCCCTCCCCTGCCTTTAAAAAAATTATTTTATTTCCTCCCTCTTGGCCATCTGGGGCTGGCTGGTCTTTAGTTCTTTAGGAAAACAATGATGTCTTTGTGCATCACCAAGCTGAAGGTGAAAACTTGCATTCTTTTTCCTCCTCTGGTATCACGCATTGTTTAGAAGTGATGTGATTCAGGTTCCGGGGAAATATTGATGGCAGTTTTAAAACAAATCAGTGTCAATTCCAAGCTAAGGCTAATGTTTACGTTTCCACCATCTAGGAATTCCTCTGTCCATGAGGCAAGGGAGGGATGTTGTGCTTCTATTCTATTCTTTTGTGTGTGTGTGTGTGTGTGTGTGTTGTTTCAATGAATAATGGGATACTTTGAGTTTTAATGGAAGGAACAAGCACGGCTGGAGCAAGCTGGACGGTTACAAGATTAGAAAGGGAAGAAAGAATGAGAGGAGTGTGAGACAGAGTGGAGTCTGAAGAAGCATTAGAATAAAATGGAGAGAGTAAGGAAATGGTAGGTTGTTGAAAAGAAAAATTGAGGAGGGCAAGATTAGTTAGTAAGGTAATAATAAGAGTGATTTTAGTGAACTACACAAACTAGGAAAACTGACAAGAAATCTGAAATTGGAAGTGGGGATAACGTGACAAAAAAATCCAGCAATTATTAATAGTAATTGGTTCCTTGATTTTGATGACAAGAAGGATCATAGATGTGTTAGGCTGTGAATATAGGTTTTAAATCAACCCACTCTTCCCACGCCAAAATGATTTTTCCATTAAAGTAAATCAGCAGTACAAGTATGGATGGGGAGGGGGGAGAGAGAATATGTTGTCATCCAGAGATCTCTAACTCTTGGTATACACATTTGAAGTACAACTATTTTTATTTGCTAACGTTGTGAAAAGTTGTGGGCCTCTGGAAGCAAATTTGGGAGCTATTCATGGGCAAGGAGGTTCTGAAAACCAGGTGTGTGGGAGGAGGAAGGCAGTCGAGGTTCTGTCTTTCTGCTGTCCCTTACAACTGGAAACTGAAGTATGTTAGGAGAAACACCTTACATCTTCCAGTAGTGGATGATGAAAACAAAGGAATTAATGCTCAGCCTGGTGTGGGAATTTGTGGGAGCTGGAACATAGGCTGGAATACAGAGTGGTGTCCTACCCACTTTAGGATTTGTTAGGATACCATTTTTTTGTTTTAAGTGTTGTGCTAATTCTGGATCTTGTTGTCATGCTTGGGCTCAAAAACTTTATAAACGTTGTCTGAAAGTAGCCACTGTTCAGTCTCGCAAATGGAAAACTGCATCGTGTGCTGTGCAGATGGGCCTATCTTCATGGCTGAATGTCTAATTTGGAAAAGTCTTGATAATCTCTATTTCAGTGAACAAAGCTTCATCAGTAGTTAGGAGTGGAAAGACTTTACCTTCAGATGTGAGAGGTGCTTCGTCTGTTTGCAAAATACTTTCTGCCCCTCACCCCGCAAAGCTAGGCTGTTCTTGGTCAGAAATCCTGTGTTGGACAACCATGTGTTTTTATGCTTGTTGAAGCATTTCGTTATTCAGCCTAACCTTTTCATTTTGCCTGTCTTAAGATTCTTGCCAGTAGGGATGGTGCACAAATGTTGCTGTGCTTGGAGAACTAGAACGTGGTGTTTGGGAGGGAGGGAAGGAATAGATGGATGTTGCTTTTTGGAAAGTGGATTCTCAGTTGGCTGGCAAAGTTGGTACGTGAATGGCAATTTGTGGCTCCAGGACTATGTGCTTGCATCCTCTTGAATTTTGGCTTTGGTTTTAATTTCTTACAACTGTCATACTATCCTTTGGCTTCACTTTCTGAAAGCGTTCTTCTGTAGGATTCTACTCAACGAATTGCCTTTGGCAGGGTGAGTAGTAAATGTCGGAGCTGCCTATCATTGCTTGTTCTGTTTGGCTAGTCTGCTACTATTTCATAAATATTTTTTCTTTTTTTTTTTTTCAGTTTCTCAGTAACAGCATGTCAGCACAGTTCTTAGAGTTAGTTGATGACATTGAAAAGTACAAACAAGAAATTGTCTTGCCTCACCTGCAAGGTTTAATTGTATCTTTATTTCTAAAAGAACCCCCCAAATATCCCATTGCATTTTGCACTTAGCAAACTTTTTTTTATATATGTAATTTTTTTGTCACTGTTGTCTTGATTGCTGTATGTTAGAACCCAAAGAACTTTTATTGAGTATATAAGAGAGGCTCAATAGTGTATTGCTGTTCAGGCCAGCATGTGAAGATTTTTTGAAGTGTTAAGACAATTGTGTGAACCTGCCAGAACGGGTCTAATGGAAAGGCTGCAGGGAGAGGTGATGGCTTGGTTGTCCTACTAGCGATGTCAAGGAACAAGGCCTTGATATCATCCTATCCTCTGGTCTCTAGATTAATGCCTGAAACTTTCTGAATTGAACCTAATCTTTTTTAAAAAAGCTTTCTGATTTTATTTATTTTTAAAGCTACAGTTCTGCCGAACCATTATTTAACTTTAACTGTATTTTTACACAGATCATATCCGTCGTATCTTTACAGGAAAGCTGTTAGGCAGAGTCTTTTATGGGAAGCATGGTAGAGAACAATTTTAGGACTGAGGGGAGTATTTGCATTGTAGAGGTACCTGAATATACATTATATACAAACTTCTCTGTTTACTGTTGTGGAGGAGTTTGAGCTGTTGCTCGTAGTGTTTTGTGGATAAATGGTTGTTCTGTGAATAAATAGAGAACTCCAGTCTGGTAACCCAACACCATTCGTGAGCACTAACATTCATTAGGAAAAAAATGAAAAAAGAGTTAGTCAATGATTTTCTGCTATAAATTCCTTTGCATTCAAGAGCACAGTAGAAGAAAACTATTTAAGAGGACTTTGCCATGCTGTTGATTACTTGCTGCTCTTATTGGCTGGCTGTTAACTGAATGTATGTTGTTTATTTTCACTAACACCCTTAGAAGCCCTCAGGGAATATCGAGTGTCATAGAGTGATAAAGCCAATATTTACCGAGCCCTTAAAACAAGAAGGGAGTGGTTGCTTATATAATGGGGATCTAAATTAGCATGTTGGAGAATACAGAACTCTATGATAGAGCCAGATGATATTTTAATCTGTACTCTGGGTACTGGTTTCCTTTTATGAAAAGGAAAATTTCAAGATGACTCTATAGTGTATTTATTTCTGCAATGTTCTTATTCTTATCTACATCTTTAAGGTCCTAACAGATTAAAAACGATGTCTTTGTAATCCTGAAATGCTAACTGTTGACATTATTGATTTTTTTTTTTTTTTAGCATCACAGTCTAAATTTGTATTGAATTTAATTTGTGCGTGAAGTCAGTAATACTGTCACATAGCTGTAGGCAGAAGAATCTTCTCACGATTCATCCTCTGTGGTCTTCATCCTTTCCACAGTGATATAAATATATAAGCATACTTGTGCTATTTCTAGTTTACTTGCTTTTTTTTCCTCCATTTACTTGTTTATTTTTAATTCTCTCTAGGCTTGAGTTCAGTGAAGTAAATGAAAATGCTGCCATAGTCTTTAATTGATTTTTTGGATTACTTCCTAACATATCTTCTGATCTCAAAATACCACTTATGTATATCCCTATCACTGTCATATATATAATGTGATTAAAAACAGGAAAACAGTATCTCTTCTGTTATTTACTTCACAGGTAGTTGTATAGTTGAATAAATGTTTGCCTTTTCATACTAGAGCTTTAATGCTGGAGCTCTTGTGGTCATGTTTTCATGCAGAAAGAGTAAGTTATCTTTTCTTTCTGTGCATGTTTGACAAGTTACTAGTATAATTTAGATCTTTGTTATAACAGTTCTATTAACAGAACTTGCCTATTCTCTCTTTTTTTTTTTTTTTTTGGAACAGTTGGTGCTATTTTGCTGTTGCATTTTTAACTAAATGTGCTCTAACAGCAATTTCTAATAACAGTTGATGTGACTCCCTTCTTCAGGCCTTGATGAGCTGAAATCTGGCAAAAAAAAAAAAATCCTTCTTGCCCCATTTTCTTCTTCTTCCCCCCCTTTGGGTAGCATAAGGGTTTTGTGAGGCTCAGGCTTCCCCCCATATATGTAAATGCATATTTATATCTTTTTTTCTGCAATTACTTTGTTTTTATATTTTCAGGTGTCATGCCAACAAGAAATTTCTAGGCATGTACCACTAATTGGATGTAGGATATATGTTAGATACCTGACATTCATATTTAATATAGTATTTTATTTTTTCCACAGCATGGACTTCTGTATTCTTTGTAATTGCACTTCTCTCCTTCTTTTAACATTAGATTGTGGGGCTTCTGTCTGTCTTAAATCTTAAATTGCTAGTGAAAGAGTAGAAATGCCCTGCTTCGTTACCCTATGTAAGTTGTGTATCCTTTTAGCAGTATGCAGTAAAAACTGATGCCAACAGTGCATTGGTTTGACAGTGCATTGTCAATATAAGTTGACATAATATAACTGGCAGAAATAAGATTCCAAAGTTCTGTTTAGAGGAATGATTCTGCAAATGTGCATTCTTAACATGAGTTTAGTCTTTTCTCTGTCAAAAAGTTTGCGGTCTCTCTTCCTATCTCAGACCTCATGTAATTGCTGATCCTGAAGCTCTGATGTAGAGGGGCAGGAATCCTGCCACACTTGGGAGCCCCTGTGGGACTCTGCACTGTGCAGATATCTGGTCCCTCACAGAAAGTTGGTCTGGGATCGTGGTGTTCTGCAGCAGGGAAGGACCCTTGTTTGGGAAATGAACACTTTTTAAAAATAGTGAGCTCTTCAGGTATGGATATTGTCACTTGGATTTGTGTCAAGTTGAGCGTACTAATGGCACCTCATTCAAATTTGTGTAATATTTTGTGATATGAATATCACAGTCTTTGAAATGCAAAGGAAATATGCGCCTTGCTGATTTTTGCCTAAATTAGTAGCCATTGCCACCTGCTGTTATTAAATTGAAGCTGGCTGGAATGCTTATCAATACAAACCCATGAACGCTGTCAGCATGCATTGATTTTAAAAAACTGCTTAACTATGTTTTGTACTTCTGGTTTAACATCAAGTTTTTTGCTGTTTAAAATGACAACTTCATTTGATATTGTTCTTTTTTAGACATCCTTAGCCACACGTTTTGCCCAAGAAACTTTTGGAAAACAGTACAAACAAACCATAGGACTCGACTTCTTCTTGAAAAGGATAATATTGCCAGGTAAGAGAATACTCTAACACTGAAAGGTTGGGATGCAGTAAGACTGGCAGAAACACAGTCTTCAAAGTAATGTATACTAAATAAGCTTAATACAGTGCTTTTTATGGCAAAGTAAAATAGGTTATTTAGAGAAAATTTTCTTAGTATGTTCTTGCCGGGTGACAAAGGGTTATGTACTTGCAACATATCCTTATGTATTTAAGTTAAGCATCGCATTCAAGTAAAAGGAATGCTATGCTATCTGTATTCATGATTTTTATTATCTCTACTTGAGCATACTCTCTGTCCATGTGAATAGCATAACATAAAACAACGAAGTAGAACTTTAAATATATTTGTTGAAAACGTATGTGTTTTGAAAGAAATATATATATTTTTATTTATTTTTTTATTTGTAAATGAAATACACAACTTGTATTTGGTTTGTGTGTGAGAAGCATAATGCAGCTATGGAATTGCAGTGCTCTAATATGTGAATGCTGTTTTATGCAAGGCAGCATGAAATTGCTGGCATTTAATAGACCACTAAAATTTAGGGTCCCTCGGCACTCATAAAAATACAGTTTGAGCATTCAAGATGTTTCACTTCATGGCGGCAAAGAAACTATTTAGATGCCAGTTGCAGTACACTGCATGGAAAATGCAAAGAAATAATTAAAAAAGAATAATTGCTGCTAGAAGCTTGTTTCCGAACAATTGAAGGTTTGAAATAAGTCTTTTCATTGATTTGTGGTTGCTCAGTTTCCAAGCATGAAAGTTTTTCATTAAAAGCAATTCCTCCAGTTTTCTGAATCAAAGTTAGGAAAAAATATGTTTAATGATTAAAGTTGTAGTGAGATTTGATAAAGTTGATGCAAGTTCTGTGTTTTTTCCTTGGAGCTTGGAGGGAGAAGCAAACCCAGATATTAAATATTTCAGCCTTAACCTGAAGTCATAAGAAAATATAAGGTTCCTGAACTTATTTGTTAAAAATTATATTGCCAATAATTTCTTGATTATGTTTATACGTTTTCTTAAGTGAAACAGAGCAATCGTGTCAGGGTATTCCTGGAACCACCGTTTTAGCTTGGCCATGATGCTGTACGTCTTTAGTATCTGCTGAGCAATAAAGAACCAAACTTCAGTGCTTATTTCTCCATATAATAAACAGAATATTTTTTTTATTGTCCTGCTTATTCCTTTAAAAATACCAATATGGAGATTACTTACAGCAGTCCTTGCAAGTGGAATGTGTACACAAATCATGCAGTGTGCATGCTGAGAACTTGTGTTTTGCAAGGTTTTTTTTCCAGCTGTTAAGCATACAGAAGCTATTAGTACATTACTGGGATTCTGAATATTCTTGTTGAGTAGAAAATTTAGAAAATTACTAACTATTGACACATTCATAATTTACTTTCTTCTAGTTTATTTTCTAATAAAATCAGAATGTAGATGAAAATAGCACCAAAACAACAACAGAGTCTTTGCATCTATTTTCCTTGTTTATCAGTAAAAAAATAGTAACAGACATGGAATGTATTCAGGAAAAAGCATTTTTCTGTCGGTTGTCATTCAGTTTTTGCCTATGCCTGTATATGTATTTAGGGAGATACAAATCTGTGTGTTTTATAGGTAAGCTGGACTTGGGGGGGAGTGAGAGGGAAGGAAGAGAAGAGGGAGGGGGGTAACATTTCTAAATACTGGTATGGAAAGCATTACTTAAGTAAACGGATTTTTCTAATTTCTTGATTAGTTCTGGGTTTGCAGAGCTGCTATGTTTCCTTGAAAGGTTAATTCATACCGCTGCACACAAATTATAATGTGTGTATCTGTAGGAAAAAGAGCCCTGATTTCTCTTATTTAGTAGGAGAGTTGACAATTAACTGTGTTACAGTGTTTGAAATTTGTTTTTCTCCTTTAAATGTAAGCAAACATTTCGGAAGTTTAAAATTACTGATTTCCAGAATTGCACAGAAGTTTGTATAATGATGCATTAGAAATCCATTTTAACTTGTAAAATAAAGTACTTGTATTGTTATTTTTAATAAAAGGTCTATTTATCTCCAGTTCTTTTAGTAACTGATGCAGTCATACTGTGAAAAAGGAAAATACTTTACTTGGTAAATCAATCTGGGTTAATACAAATAGTAATTTGATTATTATTTATTTGATTACTATTTATTTAATTGATGATTTAAATTAATCTTTGATTAATTGTGAACAATATGATTTATTATTCAGCTGCCGACAAATTCTCTTCACACAGTTTGTTTGAAGTATGTTTTTTTTTTTTTTTTCAGTACAAATCAATTTCAGTATATTTTGTGATGCAGTATGTTGTATAGTCTGGATGCAACCACAGTGTAGATCTTACTGCTTAAATAGTGTACATGTTAGTCAGAGGTTCTGCTGCTAGAGATTCTTAAAAGCCATAGTCAAAAACTTTTAGGAAAGTTGTGGGTGCAGTCCAGTAAACAAGATTCTTCTGTGAAAAGGATTTTTTAAGTCGTCAGTGCAAGAAGTGGGCAGACTTGTGTTTTTAGTTCCACCTTGACTGTGCAGCACTTTAAGTAAGGTTAACCAGTGTACCAAGTATACTTCTGCAGGGTCACTGTTGACGCAGCCCAGTGGCTTTAGTTCATACCCAAAACGATCAGATACCTGCACTGTGTCACCTCAGCTATTTTATCTTTGTACTCGTATATACTTTCTACAGAGTAAGGAAGTGCTAGCGTTTTCTTGTTCGGTGTATCATTATTGTTCCGGGATTCTTCAGTTATTTTTATTGTATGTTAACTTTGTTTCTAAGGGCTGTCTTATTTTATACCTTATTAGGTGATTTTTATTTTGTTCACATGCTCCAGTTTCCATGTTCCTTTTCAATATATGGAAAAAAAAAAAAACACACCAAGATTTCAAACTTTTTGCAGAAAATGTCATGTGTTGTTCTCGTAGTTGTTAGTTGAATATTTGCTAGGTAAATGGTCTGGGGTTTTTCCTTCCGTCAGAATAATCTTAACATCCTTCTTTCTCCCCCCGCATCAATCTGAGCCTAAAGCAGGTACTACAGAACCTATTTTTTTAAAAAGGGGAAAATAAAACATGGGACAGGGGACAATCAACGTGAATTTCAGTAGTTAGTGAGGTCTTAATTAAGAACTGTTTCATGTAGGTGAACACCCCAAACGTTTTACTCCAGTCTCTTTCTTCTGTTGTTAGTAAAGGAAAGTAAATAATTCATAACTGTAGGTTCTTAAGTTGAGGAGTCACTGGTAGACCATTTAATTTTACGTCCTGTAATAAAGTTTCTCAGATAATCTCAGTATTCAGGTACTAAGCCCAGTTTGCTGTGCATGATTGCTACTCTTAGAGGGGGAGAAAAATGAAGTTAGGTTTAAAGCATTCGAACACAAAATTAGGCATCTGAAACTTGTTGGGTTTGAAAGTGATAATATTTCTAAAGCTTTTTTTCTAGATAGCTGGCATGAATGATGTGGTAAATTTCCAGTAGAATACATACAACCGAGTTGGTGTAGAATACTTCAGCATGGTGGACTTTTGAGCCTGTTTAATTTGTTTACCCACTGATGATGCATGGTCATTTCAGACTGCTGATTCACCAGCTTATCCATGCCAGATGCTCTGTGGAAGACTTACCTGCATTATTTGCAGTCACTCCTGTTCTAAGCTTTAAAAAGAACCAATTAATAAATAGTAGATGCACTGTCAAAATAAATAAACTTCTTACTCTGTAAAAGGTGGCCTTTACTGAACTGAAGTGTTTATGATGTATTTACTAGGCTCCATTTGGAATTTCTTTATCTTCATGTTTGATAAAGCTTAATGTAGCTTAAAAGTACTCTGAACAGATTGTTTCATGTTCCCCCGCGTGTATTTGAGACCAAAATACTGGTTTAGGAAATCTGCGCTTTTGCCCAGATTAAAGCAAGATATATCATAAAAATGTAATGTAGTATATTGAACACCGCAAGTAGCATATATTCAGCTATATGGTTCTAATTTGTTGTGTATAGTCACTGAGTGCTGGGATATATTTCCATGGAGCACACTCACTTGCATATCTAATGTGCAAGGTGGTTTGTTATAAATTGATGGCTGAACAGATCACCTTGTATAAAATAAGGTTGTTGATAAGATGAAATAGCTGAATTAAAAGTGTACCTTAACAGCCCTAAATACCATTTTTCACCCAACTCAAATTCTGTGATGGGGAATTTGTTGCAATATCTATTTTTTTTATCTATGAGTAAAATTCATAGTCAGTTATGATTATTTGTGAGCACAATTAACATGTGATTGTATGGAGATTAGAAAAAATTTAATCAGATCTTACTATATTGGTTTGGTGCTTCCAGGTAATCAGTACAGTTTTGCAGTTCTCACTGCAAAATGAGCCAGGTTATATTTTAATATTTGTCAACATGTTGTGACATAGGTTGCTATGTGCACATGTTTAGTCTGTGGGTTTTCAGAATATGTATGACTTGTAGGATATTAAATATCTTGCATTTACACTCTTTTGTAACTATGTTTTGAAAACCTGTTAACAGTTTCAACATAGTTTGAATATCAATTCTGAAGACATTTAGAGTAGAAAGGAAGATCTGTTCTTGGTGTAGATTCTTGGAAGATGAAATTATGTAAATCACATTCAGCTTAGTTGCCTGCTTTGGGGTGGTGGATGGAGGAAATAATCATAGTTGGCATCCTCAGCGTAGACTTGTATTGGCATCTCCAGTTTAATCTGTCAACCGTCTTAATTCTTTATAGTAGTACTAAGAGCATCACTACCAAAATACAGTACTCTGTGAATTTTCCACACTTCTGAATTGTCTTTACAAATTTAGGAGGGGAAGAAAAAGGGGACACAGTATTAAATAATGTGGTTAGGTTGATATTAATTGCATTAAATTTCATTTCCAAGTGCTACACTATAGAACTTTCTCTGTAAAGTTTTGTGCATTTCTTTAGTAAAGTGTGTTGTATAATTTCTAGTTAGGAATCTTATATTTTGTGCAATTTTATTTATTTATTGTGTGTTAAGTAATTGTATTGGGATGTTAATATTTAGCTATGGTTTTATGGCGTTGTAATGAGTTACGTGGACACAAGTGACTTTTTTCCAAATGATAGTCATCTTTATCTTTAAATCTGGTTACTATTTGTGCTATACGTGTAAAAAGCTATTGCTGTTGATATGCTATGGTGAGTTACCTGCCATGATAATATATCTTTAATTTTATTTGTATCTAAATTTTCCAGCTTACACAATATCTGTATGATTTTCTTTTCCAGGAGATTTGAATGTTACTCTTCAAGTGTGGGACGTAGGGGGGCAAACGATAGGAGGCAAGATGCTGGATAAATATATTTATGGAGCTCAGGTACAGTATAAATGATGATAATTGTATTTGTAGTAATTATCTAGAATTAATTGAAACTTTGTTCTCAAAATTATAGACATCATGCAGCATATTGTTCTGTAGATCTCAGAAATGTTGAATCTCTGCTGAATCTAAACTTAATTGACATTAATATACAATTGTATGTATATTTCTTTGAGCTGATTTAAAAAGCAAAGGAAAGGTGTGCATTTGTGGATCTGAACAACAACAGATGTACGTTTCCATGCTTTTTGTCTTGAGTTAAGAAAAGCAATAACAGTAAATAGCAAAGGCTATTTGGTTATCCACATGGTAGATATAGTGGCTGCTTTTAGAGCAGATGCCTCCTGGGGGGAAGAAGTAGAAGGAGGAAATTAAGAGCAATCCTACACCATTAAACTCATACGTACAACTGAGGTTATAAGAGGGCAAACAAAAGGAGGAAACCAGGTAGCTAAATGTTTTTGCAGAACTCCAATCCAATGAAAATTTATTTTTAGGTTAACTAAGTACTGTAAAGTGAGTGGTAGGTTTAGGTAAGAGCTAAATATTATAATAGTATCTTGAGTTATGAGCTGATTTAGGAGGATGTACTATATGCCAGACTTTCTAACATGATTGATCCTAAAATGTACTCTGTTCTTTAATTTGGAGTTTGTAATGAGAATGATATGTTCATGTTCAAGCGTGATGTGTTTTATTGTATGATATTATGTTTATCGGAAAACAAATGCATCTTATTTATTTTTTTTTTCTCCACAATAATTTAAGGACTATGGAATCCTAAGACTTGCATAGGATAGAAGCTTTGGACTGATAAGTACAGCACAGGAATGGCTAATTAAGATTAGGAATTATTAGTTGATTGGATAAAGATAAACTTAACATTTTGTCACTTTCAAAAACAAATCTAAGTGTTTTTAGCTGTTGCATCTGTTTTATAACTTTTTTTATTTTTTAATAAAAACACTTTGCTGCCCTGTGAAAGATATACCAGGCAACAGGAGAAACTGGCTTCCATGACAGAGGGAATTTGATTAATCACAAATTGTTGCCATATGCCCGAAGTAAACTCTGTGAAAGAAATAAAAGGCTATTGACCTTTTTCCTGTATTAAATTTGGTGATAAACTTAGGAGTTCCTTATCAACAATAGTACATCAAAACGTTAATGCCGGTGCCCCAAAGTAGGTGAAAAAGTTGATATCAGTAAGTCTAAAGTCAGAATAATCTGATTTTTCGTCATTCTGAACACATTAACAACAACAACAAAAATCCTACATCCAATCTCTTCTCCTTTTCTCTTCTATTCCACCCTATCCACTTCATTGCAACCCTGATATTTTTTTTTTTTTTAAGGAACTAATGACTGTTCTCACTCTGTGTTGGCGTACGTCAACTTCTGTAATGGGCTTCGTATCATTGGAGCTGACTTTCAGGACACTTTTCTATTAGTTTGTAACAGCATCTTTAAAGACAGATAAAACTTATCTTTCTTTTCACCTGTTCATGAAACGCCATGAATAATTCTGAAAAGCATTGCTTTCAATTTATTTCCAGGCAGAAACTTATTTCTTGTTGAGCATCTGTAGCTTTGTAGAAGAGAAAGGGGAAAGATGAAGTAGGAGTACTTAAAAGGAAAATTCCTGTTATGTACATAGAAAAAATCCTGTGAGTGGATGGCCAAGCAGCAAGAAAGTAATTAGGAAGGGCTAGCATGGAATTATCAAGGGTAAATTGTGCCCAACCAACTTGATTGCCTTCTGTGGTGAGATGACTAGCTCTGTGGAGAGAAGAGCAGTGGATGTTGTTTACCTTGACTTCAGCAAGACCTTTGACATAATTTCTCCTGGTATTCATATAGCCAAATTGTACAGATGTAGATTGGATGGATGGACCATAAGGTGACTGAAAGACTGAACAGACAGCCGGACTTAAAGGGAGGTGGTCCATAGCTCTGTGTCTTTCTGGTTATGAGTTCCTTAGGGGTTGATACTATTTCATGTCTTTCATTAATCCTGTGAGCAATGGAACAAAACATTGTTTGTAAGTTTGCAAATGATGCCAAACTGGGGAGGAATGGTTGCTATGCTGGAGGTGAGGGCTGGTGTTGAGAGAGACCCGACAAACAAACGGAATGGGCCAACAGAAATATTGTGAAGTTCAGTGAAGGCAAATGCAAAGTGCTGCACCTGTGACAGAATAATCTCGTGCAACAGTACAGGCTGGGAATCAACTGCCAAAAAATGGTCTGGAGAGTGTCCAGCGAAGGGCCACCAAGCTGATTAATGTACTGGAGCATCACACGTATGAGGAAAGGTTGAGAGAGTGGGGACTGTTCAGTATGGAGAAGAGAAGGCTCATCAGTGCATATAAATACATGAAGGAAGGGGGCTAAGAAGACATAGCCAAGCTCCTTTCAGTGGTGCCCAGTGACAGACAGTGGTCACAAACTGAAACACAGTACCATCTGAACATCAGGAAATACTTTTTTACTGTGAGGGTGACCAAGCACTGGCACAGGTTGCTCAAGAGAGGTTGTGGAGTCTCCCTCCTTGGAGATACTCAGAAATCATCTGGCCATGGTTCTGCACCGCCAGCTTTAGGGGACACTGCATTAGACCAGATGAGCTCCAGAGGCCCCTTCCATCCTCAGTCGTTCTGTGAAAAGTCTTTGGAGGAAAAGAAGGTGGCGCTCCTCCTGGAGAAGAAAAAAAAAAAAAAAAGGAACTCGTGTCAGCAGTGCACCCTCGCAATAGTAAAATGTAACTGCATACCGGGCTGCATTAGTAAGAATGAGGTAGGCAAATCAAGGAAAGTGATTATCCTGCTCTCCCACATTTTTGTGGCTACATTTGGAGTATTGTGTTCAGTTTGGGGTTCCCCAGTACAAGAAAGCACTTAAAGTATTGGAGCAATTCTGGCAAAGGTTTCTATAAAAGAAGTATGTGTACCTATGGTGTGTTGCACCTCGTCAGCTTGTGTGGTGTGACTGGGATTTTAAACATCTTGTAAAGTACACAAGCTGTATACATGAACATAGAGTGGATGACTTGGATGTAACATAGAAATTGTGTTCATCTGCGTGTATTCTGTAAATCTGAATCATTCAAACTTAAAAGTACATGTGTAGAATAGCATGCAGCATGCCTACAGTATGCATCATGTTTTTATCCAGTATTTGCAGATGACTGTAGCATGATTAGAGTTGCTGCCCTACATCTGGATGATGAACCTGAGATTCAGAAATCACAAATAGCCAAATTCTTGGTTTTCTGATCAGAAATTCAAATGTGTGGTAGACCAACCTATAAGATAATAGACCAGCTGGACATGGTAGTTTTGAGAAATCTACAGCAACTGAAAATGTTCACTTGACCTCAGTTGAAATGTGATCAGGACTCCAGGGGAAGTATTTAGGGAACCATGTATCCTTTTTGGAAAAGTTGGTACTGGAAGTTTTCTAGTTAGAGCTGAATTAACCAGAAGATCTATCCTGTAGAAATAAGGTTCCATTTTTTGATGGAGGTCCCTCATCTCCTTGTCATCTTTTAAAGTAAGAATGCCAGATTTGAGGGTGAACACGTACTTCATTTTCTTGCATGGGCACCTACTTAATTTTCTTGCATGGTTGCAGCTGGAGAAATTGCAATTCACTTGCTGTCTTAAAACACTTGCTTTCCCCCCCCTTTTTTTTTTTTCATTGGTGTTGCTCACCCAGAACAGTATAGTTTCTGCATCCCATCATGGTAGTTGAATTTCCCTGATGGGTCTGAAGAATTCTGCAAGCTGGAGGGAAAAGAGCTCTTTGATCTTTGTAAATGAAAGGTGCTAATAAACAGCTTTTTGTCAGCGTCAATTAAAGCTGATACATTTATCTTGGAATTAAGAGAGGCCAAGAGTAGTCAAATAGTCAGTTACCACAACTGATCTGATAGACAGTAGCTCATTAAACTCTGGCAACTCATTTGCGTGTATCTGAGTGACCATATCCTCAATATCACCAAAGACAACAGTGGTTAAGTACAAGTACACTGTAAACTGTTTTCACCTGTAAAAATAGCATTTCTGCAGATTTGCAAGGTATCATAATGAGGTTACTCTACTAAAGCTAATATTCTGACTAGAAAAAAATATTTTACAATTTAGCTTTAACACTTCATGAATATTAAATAAAAAAAAATTGAAAATGTATTTCGTTCATTCATATTGAAGTCAGTCTTAGGAGGAGTGCAGCTGAGGATAAGCCTGAAGAACAAAACGAGTATTTCTAGTGATTGGTTTCTGTAGCTTTCTTTTGTCACAATAAACTTGGCACCTTTTAAATGTTGATTGTCCAGTATTCAACCAGACAATATGTTCATACTATTATGACACTTCCATAATTGCAGTTCTGTTGTATAACAGCACTGCTGCTGTTTGTGTAGTAAATATTTCAGAACCACTCCCATCTCTTAGCTGTAATTGCTGACCCTATCCACATATATAGTTTAAAGTATCCTTAAAAGCTGGCATATGCTACCTCATAAATTGGCTTGTTAATAGTAGTAAGAGTACTGCAGACTCTACCTTCTCTAGAGACCAGCAAATCATTTCTGCAATATTCTCAGTTTCCAGTGGCCTATTTTCTGAACATATTCTAGAATTCTGAAACAAAAAGCACTCACATATGCACTAATGTAAGCAAAATGTCTCTATTACTAGACTGAATTATGCAAGCAGGGACTATTTGCCACATTGCTGGAGACTAGAGAATTAATATACTGTTCTCGGCATGTTGTCTTCCATATGTTTCAAACCTTTTTCATGGCAGGGAAATGTGCTAGCTCTGATTTAAAAAAAAAAAAAAA
>VXAA01003685.1:531667-595904 GCA_013399115.1 Anseranas semipalmata | reverse complement strand
AAAAAAAAAAAAAAGCCAGTGTTAATTTTCCACCTCAATTCCTCATTCATAATTGGGAAATAGCAGGTTTTATACATCTACTCATTTTGTACTCCAAGTACTGTAAGTCTGTGGAAAATAATGTATTTTTTCTGAAAGCCATGATGGGTTTTCTATCTTAAATAAAAAAGTGAAATAAATTTTAGCTGCAGAGTTATGGCTAGTCCTTTATTCACATCATATTAAGTTGCTTATAAAGTGCTGTTTTGACAAAATTTAGGCAGGAAGTATTCTTTATGACCTGGATGCTGTGCTGCCTTTTTGCCCATCTCCGAGATGTCATACCTGCCAACTATAACAAGTATTGACAAGATTTAAAAAGAGAATTGTTAAGAAAAGAATATGCTTTCCTGGCAGTGTTTTAAATCATGGAGAAGGGGACAAAAAAGAAGTTAGGTGAGCTCTAGTTCCAAACTAATGTAACTTACTGTTCAGTAATGTCTTTCATGGTAAATGTACTATGAATACTCTTTCTTCTGAGGGTATAGGTGGGCTGCACTTGACTAGAGGACCTGTAGCAGTGTACCATTTCGATGACGAATTAGTAGAAACGGACAACATTAAATGCTTAACTTCTCAGTGCTGAAAATGCTTTAGATTTTTGCAAGGTGGTGAGAGGACTTGACTGCTGGTGAAAAGAAGTGTGCTATGTGCATTTTCTCATTTACAGCTTTCAGCCTTACACTTTTTTTTTCCTTTACAATACCTGTCCTTCAGCTTGAGTTCTGCGTTTTCCACCAAGCATTTAATAACATCAGTATATCTTTTCTAGAACAAGGCTTATATTATGAAAGACATATACACATGCAAAGGCATTTGGATAGTTATAAAAATGGTCAGGAGAAATAAACTGAGACAAGATACTAAACAAATTGTAGAAAAGTTGGAGGAGGGAAGTGAATGTTTAATATTAGATTTGATTAGCGAAGTAAAGGAGGAAAGATAATAGGGAAAAGAAGGTGGTTGTCATAATTCTTGACTTTCTTAAAGAAACTGGTGAAAGCTGTTCCTCAGAAAGTAATAGCAGACATACCAATATAAGGCGCAAGAACTCAGTTTGCCAAAGAGTGGATGGCATTGAAGGAAAAGAGGGATTTGTAGAGGTATCATAGGGAGGTAGGAATTGAAGGGATCTCAGTAGGATCTGTTGCCCACCTCTGAAGGTATACGTGCATAATTTCTATTTCATGTTTATCAACCTTCAAAAATCCTCTGGTGCTGGTGATTCTGCTACACCTGAAGGTGATGTATTTCAGAGCTTCACTATTTTTACTATTTACATTTTTTTTTCTAGTATGTACCCTTGCTATAATCTTGCTATAAGTTAAGCCTGTAACTGCATGTCTTACTGATCACAGAATCATAACAAGGTTCAGGTTGGAAGGGATCTCATAAGGTCTCTAGTCCAACCTCCTGCTCAAAGTAGGGTCAGCTGTCAGATGAGACTGAGCTACTCAGGTTACTACTAAAGTTACTACTTTATCCAGTTCCTTCTTGGCTTCACAACCTCTTTGGGCAACCTATTCCACTGCTCGATTCTCCTTGTGGTGAAAAAGCTTTTCTTTGTATCTAGGCAGAATCTCACATTTCAACTTCTACCCGTTGTTTCTCATGCTCCTGTTATGTGCTACTGTGAAGAGCATAGGTCCATCTCCTCAACAGCCTCCTCAGGGGTATGGGAAGGCTGCTTTTAGGTCCCTGCAAAGCCATCTCTTCTTCATGCTGAACAAGTCTGGTTCCCTCAGCTTTTCCTCACAGGACAAGTGCTCCAGCTTCTGATCATCTGGTGGCCCTCTGCTGAACTTCCTCGTTTATTGATGTCTTGAGGGGCCTGAGACTGGTTGTATTACTTTAGATGTGATTTGACAAGTGCTGGGTATAATCATGTCCCTCGATCTCACGGCTGTGCTCTTGCTAATGCAGCCCAGAATCCTGCTGGCCATCCTTGCTGCCAGGGATCATTGATGGCTCCTATTTGGCTTGCTGTCTGCCAAGACCCGAAGGTCACTTTCAGTTTTTCCCTAGCCAGTCAGTCCCCCCAGCCTGTATTGTTTATTCCTCCTCAGCTGCAGGACTTTGCATTTGTCCTTGCTGAACGTTGAAAGGTTTTTGTTTGCCCATTTATTGAGTGTGTCTACATACAGAATGTAGCCCTGCCCTTAAGCATATTGGCTGGTCCTCCCAATTCAGTGTTGTCTGCAAATTATGTATAAAAGCATATAAAAAGAGAACTCCTGATATCTTCTCTTGAAACTTTTACCAGTCATCAGTCTTGTGCTTGTTGAAGCATTCAATTTTTTTTCAATTTTCTGACGTCAGTGATGCTTTCTAAACCTCTGATATTGTTACTGTTATCTTCTAGCCTATCCTTTTCTTAACATTGTGTCCAAAGCTGGATGCAATATTTCACCTGAAATGTTTCATGCCAGCCTGATGTTTGCCTTTTTTTTTTTTTTGTTACAAAATAAGCTTGACTTATATTCAACTGTGATCTACTGTAACTCCTTGATCCTTTTCTATAGAACCTGCTACAAAGCCAGATGTTTCCTATCCTCATGCAGTTGATTATTGCTTCTTTTGAACTTGTCATGGTACTTATTGAATTGCATCCTATTATTCTGAGGTTGTTTCTCATTTTATAATCTAACCTCTCCTCAAATACTCTTGCAGTCTTTACCAATTTGTTATAATCTGTGAAATTATTTTAATAAGCATACATTATATTTTGAGATCTAAGGCAATCCTTATGAAACTATCAAGTAAAGCTGGGCCCAGACAAGCCTCTGAAAAGCTTGACTTGAAAAATCTTTTCTGTTGACAGTGAGCAGTTGAACTGGCTAATTTTGTATGAATTGTATTGATTAATTTTTTTAATGAATATTCATGAAAATTTAACATGAGGAACAGTGCGCAGTTGCAGGGATCTTTTCCAGATGTGATCTCCATGAAAACAAGCAGAATAGAATCCAGTTCTAACTTTATTCCTCATGTACAAGATTCTCAGGAATGCCTGTTTTGAGTATTCATTACTTGCAGCCTGGTCCACAGCCTCTGAATTACATGGAACTCCTCTCTTCTTGACTTCTGACCAAATTTTTAGTTTGTCCTTTGAAAGTTAAAAAGATTGTCAGTACTTGTTGCTTGCCTTCTGCAGCAATAAAGGAAGGGAGCTGGCCTTTCTTCCCAAAGGAAAGCAGAGATGCAACAAGCTGGGCAATGTGCAGAAATATATGATTGAACAGTTTTTCTTTTCTTTTTTCCCCCTCGGAAAGGGAACAGTAAACTACAAATAAGATTAGCTAAAATAAAAGTCTTTTTTCCAGTGCGATTTTTATCTTACTATTAGTATGAAATGCTTTTTGGATTTTTCATAATGCACATGCAGTTTAACGTATTTCTAATACAACTAATTGTACTCTTCCCTGAACTGCTATTTTTTTCTCCATTTGTTGTTCAGCTAGTGTCTGCACTTGGAATACATGGAACGCAGGAGAAATACTGTAGTAATACGTTTATTACAGCGGCTTATACTGACTCTTGTTTAATTCCTGAAAAGATAAAATGCCATTAATTGTAAATGCCATATTTTATTATAATAATAAATTAGACTGATGCACATTTTACCATATTAAAATATTTTTTGCAACTTGTAGCATTTTAAATGTATCTTTTTCTTTAGGGTATTCTTTTGGTTTATGATATTACCAACTGCCAGAGCTTTGAAAATTTAGAGGACTGGTATAATGTGGTAAAAAAAGTGACTGAAGAATCAGAAACACAGCCACTTGTGGCCTTGGTTGGAAATAAAAGTAAGTTATTCATATTTAAATATTAGTTGGAATACTCTGGATGTTGCTCTCTAGTGAAGAAATGTCACAGGACATATATCATTAGTAAAATGAAGCTAGATACTATCTTGTGCATTATTGCCATGTACAGGTGACATGTTTGGGAGTACCTCAGGGTTCTGGGCAGTTAGGTTGAGGAACTTGTTGCAGCCTATCTGCCTGTGTTTTCTTCACTCGGAGAGCAGCACACAGGAGTGGAGAGATGTCTCACCCATGTTTGAATTTGATAGGGTTTCAGGATATAGCCATGGCATGCATCTAGAATGGAGAACTGAGAAGCATTCCTGGCTCTAATAACAGGTATATTTCATGGTTCTGTATGTCAAGAGACTGGTAAATTAAACACTGGTATCTGTTACTTAAAGTAACTATGCTAGGCACAATATTTGTTTGTTGTTATTATTTTTTACATGCTATATCTGATTTTGCACAAGTTTTGCACAACATTTCCTGTCGTTTTCTGGGATTTTTTTAACTTGTCCTCTTTTTGATCATGTAAGTATGGTATAATGCTTTTTTTCTGACCACCAAAATATACCGCTTTAAATCACCTAGTTAGTTCCCTATTAGCTGTATTCCAAATTCCTCCATTTCCAGTTAAGAAATTTCCAGAAACATCCAGAAAGGTAGTATTGTTTAAAAGAATTTTAATACAATGTAGAGACAACACTTTCATTCAGAACCATTAACTGTAGTGTTGCTACTACAATGCTATAACATTTTATGATATTAATTGTGAAAGACTGGGAAGAAAACAGAGGAGCTGTTAGAGTTGCAATATATAAATAGCGCTTCTGAAAGTATAACATAGACAGTGTTGTACTGTAGCAGACCAGAGTCAATAACACAGATTCTGTTGAAATTCAAATGAAAAATATATTTCACTGATCAATATTTTGTCCAAAAATAGTACTTCACAGCTAGAGTTCTACAAATCTTATCAAGTATTTACATTAGGATACACTGTAACATAGGATAAGTAACATTCTTTTGCTGAATGACACCACAGAGGTAGATACTGGTTTTCATTTGCAGTTAAAGGAGTATGTTTTATCACTATTATACCTATCATTTTATGGAAATGGCAGCTGAAGGAGCAGTGTACTTGCTACCTTGCTTTCCATCAGAAACTGTATATAAAGAAAAAAAAAAAGGCAAACTATTGCTTTCATGGGGTTCTAAGGACGCTTCTTGTTGTTGCACACATTGAACCCCTTGGTATCTCTCAAAAGAAGGCATGCAGGGGATACTTTTTACAGGCATCATTCTTTTGCTTTGATTTTATTTCAGGATGATAAAAAATTAAGCTTTTAGAACTGCATTGCTTTTAGGAATTTGGTAATAGCAGAAAAATGTCTAGGAGGGCTTCCACCTCAATACTTTAATAGCTTGTGAGAGGTTATTGTAGTCAGGTTCCTAATGTTACAGAAATAAAAAAACAAAACAAAACAAAAAACAAGGTAAGTGTTTACACAGAAGTACGGTGTTGATTCTTGCATATTATGAAAGGATAAAGCTACCAATATCAACGAGTTCTTCAGATGGAATCACTGTATTCAGAATAGCTCAGCTTTACTCAGTAAATAATAAGATATCTATGCATAAAAGCAATAGATTTGAAGTCAGTAAAAGCCATTTGATGAACTAATGAACTTACTTGACCTCGTACATTGTAAAGAATGAATGATTTCAGTCGGCAGTTTGTCTGAGAACTGTACTTGTTTTTTGAAGCTATCTGTCTCTTTTAGAAAAATATCCAGCTATGTTCACATCCACAGACAGGTGATTAATAGAATCATAGAATGGTTTGGGTTGGAAGGGACCTTAAAGATCATCTGGTTCCAACCCCCCTGCCATGGGCAGGGACACCTCCCATCAGACCAGGTTGCTCAAAGCCCCGTCCAGCCTGGCCTTGAACACTTCCAGGGATGGGGCATCCACAGCTTCTCTGGGCAACCTGTTCCAGTGCCTCACCACCCTCAGAGTAAAGAATTTCTTCCTTATATCTAATCTAAATCTGACCTCTTCTAGTTTAAAGCCATTACCCCTTGTCCTATCACTATGTGCCCTTGTGAAAAGTCCCTCTCCCTCTTTCTTGTAGGCCCCTTTCAGGTATTGGAAGGCTGCTATAAGGTCTCCCCAGAGCCTTCTCTTCTCCAGGCTGAACAACCCTACTCTCTCGGCCTGTCTTTATAGGACAGGTGCTCCATCCCCCTGATCATGCTCGTGACCCTCCTCTGGACCCACTCAAACAGGTTCATATCCTGCTTTTGTTGGGGGGCTGAACACAGTGCTCCAGGTGGGGCCTCACAAGAATGGAGTTAGAGGGGGAGAATCACCTCCCTCGACCTGCTGGCCCTGCTTCTTTTGATGCAGCCCAGGATACGGTTGGCTTTCTGGGCTGCAAGCGCACATTTCTGGGTCATGTTGAGTTTCTCATCAACCAAAACCCCCAAGTCATTCTCCCCAGGGCTGCTCTCAATCCATTCTCCACCCAGCCTGAATTTGTGCTTGGGATTGCCCTGACGCAGATGCAGAACCTTGCACTTGGTCTTGTTGAACTTCATGAAGTTCACACAGACGCAACTCTCAAGCCTGTCAAGGTCCCTCTGGATGGCATCCCTTCCCTCCAGCGCGTCAACCACACCACACAGCTTGGTGTCATCGGCAAACTTGCTGTGGGTGCGCTCAATCCCAGTGTCCATGTCACTGACGCAGATGTTAAATAGTGCTGGTCCCAGTACCGACCCCTGTGGAATGCCACTCGTACCCCGTCTCCACCTGGATATTGAGCTGTTGACTGCAACTCTTTGAGTGCAACCATCCAGCCAGTTCCTTATCAACCAAGTGGTCCATCCATCAAATCCATCTCTCTCCAGTTTGAAGATAAAGATGTTGTGCGGGGCAGCATCAAAGGCGTTGTACAAGTCCAGGTAGATGATGTTGGTTGCTCATCCCTTATCCACCAATGCTGTAACCCCATCATAGAAGGCCACCAGCTTTGTCAGGGATGATCTGCTGTTAGTGAAGCCATGTTGGCTGTCACCAGTCACCTTATTTTCCATGTGCCTTAGCGTAGTTTCCAGGAGGATCTGCTCCATGATCTTGCCAGGCACAGAGGTGAGACTGACTAGCCTGTAGTTCCCTTGGTCATCTTTTTTTCCCTTTTTAAAAATGGGGGTTCTGTTTCCAACACTCTAACACTCTATTCTAACTCTATCTTTCTGATAAAAGTTTTAGAAATATTGCCAAGAATGAATGAAAATAATTGCATCACATTTGAAAAGTTGGGCCAGCATGTAGATACATAGATAAGAATTTGGAAGCCTAGCTGAAACCATCTGTTTTGAAACTTTGGCCTAAAATAAATGCTGCTCTTTTAAGCATACTTAATTTGGGCTTAGGCTCTCATTTGAGGTTTTTCACTTCCCCATTTCTTTCAGACACTATTTTTCCATTTTGGGGTGAACGCACCTGGGATCTCTGTTGTAGGGGAAAAAAAAAAAAGGAATAAAACTATAGTTTAAAATAAAAAGCTTGGAAGAAGGGAGTGATTTTTTTTTTCCTTCCCAATGACATGTAGAAAATGGTACATGAGTTCTATCAGATCAAAATAGTTTCCTCAGGTGATCTTGTTATTGAAAGCAAGTTACTTCAAGTACAGCAGTATATGGTGTGTAATTGTGTACTAGCTGTTAATTTTGCCATAAAACTTCATGATTTATTAGTGTTTTGTTGCATCAATTTATAGTCAATCTATTACATTTGTTAAGTTTGCTGGAATTTCTTCAATATTCCACCAAACAAAGAAAATGTTCAGTGGTGATTTAAATGAATCAGTGGAGTTTTGACTATTCTATTTTATTGTACGTTGCAATAGATTAGAACAAACACAATAGGCTACTGTGTGTCTGTTGAAAGCATGACAATTAACTTGAGTGATGGCAATTTATTTAAATGTCCTGTTGTGATTGGAAGAGATTAAGATTTACTTAAGAAACATTAGAAAGATAATTTCTACATACAAAGCTCCAGTCAGTCTCCAGTCTCTCATCCATCAGAAATTTATTTGAAAATAATAGAATAATGTGAATCGAGGTCTCCTAAATTCTGGACCTCCAGACCTCCTTCTTACCTAGCCCTTCCCACCTCCCCCCAGCCTTCTGTAGTGGCTGAAATGAAGGACTGTCATTGCCCAATTCTGAAAACAAGAGCTGCAGAGATACAGTTCTCCTTTGTGAAAGCACTACTTTCTTAAGGTGACTGTCCTCCTGCTGGGTACTTAGTTTTATTTTTCACTCTTCCTTCCTTCCCATACATTTTTTCTGTAACAGATTCTGTCAGAGAGAGTAGAAAACTGCTTTCATTGGGACCTGCTGAAAGTCAGACCTTGGCCAGACCTGCTTCCCGCAGTTGTGTCATGTTGTCAGTCAATCCAATCTTTCCATACACGTTTGTGCATTTGGCAAACAACAAACAGAACTGTAAAATTTAATGTTGAATTTGTTTTTTATATTAATTATAAATTGTAAGATCATAATAATCCTAAAATTTACAGTTGGTGTGGAATATTAAATTTAACTTTCTTGTAACTTACTTTGCAGTATTTTAATTTTATTTAGTATAAAGTATATTTGAACTGTGCTTATTTCTGTGCTGCTATATACAACTTCATTTGCACCAGAAATAAAGGTGTAAGCCTTACTGTGAAGATTAACAAATACTTTTGAGCCTCAATGCAGTAACTTTTGTAGATATGTTACTGTGAAATACTTTGAGTTATATTGTATAGTATAAATTAAACTGTGGTTATCAAGTGAATGAAGTGTATTTTTTGCACTTGAGATTTTTGCTTAAACTTAGTATTGATTTAAACTTCAGTAATTCGCAATGGATATTCTAGTCGTTAGTGGGAATTAGAAGTTTTATGGTGTTATGTGTGACTGATGTGTTTCCTTCCTTTCTACCTTGACTACTACTTTATATATTTTCTTCTGCACTAATCTATAAGCAGAGTCCTCAAGTGTCCTACCAACATTTTCAGTGGATATATTGTAAACAAAAATTAACCAAGGTTGCATGGGAGCTACACTTATTTTGATTTATGGCTACCTAGATGGTCTTAGGGCGGTGGTTATCTGTAGCTTACATAGGGGCTAGGAATTATCAGGTACCAGTGTATAGTGGATGGATGAATGATTTCTATCCCTAGAGATATTAACCAGATCCACTCCTCAATAAAGACTAATAACTCAGATTTTTAAACAGTGTTCGTGACAGATGAGGGCACAGAGGAGAATGCATCAACACTAATTAAGAATGTTGACCATTTGTTCGTCTTAGCCATGATTAATTGATCTTGGAGTGCTATCTCTGAACAGGAAGTGGTATGTTGTTACATTGTGAAGTTTAAAGGTTACATTTTAGTGTACCCTTTAACTTGCATTTACATACAATGTAAAATCTTTTTACCTATCTTATCTGAGTGCAGAAAGAAACATTTTCCAGCCCTGCTCCCAATGAACGTTTGGTGTACTGTGTACTAACGTGAATCTGGCTGGTAACAGGACATACCCAGTCTGCCTTTGGACTCAGTTACTGCTTTAGCCACTTAGTCTCCCCAGTTGTACTCCGAACACTACTTCATTAATACTCTTTTTGAGACTGGCATATTAAAGTTCAGAATTACGTGTTCACTCTCTTGTCCCTCCCCACCTCCCCCAGCTGTTTTCTGTTCTTGTTTTCTGCGGGCTTGCACTTGTTAGGTCCTTCACCTGTGATTAAGACAAGTGTTGAACAGCAAATGCAAAGACCCCTGTTCTTTGGAGTCTTATGCCTGATTAAACTAAAGTTCCTGTATGCCTGACAGCAGGTCCCATACGTGCTTTTGGGATTGGAGGGAAAACTACTTACATGTAGAGACTCCCTTAAAAAGAAAACCTTGTCCTATGCTACGGTCAATTTACCAACTCATTTGAATAAATGTAGAATGCTACCCTGTTTTAAAATATGTATAGAATGTTTGTCTCGACTAACTTGTAAGATTAATAGAAAATCGCAGTCTTATGTATTTGTTTCTTTCAGTGGTCAGCTAACTTTTTAAAAATTATTTCTATCAAGAAACTTAAATTAAAGAATGGGAAAATCACAGGTGAAAATGATCTTTTATTCACTGTAACGATGGATTTCCTACCCAGTTTCTGAACGTATTCTGTATTACTTTAGCGATGGAAGCAATCTAGAAACATACAAACTTTGGAGTGATAAAATCACTTTGCTTGTCTGAGAAAGCATCTGTCTTGCAAGATTTTGATCCTAAATCACACTTGGCATAATAGCAGTGGAGCTGGCTGCCTTCAGTGCCAAAGTGATCTATTTAATTTTCTCTGTTAGGTTGCCATGTGGGAAGTCTACTGAACTGTGATATATGCCACACAGAGATAAAAGCCACAAGGGTGGTTCTTTAGATGGTGACTAAGCTTGCAGAAAATTATACAGAACAAATGGAAAGGAGTGTGTGTGGAAGGTTTATTGCTGTTCTGTAGTCTTTACTTAGTATTCCATTGCCTGAGAAGGAAAAACAGCTGATAGGATATGTCACAAGGATCTTGATGTACGTACTGAATTCTGGCCCAGATCTGTGGTGGTAAATGTGTCTGTTGCATCTGGTCGCAAATCAGCCCAAGTTTTAATTGTACCCTTCATTCAGAATCCTTCATAGAGTGGTCTTGTAGGTGGGAAGTCACAGCGGACAGAGCAGCTGCTAAACCAGCTGGTTAAAACTAGATTTTGGACTTTCTGAACTTCCTTCCAATGCTGCAGCCATTACGGGAGCATCTATACATGGTAGATTTTGATGGTGACTCTAGGGATGAGAGCAAGTGGCCTGTGCCAGAGTGCTAACAAATCAATCAATCAAACAAACAAACAAAAGTAGAATAGAAAGGGGAAATCTATTCTGTTGTGCTGCTCAAAGGACAGTTAATGAGCATTGGCATCATCTTGCCTGTCTTGAGATCAGTTTCTGATGTTCAGCAAACAGGACTGGCTAGTAGTGAGCTTGCTCTTTGATTTGTTTTCTGCTGCAGTGTGGGATTCAGTACAGTGATAAAGCTAAATAATGTATACATTTTACACGCAAAAGATATACTGTGATACCAATTGTCTGAGTCTGAGATTTGTACGACTACACAGAGCTCTGATAGAAACAGGTGTAATACCATGAAAGTCAGTGAATTTGCACTTATTTGAACTAGGGCAGATTAGATATCGTGTAAACTGCTTGCTGAAAATAATGTTTTCCCATTATTATTGTATGGTGCTTTAACAAGAAAGTGAGGGTAGGTACACAAACTAGTCCAGCTGATAGACTGTTCTTATGTTATGCTTGCTTTCTTCAGTGAGTGTGGATAACTTGGTTTCTTCTCCTTCCTGCACTTAATCCTGAGTCTGCTCTTCGCTTTTTTTCATTTGCTCGTGTAAGTTTTGTCTGCTAAGACCAACCAAGAACTGAGACCAGTTTCAAAGACCTGGTAGAATATTATTAGTGTGGTTGGAACTCAAATGCTAGTGTGACAGAAGTGCCAGTAAATTATTCTCGTTCACTAACAGTTATGCTTAAATTCAGAAAAAAATCTTTAAAGATCTCATTGAAAAATGGAGACAGAAGTAAACCGTTTAAATACAAAGGTTAGAACAGTATATGTATCCTATTTTTATAATAATACACAAACGAAATGCTGAGAGATCTCTTACTGTTTCCATGGATTTTGTCTGTAGTTTATTTAGCAATGTAGACATACGTCTAATAAAAAAGATGCTGCATAAACCATAGTCCAGGCTGAATGTGCTTCTGTTTTTGGTTTAGGTAGAAATGTTTTTTCTGGCTGCGTCCTTCATACTTAGGTCTTCTTACAACAAATGGAAAGCCCTTAATTGTACCTAGGGGAATAGTTAATCTACGGTGGACATATGGTGGACAAAAGCTGAGTCTAGTAAATGAAAAAAATTATAAACAGAAAATGTGTGAATGTCTGCACAGTCTTGAGAGTCATGGGAGATACTGTGCTGTTGGATTTTAGCTTATTATAAGTTAATTTGCTATTTTCTATTATTATGTTAATGGCAGTCAGCGCAGCGTAAAATATGTGGTTCTAAAAAATAATCTGTTACCTATTTTATTGGATTGAAAAAAATCTTTTTAAGATAGGACAGAATTTCTTTTCTTTTTCTTTTTTTTCAGTGATTTCACTAGTCGAGTGAAGCTCTCTGAAATTTTTAAAAGTTATAACTTCTGATTGGGGGCAGTTAATCAGTGTTAACCCTGAGCAGCTCTTGGGCTTTATGGATTCAAGCATTATATGTGGTTGCACTGCTCCAGCAAAAGGTTAAGTATTAATGGAAAATGTTCACAGCTCTTTTACTCAAAGAAAACATGTTACTTGTAAGTTTTCTTTTGATTTTACTTTTACAGTTACATTGAATGTCTTCATTCATTTAGCCATCCATAAAGCAAATATTGTTGCACATGCAGTGGATAATAAGTCTTTTTAGGACTACTTGTGTGGTATGTCACAGATCATTAACTGCAAGTAACCACCTGACTTGAGGGAAGTCTGGAAGCATCATTACAGTGAAATAAGCTTTTATTTCTGTATCACTGCAGCACATTGATTTGTAGGAATGTCTCCATTAGCTACTGTGGAAATATATTCTCATATATTATTATTGAAGGAAGTTGATGATAGAGGATAACCAATGGTCAGGTGTGAATAGGACATTAGTACTAGGATTTTGGACAAAGTGGGGAAAAGAGATAAGTGCTATTGTAGCGTCAATTTAAAACCTAGATAAAACTAATCTTTGTGTAATGCTTCACAGTTTTAGAGTCAGACTAATAAAATACAGTAACAGTTGTACAGTATTTATGTGTACACTGCAACTTCAACTGAAATGTATGCAGTAACTGAATATGTTTACTACTCTGTACAGGCAGAAAGTGTGGAAGAGAAGTTTCTTCCTAACCAGCAGGGAAAACTTAAGCTTTTTCTATTTAGTTCAATGAACCATAAAAATTTAAGATTTTTATTGAAGTAAATTATTTCAGGTCAGATTAGAGGATGAAGCTATGCCAGTTTGGAAGACAGTCATAATGGAAAACCTCCATTAATAGGATTAATAGCAGTTTGTAGTGTGAAAAATGCAATTCTGAAACAATGTCCTGAAAATACTTTAGAGAACTTGAAGTTCTTACAGAGATTACAGTTAAGATAATACTGTAGGATTATCTTGCTATGTCGATCTTTTGGAAAATAATTTGCTGTCAGATCCCATCTCATCCAGATTAGTATTTTTAATGCTTAATTTTTTTTTTAAATGTAAAATGAGCCATATCAGATTTTCTGCATTCTTTTGTTAAGTGTGGGGAATCGTTGACCGTAAGATAAAAATTGGTTATGTAGATGTAAACTTAGAGCAAATTCACTTTATGTGAGCTGCTCCAAGTTTACTCTGATGTTTTCATGACTAGCCCAGAGATTATAATGTTCTTGTGGATAATTATTTTTTTATAGATACCATGTGGTCTTTCTTTTGCATTAAATATCATCAAATAGGTTTACTTAATTTTGTGTGAAAGTATTGTACTTGTATGTGATAGAATCCATGTTTTGAAAAAAATATATATATACATACATATAAAAAAAAAAGTAGTTCTGACTTTCAGACTAGAGAACTTCTTCTTAAGCATTCCTACGTTTATAGGATAAAAAAATCATTTAAACACTGCCATCAGGTTTATTGCTCTTTTTGTCAGATGCTGAACAAACACAAATTCAAAAAAGCTATAGGCTAAATAGTTGAGTGGAACACACAGAATAGTAAAATGTCTTAAGAAAGGCTTGCTTTTGGAAAATACTAGGATATAATCATTATGTATATTGAGGGCAACTTTAACTTAAAATGCCTGATTCTGCAATCTTAAACATTTTTGTGGTGGATAAGTTAATTTAGAATGAAGACTGGAAAAAGTAGGTTAAGATTTGTACTGATAGTGCACCTTTGATATTGAAAGAAGAGAAGAGAGACACTCAGTTGCTAAATGTTTACTTTATACATCTTCTTTAAAGGAGAAGTTGGGATGAAAATTCATATGTTATAGTCATGCAAAAGGAAGAGAGCAGGGTGTAGGAGTTGTTGGTCAGGCTGTTATATAGGACTGTTCCTAAAAATTTTTATGTTCTGCTGTCCACATAGAAAATTATGGCATTTTGGAGTCTATTTCTGAACCCTCTTCGAAACCACTATGGAAAATCTTGAACTATTTTGATTTGGAGATGCCACTGCTGGATCTTGGGAAGTGCAATGCTGGTGCTTCTCTTCCTGTTCTCCTACAGGCTGGGCTCCTTACACAAAGGCTATTTTTGTTTTGTTTTTGTTTTCTTTTTATGTCTTCCATGAATGATGTATCACGTCCTCTTAGGTATGGTAGGACTTCGTGAGAGTAACGTGTTATGAATACTGTCTAATTGGCAAATCTGGATTTGGGAGAAAACGACAGTGCAAGGCAAGACAAACAAAAACCTCTCAGATTAAGCACCATAGTGATATTTCTGAAACAAACTGCTCTGTTCTTGTGGTTGGAATTTTTTTAGGGAGTTAGTTTTGTATGGAAAAAAGAACATTTTTGATTAGAAAAAGCAGTTTTCAGTTAAAGAAAAAAAACAACTAGTAGTTCTGACTGATGATTCCGGACTTGTCCTGTTGTAGAGTGTTGCCAGAGTTTTTGATTTTGATCCATTGTTCAATTTTAAGAATGCTGTTGTGGTCGTTTAGTTTAATAATGTAACGTGTACTTGCAGATAATAGGGTCAAAGAAAGCCTAGTTTGGTTATATTGCAGTTCTGTGAGCTGAAAAATTATTCTGAATGAAGAGTATTGACAGTTCTTTAAAGCAATATTCAGTAACTTCTCATGATGCTGTAAAGACATTTTCCAGAAAGTATAAGGAGTTTTAAAACTCTATATACTCCACTGTTATAAAATATGCAATACAAGTCCAGGGTGTAGAAAAATTCAGGGTTTTCCTAGAAGTTATTTATTGTTTTCTTTACTCTGTTAGTTCTTTTCATGCTACAGTAACTGTAACTTCCTACAACACTGCTGATGTCTATCAAGAGCAATTACTGAAAGTGTCTGGACTTAATGACATTTGAACTTACAGTTTGTTGTTGTTGTTTTAAAGTGAAGGCTTTTTATTTCTTAAGTCATCTCAAGCTATACAGTACAAGTAAAGGAAGCAATATAATGAAAGAATAAAGAATGATCATTATAGAAGTCTCTGCATTGCTACCTAATACACTGCAAAATTGTCAGTTATTAATTTTCTTGGACTGGCTTTTTAAAGAATGCACATTAAGATCTCTTCTTCTTACACAGTAAGTTTTGCAGTTTTATTTTGGGAATGGTGTATCCAAAAGGTTTTTAGAGAATAGTTACTGGTGTAGTTGCATGTTTAAGTGGTTGATCACTAGAGCAATAATGCTGGTTTCTGAGCACAGCCAGTACTTTTTCCAGCTGCTTTATAGTGATATCTTGAAGCTTAAAATGTAATCTATATGGGTAAGCCACAAAAGCCACTATATATTAAAGCAGACTCTGACAGTAAATCAAAATTGAACAGCTGGCAACACTACTAAAGTCATAAACTTATTTATTAAAAAAACTAAACAGAAGAATTATATTAAAAAGAGAGGAATATGTTCTACAGGCCCGTGGATATAGCTTAAAACCTGGAAAGTGCTGTAGATTAAGGGCCCAATTTATGAACATCTGTTCTGGCAGTTTCTGTAAGATTCTCATGTTCTTTACAATAAAAGTGTGAAACATGTTCCCCCCCCATACTAATCATGCTTTTCTGCAGTTCATAAAAACTTGCATTGAGCCTTATGTAACTGGGTCTGTCTGCTTTACACACTTGCTAGAGTAATTACTATTCATGAAAGAGTAAGTACTATAGCAACGTCACACTCCCATGGTATAGAGTTCTCCTACCTTGTTCCAGGTGGTCTTATTGACTTCAAAAGCAGTGAACGAACACCAAAGTTTCCTTCATATATTTAGACTTAAAGCATGGCAATGAATAATGCAAGCAGGTCACTGGAGAGCAAAATGGACAGAAAAAATGTCTTGTACGTGGTCTCTAAAATTGAAATGTACTTACAAATCAGCTGTTTTGCTCTAGTATATTTCATATCTTTGGATCTTTTAACAGTCACCAGAAATAACTGTTAACACCCCGTATCTTTTAATTTTGAAATAAATGATCATATAATGAATATTTTAATAACATGTTGATTGTGATATTACCACTGAACATATTTTTGTCATATTGACAGCGGTCTGGGGATAAGCTTTAGGATATTCTTGGTTCTGCTTTGAGAGGGAACTGAAAAATAATACATTCAAAACCGAACGTGTAGTTCCACCGTCAGTAGTGCTGTTTTGCCTTTGACATCGGTGTGACTGAGATTCATTTTAGAGATTTTAGCTACAAGCTCTTTTTTTATAATCAAGTTTGACCTGCGCAGTACAGGTGATAATATTTTGCTCTCTCGTTCTTGCTTCATGTTTGGTACTTAGATTGAACTAGAATAGATTGTTGTGAGATGTCATCAGTTTTATTCTCACCCAGTGCAGAATCTGCTAACATCCCAAGCACTGCTGCCATAAGGAGACAAAGTCAGTCTCCTTACACAGTCAGAGATTAGGAAACCAAGGTGCAAAGAAATCACTGAGCAAACGTGCGATAAAACCACTTTCCTTGTCCTAAGGGGATTATATTCATTTATCGATGAAAATGGTTATACTTTCTTTTCATTGGAACTTGATTAGTTTCACCACATTATGCCTTTGGACAAAGAAATATCAGATGGGAATGAGGCCTTTTCTGTTTTGTTCTATTTTTCTGTTATGTTTCCGTGCCATCCACTTTTGAGCATTTTATAGTGGGAGTACATCCCTGTGGTCCTATTTATTGGGCATATCCATTGCTCAGAACGTTTGGCCAATTTTTTTTTTTTTAAACTAACTTGTGGAATATTAAGGAACTGTATTTCTGCCAAATCTATATTGGTCATTGATAGCTCCTTTTGCCTTTTTGTTAACTGATGCTTTAATAATTGATTTATGTGTATTTGTAGGGCTGAGGGCAGTGCTATTAAACAACTAAACAAAAAATTACTTAAATTGCCACTTCATAGTTATGGAAATTAGATTTTCTTTTTGCTCTGTCTAATATGAAACATGTTTTGTTAATTGGTTCACTATGAATCATTTTACCTGTCAGTCGTGTACAGTATATTAATCTCAGTTCTCAAAGCATGCCTTCATTCACAGAAGGTTCAGCAACAGTAATGCTCTATTTGCTTTATCAGTATGTGTCCCTGTAAAGAACTTTTGTTTGTTAGGTTTGCTATGTTAAAGTGCACGAATGTAATTTATATGCACCTGCATAAAATGTCACATGTGACCTGGGTTTCATTTTCAAATTGTGTCTTGGTTTCAGCAAGGAACTAACCCAATAGAAATCAAGGTTCCGTATCATCAAAGACAATATCAAGTTATGTCCTATTATGACCTTAGGCAGGGATCTGGGTAGTAGCGTATTTATTGACCTGACTAGAATATTCTGGACTCCTGGTTTTGATTAGGTCAGGTGATCGTATTTGTTGTGAATGCTTTATTTCTCATCCTTAATTCTCTTTTATGTGGGTGGACGAGGGAGGGAACAGAGATCACTGCATCACTAAAATTTTCCACTTGCCTCCCTCTACTAGGCACTGCTGACTGGGCTGGATTACATCTCACGCTTCCTGCACTGCTTTGTTCTCTCCATTCTCTCTCCACCTAGTCCTTTGTGCTTGGTGCAAAGGGAACGCTCTTAATGTTGTTGGTTTTCTTTCTCGTTCATAGATTGTCTGGGAGTGCTGCTTTATCAGCCAGGTGTGGACACCAGGTTTTTGTTCTTTTTAATAGTATCCTGGTTTTGAGAAGTACGGGTTACTTTGCGTACTTCTTTAGTAAATTAGACATCTTATAAAAATTCTAGCAGCTTCTCTGGCTGAGTAAACTTGATGGATGAAGTATTAAGGTTTTCTGGTTTAAATAGTGTATGTACTACTGCACTGGAAAAGATTTCTTCTGGAGCTGCTACAGTCTACAGTGTATATAATCCATGGGAATTAATGTGGCATTTCCTTCATAATCCTGTGAATTTTCTGCCTGAAAAATATGTTTATGTTTTTCCTAACTGTTTGAGTAGAAAAGACCCTTTAAATACTGTGACAATATCTAGAATTACTCTATTGTCATTGTGTGCTTTTGTACTTAATGTGTATATGTAGAAATAAAGCTTGACATTTTTATTCTCCTTTAAAAAAAAAAAAAAGCAAGTATATACTGCTATTTATTAAGTAATAATAAATTTTCATGAGTATGCCAGTGCTCAAAAATGTAGATAGCTGTCTGATGGGATTTTCAAATGTGGTTAAACCATTGCCTACTTGCCCAGTAGTTGCTTTGGTGTTTTAAAATGTCCCCCTGGGCATGCCTGCTTGCAACTTTCAGTATCCCAGTACGTTTGCAAATCTGATATAAAATGTTTAGTTACTCCAAGAAGAGATGTAAATGCAAGGGAAGTCAAATTCCTTTGAGAACCAAAGCAGTAAATATATGGCAATATTAGTGAGCTAGTTCCAAGTTGTGTGTCACAGAAGATGTATTTGGGAGTAATATTGGAACCTGTGAACCCACTTCATTCTGGAATTAACTTTAGGATTGTTCCAAGGGAAGAGCAGAGCAGATAGCCAAATTCTATTATATTTGGAAAATATAACTTTAATTTTTGAAAACATTTCTGAAGAAGCATAGGGTTAACTTTCCATTAGCTAATAAAATCTCATAAGTGTGGTGTGCACTTAGTTTTGTGAAAGTTACTTTGTGTGTTTACTCTACCTCACTTCTTGTTCTGGAATTCTTTTCCCTAGCATCAGCACAGCTGCATCATCCATTTCCACGGTCCTTTTAACCTCCGCTTTTAATTAAAAAAAATTAAATCAGATGCTGTTTAAAGCTTCCCGTTTAGTTTTGGGAAAATAAAAGTTCACATCTAGCTTAGGCGTGTGTGAACAGCTGTTAAAAGCCACAAGCAAAACGATACTTGTAAAAGTGGTGGGGGGAATTTTAAGAGCAAGCTGCCAGTCTGACTGTACCTTTCAATAGCTCTTCACTTTCAGCCAAATGGTTTTAACAATAATTTTCTTTGAAAAAAAATGTGTTTTATAGAAGCAGCAGCCCAAGCAGTTAGGCCAGTGGTAATAGGAGGCAACTTGCCATTTCTCTTTAACTTTTTATGAAAATTTTCTTTGAATCTGGGGAAATTGCTCATTAGAGAGGTTGGAAGGGCTGATGTCCCCCAGCGCCCACCCACTATGTAGGTACATCTGTCTCCATCTGATTCTGATGAGGGATCTTGTACACTGAAATTCCAGAGTTCCATGTCTAAGCATAGAAGGACAGTACTTCGCTTGCACTGTATTTTGCAGGTATTATAGTCCTGTTCATGACCGCAGCATTTTAAAGTAATTATAGAATTTATGTTCTGAGTTACCAAATTTGGATAACCTGTTGGACAGAAACATGCAGGGAACTTATCAGATGTTGAATATTTAAAACAAAGAGGAAAGACTTAGAATGTTCCTTGTCCAGTCCACCCTGTGTACTGTAAAGAGCTTTCAGAGGCAAAAAATAAAATGAGTTCCTTCAAACACGCTTTGTCTTTACTGGTGGTGAGGGGCTGCAGTATGAAACGCTCAGTGGCCTTATAAACATACATATGTATCTCTGGAATTAATTTGGGCAATTTTCTTTGGGCCTCTGCTGGTTGGTCCGTTCCATAAGTGAGATGCCATCACTGCAGTGCCTTCCGAGACGTCTGATGGCAGTCTGTCTGAACAGGCGTGCCCTGTCCCACCAGCATACCAGGTAGGGAGGGGGAAAATAAGTTCGCTTAGCTCAAGCTGCCCGTGTCACTATGCACTGGTACTCGTGCAGCGCACGCATCTGGATGTGGAATTGTCTTCGTGCACTTTGTAAGCCTGACAGATTTTTGGCTGTGGAACTGGCCTGGGCTGTGTGTGGAATACAGTTATAAAACACGAGTGTGACAGAACAAACCGTGTGGTAACTTGTGCTGATCCACTGAGGTGAGAGGTCCGCTGAGCCACACTTTCTAATTAAGTCTCTGGACTTACATGGGGCAGCAGAATGATAATAATAATAAAAAATGCTTTTCAAGTCTCTGCAAAGCTGCATTTTTTTTTAATTGAGGTTATTGAGGTGTCTGTTTTCTTTTAATTTCAGCAGATTATGGCCTATGCTAACTGGTGCTGTCAGTAAAATGGCTTGGTACGTGTTGCTTTGTTACACTGTTAGCAGCTGTGTTGGGGTTTCCACACCCGTGCTATGCCTTCAGTATCACTTTTGTCCCCAGGAGCGTAGCCTGCAGTGTGCAGCCCACTGTTTTGTGTTTGAAGGTTCAGTGTGGCTTTCATTTGATGTGGCTGTCTGTGCAATATGCCAATGCTAGTGAAGAAGAATTGGGTAGCTGTGTAAATTCTTTTAAATTTATTTTGTCATTGTTTTCCTTTAATATGCTTAAATATATTATGACTTCACATCATTATTAACAAGCAAGAATCAAAAAGATCGTTAATCATTTCCAATTTCTTGGATGTCTCATTTTTGCATTGTTTAGTCAGAATTCCCTAAAAATTTCCCATCGTCTTTTCTGAAAGGGAAAGAAGAGATGAGTTCATGAGTTCAACAAACAAAATGCCAGGTCAGTCATTTCCTCCTGTCACAGTGAGTATCCCTAGTGCCATGTTGCAAAGCTCTTGTAGGACTCTGTCTGTACTGGGATTAGATTTTTGGGTATAAATTGCAGAATTATCCTCAATAATTGAGAAAAGTTAAGATGGTCCCAGCCTACACAGTGCATATGGAACAACAGCGATCAGAGGAATGGAACAGATTTTATATGAAAAGAGATGAAATAGATGGGTTCCTTATCATTAGAAAAAAAGACAAATAGGTGTATAAAACCATGAATGCTGTGGAGAAGAGACTAAAGAACAATCATTTAGCATTTTGTAATGAGATTTCCTTAGTTTTGCATTGAAATTTTATTAAACAGCAAGCTTGAAACAAGCAGATGAAATGATTTATTTATTTCAATAATTAAATTGTGAAAGCCATAGTCGCTTACTATTGTAAAAGTCATGCACATGGGTTCAGAAAGGGATTGCAAAGATTTGTGAAGGGCTGATCCGCTAATGGCTAGTAAATGTTTCAGCTGTATTCCTAGCAGCTTGGAGATGTAGCATCAGGCTGATGGTGTATATCAAGGAACGATCACTATATTTGTTTATTATTTGCTTATATTGCTTTCTAAATATCTGCTACTGACAGTTCTTTGAGGCAGGTTACTGAGTGGGTTATGCCAGACCTTGAAATATTAGATAAAAAAAAAATGTATATATTCCTAACCTTGAGCAGTTACAGCTCCTGCTCTTCATCCTCTCCAACCTTACCCCCTACTCCCAAAATACCCAGAGCAGCCAACAAAGCAAACCCAGTCACTGTTTTGCCATTCAGTTCCTTACATTGTGTAGCTGTATTTATGTGTATTACTTTGCAGCTGGTTAGTGGGAACAACTGAGATAAGATAATGTGACCTGGGTTCTGGTTGTTGTTCCATGGTCTCTATTGTTCAATACAACAGTTTTTGGGTGATATAATTCAGAAATTTGTGGGCTAGAGAGAGGAACTGAGTATTTGAGTAATCACTAGTGATTAATTTTAGGCCCTCAGGGTCTTTACAGTATCTGCTCTGAACAAATTCAGCTGTGGCAGTCACTCAGACTCTTCTGAATACCCCACTTCTTGCCTATACCATGTTAAAAATGTTTGTTTCACTGAAAAGATCTAGAAACCTAAAGTTGTTTAATACATTTTTATGAAAGTGTTTAAAATGGAAGTATGCTCAGTGGTAGCCTAAATGGATGTCTAACCATTAGCTAAAGCCAAAGCTTCTATGCCATCCTAATTCTGAAAATTTCAGCCATGGAAATTATGCCTGCAAAAAAACTCCATGCCCTTTTAATATATTTTAGAAGAGAAGTATATTAAGTCACAAAGAAACTAGGACATCATCAGGGCCATGCTAAAATTTTAATAGATAATATCTTGGGGTATGCAACCCCAAGATATTGTTAACTTCTTGACTTATATTGTCCCTTTCCCTTTCAAACCTAGCAAAAGAAGCGTGGCTAATTATAAAAAAGTAGAGTAGGTTTGCTGAACTGTCTGAGGTCGTGACTGACCAAAATGATCTGGGAGAACACGCTTACAGTATCTAAATTCCCCTGCAGGTCAGATGTAGCTGATTGCTTTTCTCTAGCTTCAATAAAAATTGAATGAAGCAGAAACTCTTAAAATCCCCTTTGCTTTTAGAATGTTTTAGGAAAAAAAGTTTTAAAAAGTTTACAAAAAGAAGACTGAGCTGAACCTTAACTCACTTGCTTAATATTTTCAAATGAAAGTGATTCCTGACAAAAAAAAAAAAAAAGTGCATACATGTGTCCAAATTCAACTGCTCTCAGTGTCTCCACACCACTCAGACTCTGAGAAGGTGGTTTCACAACTGACTTAACCCAGTTTTGCTTTTGTCAACTGTAGTCATGGTCGTACTGCACAGAGGGTTCATTCAGTTCACTGATCCAACCTAAACTGAACAGAACAAAGGGAAGAGTTCTTATCTGAATGAACTTACGGATTTATCTTACACTGTGGTGGTGCTGTCACATGAGATTAGGAAGTGCTCGTCCAGCAGCAGAGGGAAAGCCAGGACCATCCATTTGACTTGCAATTTGCTTAAACTGCTGAAGAAATGACCACTTTTCTAATTTCAAGCTAGCCCCTTCCAGTGAACCTGTCTTGAGGTAGGTTTCTTGAGATTCCCTCAGACTATTCTAGTTTAGTAATAGGATTGCTCAGCACAGCCAGGTGTCCAGGGTAGCTCTGAGAAGAGTATGGACACTGCTTTGTTAGATCTGTAACAATCAAATCATTTACAAAGTATTTTTCTTATGTTTTTGGATCCTTTATGTATTACATAGCTTTTTAACTCTTAAACAAAGTTAGGGTTTTCATTCAGTCCCTTGTAACTAGCCTGATGAGTCGGTTCCCCTTGCTTGTCTGAGACTGGTTAGTACGGTAAAGTTGCAATATTAGCACATTCTGTCTTAGTTTATCAACTAATTGATGTTTTTAGTTTGCTTAGGGAAATAGTAGATATAAATATTGTAGAAGAGCTTTTACAGTTCCTTCCTCAGTATCTCAATCAATTACAGTTTTTGATTAGGTTAACGAATTTTTGAACTGAAGTGATTCCTATCACATCATGATAGGAATTTGTCAACAAGAAACAAGCTATATGCTCATTCTGCTTGGAGATGAGAACAGCTTTTCACATACCATGCTGAATCTCTTATTAATAGATATTTTGAGTGATTTTTTTTTTTTTTTTTGTCTGGGTGACTGATAAGCGATATTAAAATACGTGAGATGGCAAATGTGAAAGATTTGTACAGCCCCACTTCTACTGCCTGGTTTGAAATCATCCTATTGTTGAAATATGAATAGTCTGAATTCATTTATTTGTGGCTTTTGAAATGCCATGGATCGATTTAAGAAATAGCTGATAAATTTACTATCAATGATCTGAATATGTTTGATTTTATTTTCTCCTTTTATAGTTAAAATATATTATATTTCTTTACTAAGCAGTCTTACTTTTTTCTTATAAAATCTAATTTCATATAAAGTTGAGTAGTAGTATTAATTTTTTTAACTGCCAGTTGAAAGCAGTTTGGCTTGGTAATAATTAGTTACAAAAGCTTCCAAATGGAAGGAAACCTGGGCTGCTGTCAAAGAGGATTTGATACACATGGAACAGTTAAGCAGTAATAAATTGCCTAGTAACTGAATAATTTCACTGAGATATGTGCCAATCTTGCATCTACATTGGAAAAAGTTTGGAAGAAGAACTGAAGTGAAGTTTTAAATTGCTTAATGCTGGACTTTTATTATAATAACAATAATAGTGACTTGGCCTGATCTTTGAACATTTAAGGCTTGTTTTTATATCCTAGTGAATGATTTCATGTTCATTTATAATTTTTGTTGTGGGAGAGCTCCCAGAGGGGTACGTAGGAGAAGCACTAAGTGTCTCCAACCCATTATTACATCTTCTGGAAGCAACAATGGAATCAAGCATGCAAGGGCCCTGGAGGTGACCTGGGCTGGCTGTTAGGAGCAAGCAATTCCGAGTATTGGATGAAAGCATCACACTTGAGTTTTTTAACACGGCTGTTTGGCATGAAATCAACACAAGTATACCTGGAGAAACAGCCTGTGTAGATGGATGCAGCAGCAGCCATTAAGAATGCTGGAGTGGGTCCTGTGAGGAAGTGTTATTTATTAGGTAAATGCTTTTTGTAGGAAGAAGTTTCTTATTAATAGATCGTTTCCATGTCTCCATAAAATATATTACTCTGAGATATGTTCCTATCCATTCTGTTGAGAGAACTGCTCCAGGAACTGCTATGTAAGGATAAAGCTTTTAGCTTGATGTTGTAGTATGTCTGGAATTCCTATTTTTGGAAGCAATGACTTGTACCTAGCTTACAAGATGCTATAGACTGTTTGAATAGAGACGCAACTGCAAATGTGTCAAACACTTTAGTGTAATAAAAAAAACAAACTCTAACAACCATATAATTACAAACTGCATCTAATCTCTTCATAAGGAGATATTTACCTTGAATAACGTGAAAGATTTAGTTTTCAATATGCAGTAGTGAGACTGACTTTGTTAACTTGCCTGCCCTTTTGAATGCTGACAGTTCAACCCTTCCAAGTTCCTGAAGGCTCTAGTTCCACGATGGTTGGTTTTGTGATGAAGCTGGTTTACAGCTTGAAGTTAGCACCACTGCCCCCCAGGAAATCAGATGGGTGACTTGATCTGGGTTAAACAGAACATAGCAAAGAAGAAATGTCTATTTTTAACATGGATCAGCTCACTGAGCTTCATAAGCTCGTATGAGCCGCATGGCCTCCTAAGCAGATGAGGAGAGAACGGTGCATTGTGGCATGAGGGTGGGAATGAACAACCAGGAGTGGAACAGGATGGTGATATTTTTTGAGCTTTGGTGCTGGTGTTGGTATGTCTTGAAACTGTGACCAGAAACTCTTGTTGCCTGTAAAAGACAGATGAGAGTGACTGCAGGTAGGATCTAAGAAATGGATGAATCTTCAGAAAGATCCCAAGACCCTGAATTTATGAAATTATAACGAAATTCATATTTTTTGGTTGTCAATCAACTAAATCTTTGTGAATTTTAAAATGATGAAGTCATTTAGTAGTGTTAGCATTTAACTAAAGGTGACTATACCTTTTCCTGTTATTGATAAATTCAGTGCTGAGGTAGTAGACGCATCAAAATTAGTTAAAATATTTGAGAGATGAAGAGAAGCTGATCCATCTGTGGCTTGCAGATATATTGGACTAGCACCATCTTCTGAATGTTTGCTACATTACAACTTTATGTCTTCACGAAGGCATTAAAGACCATTTTAAAATAATCACTCAACTTTGAATTCCAGTAATCATAGTACTGTAATATATTTTTTACACTATTGAGTTTATGAAATTGTTAAATTAAATGAAGATCAAGAACATCTCTAGCTGAATTAATGAGAAATTCAGATTTTTTTAAACACTTTGTTTTAACCGGTGTCCTAAAAAAGTAGATCTAATATTACAAAGAGGGAAATTATTTTGTGAAAAAGCTCTTGAAAGCCAGCATTTTGTCACTAGTAGTTCAACTATATCAATGTAAGCAGTTTTTTATGTTGTTTCAGTAATTCTGATTAAAAGATGTTCATGCTAAATCAAAGAAGTTGTTGTTTTTCTGTCAGTAACTTTTGTTTCAGAATGCTTGGTCAGTTATTAAGGTTCAGTATGGGGAAGTTTGGAAACTACTACCAAAAACATTAATGTGTAGCTAAAGAGCAACATATGTTTTTGAAGTTAGGCTCATAGAAATTAATTTGCCCAGAGGAGTTCATATGAACATTTAAAAATGCATATTGCAGTCATCATAGTGTTAACATTTTTCCTACAAGATTATGAATCAAGTATTCTGTACTTCTCATGTGTTGTTCTGTGTTTGTGAGAGAAAAAGTAGATTTTAAATGGCATAACATTTTCTTTAAAGTGTTGCTGAAACACTGGCAATTAGAAAATGAAATACCATTTACAGCTTGTTTTTTGAGTGTTTATGTTTAGCTACTATCATTATGAAGGATGCTGGATACAAAAAGCGAAATATTGCTTTTATTATTTATAGAAACTTTTAAGAATGTGAGAAGAAATGTTGTAGCTGAAGTTTCCAAAATACAAAATAATTATTACATATTTTTATGCTGTATTGTAGTTGAGTTTTGGTATTTAATTAACAGAGTTGCCATGTCCCTGAGATGGTCACCCTAATGCTATTACTATATCATTTCTAATTCCATTAGCCATTTCACTGTCTAGTGCCAGTGTGTTAGAGTGGGCCTGGGCGGACTGGAATTCCAGTCCCTGGATGATAGGTTGGTGCTGGGCATCCTGGATTATGGTTTATGTAAGTACAAGTTGATTTGCTTTGTTTTGTTTTCTCAGTGTTGTTCAGTAAATGTCTTTCCTAACTGTATTCGTGTGTCATGCTGGTCATTGTGACTGCCCAGTGATTTTTTATAACCAAATTAATACAGCAAGGAAAATCCAGCTGGAGGTGTTCTCCTGGTCTGGCCACTCTCATTTCTCCTTATCTCCAGGAAATAGCTATTTATAAAGATGCTTGAGTCCAAATTAACAGGTTTAACTTAATAAGGAAGAAGAACTAATTGCTATCAAAGTTCTTGTTGGCACAAGGATTAGGAAGCTCAAACACCAGCATTAAAGAAGATGAAAGATCACTTAGTGCATAGAGCGGTAAAATTATGGTTCAGTGAAACTTCATGTGATCTTAGGCAAGGCTTCAAATTTTTCTTTTCATCCATGTTTCATTTTGCATTTGTAAAAATAAGGATAGAGTTTGCCTAACTTACTTGGAAAAGAATTAGTCAGCTAATGAGATGTTAGTAATTGCAAAGTGCTTCTAAATGATGGCGATAAGGGCTGTGTAAGAATCTGACTGTCTGGATAAAAACCAACAGTGAACAAACAGTCTTTTTTTCCAGGAGTAGTTTACAATCTCAGGACACGTTTCTTTGTGGAAGGTAAAAACTAATTAACAAAGGTGTGAAATTAAAGAACATTAAAGCCCTGCGAGATGATGCTTTTGAGAGAGAGTGGCATTAATTTGCTCGAGCTAGGCTGTTCATTCTCCAAAGCTCTATGCAGAAAAAACGTTCCACGTTCTTTCATTCACACCCCCACTTGATGTGTTAAACTTACCCTAAGGGTGTGTTTGTTTAGGTATGTACGCTGCAGACAGTAAAGAGAGGTACATGGTAAGTTCATCTGCACAGAGCTCTGTGCTGCCTCATCTACACCCCTTGTGCCTAGATTAATGCATTTAAAGTTAATTTGGTCATCTCTTTGTTATGCCACAGTCTGCAGTATAGATATGTCTTCAGTGTACTTAGTCACTTGAGTTGCAGGGTGGGGAGATGACAGTCAACACTTGACTTTCATCCTCCTCCTGCTTTCTATGTCCTTATGATACCCTTCTAAAAGAAAAAAAAAAAAAAAGGAGAATTGTTCCAATTTATATTTTAATCCCAAAGTAATACTACAAGGTAACTCAATTTGTATATTTGTTTAAGAATATCTTTTTTGAATACTTCCCTTACTTCCCAAAGCATCTTCATTAGGGGTAGGGATAAGGAGTATAGGTGCCTATAACAGAGGGGATCAGATTGCAACTATCAATGTAATCTTAGTCTGTTTAAATGATAAATGGTTACAAAAATTTCTGCCAAAAATTTATTGAAAACTGAAAGTGGGAATTGTCTAACTGAGAAAAAAAAATCTTATTTCCTACATTAGAAAAAACTATTAGAATCAACCTGATTTTATTGTGTGATTTACCCTTATAACAGAAGCTCATCACAGATTTTGTGTCTTTGTATGTTGGTTGAGAGGAAAGAGAATTCCACATAGGCTCTGTACAAATAAATGGAGGCCCATAAGAGAGGTATGCATGAAAACAGGCAAACCTCACTTCATGGACAAGATGCCTTTCTGCTTTTAACTGAAGAGACCTGGGAATTGCCCACCTTATATTTCCCATAATAGGCATACATTTTTTATATTGTTTCTGTGGAAATTCATGTCCTGGTTTAGAAAGATTTGACATTTATAAGCTTATATTTTTCTTTAGTAGTTGACATACATGTTTGTTGATAATTCTATTTTTTTTTAGAGGAAGTGTTACAATGCTTTGTGTAAATCACAAGAGTTTTTAAGCTATCATTTTTTTTTTGCTTTTGAAACCAGTAATTTCCTGTTGTAGCTCAAAATGTTAAGTATAGTTTTTTAAGTATTAAAGTACAGCACCAGCTATTATTCTGCCTTAGCAAGTCTTCTAATACAACATTTGATTTGTTACTACATCCTCGTAGGGAAGCATCAGCAGTAGAGTGTACATGACAGTGAGAAAGTAAACACATGCTTGCAATCAAATTAATGTATTTCATCTGTCTTCAACTAATAACAATCTGTCATGCTATCTATCTGAGAAGGGGCATAAACAGTTTATTTTGTGTTTGGAATAACTTCCTGGAGGTAGTTAATGTGACACGTAGTTTGTCTGACATGAGTATAACCAGATCAACACTCTAGATGTTTTCTTGATAACCTAAAAAAATTACTGAGAAAATCTGTACTGGAACTATATTTATATTTCGTTGAGCTTCCTTAAATCAGAGTAGAGGCATAGTTTTCAGGACTTCCATGAAAGAGTTTTCTTTTCTTGGCAGCTATGCAATTTTAGTGTGAGAAGAAGATTGAAAGTATTAAAAAAATTAACTACAAAAAAGTTGCAGTTTGCACTCCAGCATTTAGATTTTTGAGAAGTATGTGCTATATTAATTCAAAAGTACGAAATCAAAACTGATTTTTAAAAAGCTAGGTAATATACAGAGTCAGATAATACTGCAGGCTCAGTGCAATTTGTTGTCAAGTTAATTGATCATTATTTCTGCATCATTCTGGTTAGTCTTATAGTATTATGCCAGTTATTAATTAGTCATAATTAGTAATAATATCAGATTATATGAGATAATTTTATTATTTACACAGAAGGAACCTTTGTGTCTAATTAGAAAATGAAAGTGCACTTGCTTGAAGTTCTAAGTAACCCATTCCAATATTCTTGAAAAATTAAGATTAATTAAATGGCTCCATCTTTTAGTGGGAAAGTGCTAGATTACTGGTACGCTGGGCAATAAAAAGCTAGAGAGGTTTTTCTTTGTTGTTGCTTTTTTCCTATTTTCTTTGGAGTGATGGCAGAGCTGGAAGAAAAACTGGGTAGCGTTGCTTAGTGCAGGGGAGGCCTGAGAGGGGCTCTCCGTGGCCAGAGCTGCGGGACCTGGGCGGTGAATCCTGTTCACTGCCCACCGTGCTGCTCCCAGCGTGCATCAGGATTTCTGTTTTATACTTCAGAACAGTGGGTGTCTTGAGGAAATCCCCTTTATGTTCCCCTTTTCAGGCACTTATGCAGGGGCAAAGCATAGCTTTCACCATGAAGTTAAACTGGCTGCTTGTTCAGCAGTATATGCTGGATGGAGACGATACGGGGTGACAGTGTTGTCTTCATTGCTCTGTTGGGTTTTCAGGTGCTCAGGCTAGGTTTGTTCTTAAAAAATCAGTCTGAAATTATAACAAAAATAGGATGAAAATAATTGTCATATACAACCCTTTTTTTTATGACCCTGGAGTATTTTCAGAAGGGAAAATATGTACATAATTTTAAGCACATGTAAATCAAATTAATAAATTATTAAAGCATTTTACTTGTCATGTCTGTGTGGGCTAATCGTGATAGCTCATTATTTAAACATTATGTAATTGTATACCTTGTGTGAACAGCTGCAAATACTTTGCAGAAAGATTTATATTTCTTTTTTTCACAGCAAACTATAAAAGAATATATTTTTGTGCACTACCATAGATTACTATAGCTGTTTACTCATAACTTTCAAACTACCCTTAAGTGTATTAAAATATATGTTATAATATCCATGATAATTATGGAGCAAGATAGCTGTAAATTCATTTATGTGTTAATACAAATTTTAATGGCAAATACTATAATTATCAACACATAAGTTCAGCTTAAACAGGAGAACTGGCCCTTTGTAACAGATTTCCTCATAGTTATTACACTTGCAAGCTTTGAAAGTGAAAGACTGTCAGGTTTGGGTGGAGAGGTGTCCTTTTACTGAAATACTCTGGACTGAATCTTTAATATTTCTTTTCATACACGTGGTTTAGCAAATGGTTAGGTTGGTTATCATTGGTATAATCGACTGAAATATTTGTATAGTGTCTTATAGTTTGCAAATGTAATCTCAGGGTCCAGGAGAAATGCCAACAAGCTATTAAACATTCAGACTTGCTTAACATGCATTATGCATGCCACTCAGCTCTTTATGGCATTCTGAACAAGTACTGTCACTATTTTTACAGCTGCCTGGAAGTACCTGTACAAGTTATATATTTGTGTTTCTTCCAGACTTACCTGAAAGAAAGATTCTTGCAAAAACGTATGTTTTCTGACTTAAAAGGAACCTGTAGTTTTACATGGAGTTCTTCTTCAATGATGTTATGAAAGAAGACACTGGCAGTCCTGTGGGAAAGGGAGATAAATAGCACAAGTAACAACCTTTACATTCTGCATAAGTGATGTTCTGGTGTCTTTTTAGAGTATGTGTACTTATTTGCTTTGGTGACAATATTTAAATCAAAATAAACTACTATTACTATTTTTTTTTTTTTTCATTTTGAAAGATGATGAAACAGGAACATTCATCATTTCACTGGTTAATGATACATATTTTAAAATGTTTACTGGCTTCCTGTTTGTCCCGATGATATTACTCTGTCAATTGTTATACATGTTTTATTAATACCATAATTTTAAGACAATACAGCTCTGGGATTTGATATCACACTTGAAACAAATTCTGGTGAGCTAATTATATTTGTGGTAGTTCATTTCAGTGAAGAGGGTGAACTAAACTAGTATTTAAACTGCTAGACTCTTGGTTTTCCACATACATGGTGTATTGGAATGGAAATTGTAGAACCATGGAATATCCTGAGCTGGAAGGGACCCACGAGGATGATCACTTGTTCCTGCACAGTGGTGCAAAAGTAGTTTGCTGCAAGCCTCTGTCATCTTACAGTGGTACCTACACCTAAATAGTGTAAGAGGAACACATTTGGCATTAATTTGTTTACCATTAGTAGTTTCAGAGTCTCAGGACAAAAATAGCAGAATTATTCAATCAAGACTGAATTGCTATTGAATGGCTGTGTGTGGTGGAGATAGTAAAACACGCATTTGTGTGTGAGCTAGCGCTTCCTAGTGTCTGTGTATTCCCTTGTTGCTCACCAATGAACTAAGATGTCTGCGGCTTACTCCTGATTGCTCATGTGAAGTTATAGAGGAATTTGACTTACAGTAGACTACTTATACAGTCTCAAGTGTTTGCTCAGAATTTTTTCCACTGTCTTATGGTTTCTAGCCTTGCAGACAATCATTTAAAATATACATCTACTCTGTTTCCTTTTCTGTGTTGTTAGCATTGTCTATCAGCTTTTCTTGCAAATTAGTGATGTATATCAGCACATTGAAGGATGATGAAGAAGTTGTTTAAATCTCTCTAGTTCTGACTTAAAACCACTATTTTGTTCTTGTCTTCTTTGAATTGTCATTTGCTTTCCACAGAGGTGAGCGTGATGATGTTTACATCTTTTTCCTTACCTTGATTCTGCAGTTTTCTTCTGAGCTGTTTTTCTTCTCCCACCTTCAGGAATGCCTTAGAGGGTGTCTCTGGGACTTCTGCGGGAGATCCAGACTTATCCCCTTGGTTCTGTTTTCTTTTTTCACTTCACTAGATCTCTGTTTAGTCTCACCTACAAATCAAAATTGAACTCTCCAGAGTTCATGAGAAGCAAGTCTTATAGCAAGCCTTATCTCTTGCTGCAGCAGACTTTGATCTCTTCTAGTGTCACCTGTGAGTTTCACTTGCATCTGTCCGGCTAGGTGGGAGTCGTGTCTGAATTCATGAAGTTCCCAATCTATTTTTGTTGTGCCAATATCTTTATGGGATATCTGTACATACTACACATACAGATCTGTTACTTAAGGAGCAGCAATTATCTTGCAAGCTTGGATTGAAGTGACTCTTCACACCAGATAAGCTTGAAGGTGAACCTTTAGTTTGATTCCAGAGAAACAACAAAAAGCTAGGTTCTTGACTAGTTGGAAACAGAGTTGCAGAAGAGGAAAAATAAGACAATGGAGATAATTTTTGGAGAATATCTGGCTACCTTGGTATTTCTGTAGTTGTCACACAGACTTCAGTGTGTATTTCAGGCACAAAGAATGCCCAAATGGCAGCAACCTATATTGTGGATGCCTTTTCTTAGAAAAGGCTGATGAGCCCCTCTCTGTCCTCATCTGGTCAATCAGGGAAACGATACTGTGACTTCTCTCTCTGTCTCCCATTGGTTATAATATTCCTCTGCTTCTCCTGATTTCAATTTTAATGTGATCTATCACTCCATTTGATTTAAAAGTACTCCATTTAATGCGAATGTGCCAAGTGGTCTCTTTATAGCCAAGGAATTAAGAATGTTCTGGTAATCCTATTAGATTTTACCTATCACTTTACTAACTTTTACGTTATCTGCCGTTGCTCTTGGTTCCATCTTTAAGACCTTTAGAATTTTAAAAATGATAGATCAAAGAAATGTTCTTGCTATATTCTATAAAATTTACCCATCTTGGGGTTGCTTTAGCTTTTCATGAACAGAAACCATTCTTTATTAATATAGATAGCATAGTTTGTATCCAAGCACTTTAACCAGAGTACCAGTTTGTAACATTTGTGTATTTTAGGATTGCGCTGCTTGTGAATAGTTAAATCTCTTTTCCCCTTTCAAACAAAATCCTTGTGTCTCCTTTTGACATCTCGTTGTGGATTTCTAGCCATCAGCTTAAATTCTACTTGGTAAAAATGGAGCTATTAATTTTGTCCTCCTTTCGTCTTCTCCCTCATTCACTTCAGATGAGTAGGATGACTGAACCATCTGTCAAGCAAACTTCTCTTTTGACCTTTCTCTAAATGTTTGCGTTCGATCTGTGTCCAAATCTTGCACATTCTTTCTTCATTAGATATGGCCTATCATAACTGTTACCACAGTTAAAATGTTCTTCTTTTGCATTGTAATTGCTGAAATTCCTTCTTCTTGGCAAATGAAATGTTATCTAGTCATTTAGAATATTCTGCAAGATCATTTTCCTGGTTTGTAAAATCAAACTGTATTTATGTATATGATTCTCTTCCTTCTATCCAAAAGTTATTTGTCTTTGCCTTTAAACTTTTCATGGCTTAAGTGCATCCTTGTATCATCCTTCATTCCAAAGATACCTATTCCTGCTGTTAACTGGCACATCACACCAGCTCACGTTGGCCAGCTGTTAGTTTTTTTTCTTTCCTATGAAGTCCCTACATTCCTTATAAACATCTATTCAGAAAATCATTTTTCTCCTCCAGATTCCTCCTACAGTCTTTTTCTGTGATGTCTAAATAAAATCTGGACAAGAGTTATCTCCTGGTAGCTAGGAGTTCTGCCTATTTAGCTGACCAACATCTGATGTTGGAAAAATAAAAAATAAAAAAAAATAATAAAAAATAATAATAATAAAAAGAACTGGAGGGTAATTATTCGCTGCATTTTAGCTGATCTTCAGTAACTGTCTTTGATTGTGTCCTTAGCCTGTCGCAATGCAAGGTAATTTGAGTTAGCATAGTCGTCTTTCATTGACTGCAAACTGCAACTTTTTATAGTTAAATATTTATTAACGCTTGAAACCCTTTTCTTGTACTAAAACTGTGCCCTCTTTCATTGAGGGCTAATGTAACATGAATTGCCTTGCATTTACTGTGGGCTGAGAGTGTGCACATGGACAGTTACCTGGCAGTTATCTAGCATAACAGTAACTGTACAGTTCACAGCAGACTGCCCATAATTCAGAAGGCATGAGCTGAAATACTCATAAGTGGGGAGAGGGACTGAGAATTGCACAAAATTCAGAAATGCGATTTCACCTTGATTTTCATTTCCAGTCTGTTAGATTCTGGGATCTTGTGTGCTTCTGATTTCTCTGCTGTGGTAAAATACATGCTCCACTGACCATATTGTTATTCTTGATATTTCCTCAAATAGAAAATAGGAAGCATTTGGGGATATGATTTCCTGTATTCCAGAGGCATTTTCTTCTTGAAAATTCATTTGTCTTTCTGCATGCTATTGTGTTCCTCTGGTCCCTATTCTTTCCTTCCTGGGGAATTGAGGTTGAGCGAGATTGTAACTTGTGAGTTTGTGTTTATAGACAGACATAAGTATGTCACGGTATTAACAGAGATACAGTGTAAGTATGATCAATGGTTCTCTTTTTCTTATTGTAACTGTGTGTAGGTTTTTGGAGTTTCGATACAGTTGAAGAAATACAGTGATGTGAAATTTGGAGGTGGGGTTAAGGTTCCCTTAAGACCTCTTCAAATAAAAATAAAGAAAATATATATTGATTTTTCCAACAAGATTAATCTCACTGTTGTGTTTTCCAGGCTGCACTTAAAGCTAACATATAAAGAATAAAATTAATAGTTAATAATGACATGGTTTAGACAGTATGCTGTATATTTTTAAAGCATTTCAAGAGAGGCTCTCTCCTGGTAGTTATTTTTAAAAGAAAAAAGTTAAGTAGCTGTTACATAGATTGCATGAGGTTTTTTATTGACTTTGGGATTTATCTTAATAAATGTATTTGTTCTTATTTTTTTGTGAAACTGTATATTCTACATTTAGTATTATGAAATACTGTACTACAAACGTTAGTGTTAATAGCTTAGTATTTTAGTCCTTCACAAATTAATGCCTGTGGTAACTGGATGATTTTAGGCCTGTTCTTGTAAACAAGGCCTTACTGATGTGCAAGGAACAGTAATATGTGGCAAAAACTCCACATTAACCAAAGTAAGCAGTATAAATGGGGTATAGGAATCCCCTGTTAGACTAAAAATCTCCAAGAGAAAATCTCCAGAGCCTACAAATTAAAGACCTCCAATATCATTTTAAAATAAAGCCTTTTATGTAGTATGAGAGCATTTTTTCAGCTGATAATCAAATGACACTATTATGCAGGCTTACTAGATTTGCAAATTTACAAGTTTTTACAAGTCAGTTGGGTCCCTTCCTCAGGAAATCAGTTTAAGTTTTTTTTTCCTGTATTGACTCAAAGAGCCTGGTTGTCCTTAAATCCTTCTGAATATATTTGCCTTATAATTTGACGGCATTGAGTCAACACCCTTATAGGAACTGTAATGCAATAAAAAGAGAAACTGTTCAATATAGTTTCCAGTTACCTTAGGATCAGATTTGGAGAAACTGGAATGTACACAATAAAACCTGTAGAAGACTTGAGTTCCACGTTGTGTTGTGTTTTTCAACATAAAATAGCATTTGAAAGCTTTGCTCTGCTTCCAATGGTTATAAAATGATAAAAATGAACATGTGTGAGACTCTTGAAATATGCATTTTACTATTCTTAATTTTTGGAACCATACCTTTGTGGCGTTGAAAACTACATGTACAAGTAAATAAGCATCAATGTTTTCATTCAGTTCATTTTTTTTTATTATAGTGAACGTTTTTGCTCTACCGTGTTCTTCAAGAAAATTCTTCGCAATTCATTTGCATTTTTTTTAACTTAGAAAAAATATGTAGATTCAGAAGTACTTTGTGAACCCTATTTTATAAGAGCCTTTAGATTGCAATGGGTATCCAACATGTATCATGTGTGCAAACAGAATGCACAAAATTCAGTTCAGTCTCAGTTTTTTTCCATGTAGTTAGCAGGAAAGTTGTTACAAATTGCTTTTGTGAATCCAGAAACAAATTTGTCCTTTAGTTCAGATATGAATTTGTTGCATTTGGTTGCACAATTTTAATTGTAGTTTCATTTTTATTTATTATTATTATTATTTGGCATATGATTATAAAAAGAAACATGTATTTGCATACATCTGCAAAATGAAAAAGGTTACATCTGATGTATTTCCAATGAATGTGTTTTTTAAGACAGGTAACTAAATGGGCTCTATTGTAGCAATTTATCCTTTTTTTCCATTTGCTTTTAGTTGATTTGGAGCATATGCGCACAGTGAAAGTTGACAAGCACCAACGATTTTGTCAGGAAAACAATTTCAGTAGCCATTTCGTGTCAGCCAAGACAGGAGATTCTGTAAGTAAGAAAAATAAAGTCCTTGTAGATTTCTCTCTCTCTTTTTTTTTTTATTTATTTATTATTCTGAGATATGATGTAGGAGTTTTATTATACTTCTTACACTTCACATATAAAACCATGGAGAACTTTGGCTGCTGCAGGTCCTTTTTGCCAGTCTGCTTGCATGAAAATAGATTGTTCTATGAGTGTGTATGTTCTTAATTAATTACAGTGGCTTCTCATCTGATTTGTGGTTTGAGGTATAGATCTTAATATGGAAATGCTCTGACTTATACATCAGCATGAGAAATGAGACCCGCTGGTTGCTGTCAGCCTGTAGTTAAACATATTCCTTAGTTCCGGGTGAAGTCCCATCTCTAGAGCATCAATAGAGAAACTTTTAACAGTTGATAAAGTCACAGGATCCTGTTATAATGACATTTTTAATATGGGTCCTGAGCCAGGAGACACTCTCTTTGTGGGTCCATTGAAATTTGAACATTCTGGTATTTGTAATGCTTTGCAGAGCACATTTTTGAACAATCATTTGACTCTGACCTAACTGGGATATTTGTTTTAGTTGGAAGTGTATGGAAGAAAAGGTTCTCTTTCAGTTGACTGTATCAGTCAGATTAAATCACATTGTATTGTTCTGCTTGATTTCTGTCACATGCCTAATGACTTTGTCATTCCCATAAAAAAATAAATCTGTATCTGTCTCTGTAATGTTATTTTTGACAACATAATTTACTTTATTTTAATGTTATTGAACGGTAAGACCATGTTCAATTAGATGGAAGTACAGTTCTGTAACACAAGTGGAATCACCGGTTGTTTTAAGATCTTTGATGAAAGATCATTTACTTCTACAATGGATTGCCAAATTTTATAAGGTAATAATTACGTTATACTGCTGATACAAATGCAGTGAATCCTGATTCTCCATAGAGTTTGTGTTAAATCTTTGGCATGAATTTTTGTTTAAAGTGTGAAAATGACTTTTATGCTAGAAAGAGAAGAAAAATTTTATAATACTTCATGCAGTGAAGCTTGCATATGATAGAGTCTATTCCTTTCTCAAGGAGACAACTGTTTTGTGGGAATTGGTAATAGGAAAAATAGCAGTTTTTATAAGATTGATATAGTTAGCATTACAAATTATGAAGGAATCTTTATTATGTCTTTTTAAATGATTTATGAATTACAGCAGCATCCCGCTATATAAACTAATTGTACTTTTTTAACTTACTGTTTAAAAACAAAAGTAAATCTGAACATACCTAGAAAGCGTTAATCAGCGGTTTGTTTAAATGGCTACTAACAAAAGAAGGTATGAGGTATAGTTTACAGTAGTTCATTTTTAGTTTCAGTATAGATTTGAATTAACTCTACTGTTACTGCACACCGGCCTTTCAAAATCTTCCAAGTTCATGTATTTGAGTAGCTGTGCAGAAAAGACAGGGTGTTTACCCTAGACAGTGATTTCAGAAGAGGCCATCCATTGCTACTGTGGATATAGACTAGAGGGGTCTTAAATACTCAATTAAGTGCTTTGTTTACCTGAGATCTTTCCAAGAAACTCATTTGCAAAAGATAATTTTATGTACATAGAAAAACCCAAATGCCTTCTCAGAGGAGAACTGAACTTCATGAAGGACTTACTGGAGCTTAACCATCTTACTGTCCATCAAACTGCATAACTAAAGCGCTGAGCTCACGCCTGATGTTTTTGTGCACAAAACATCCTCCGGCAGGTGATCTAGTTTAGTAAACCTGAGAGCCTGGCGTGGGTTAAAGTCTGTCTCTGGGAAAGGTCTGCCTGTTCCAGGTTGCCTTCCTTGCTGTGTGGATGCTAGTAGAATAGACCTAGACTAGACCAAATAGTTCAGAGAAAGAAAAAATGAATTTTGGAAGCTACTGTGGCTTGTTGGTTGTGCCACTCATGTGTTACCAATTTCCTTCTGAGCTGTAAGAAAAGACTGTGTGAATGGTATTTTTTTGACTTACTTTTGGGGGTGGCAGCTGTATGGTGAAAAGCAATGTATGCTAGGAGGTTGGTACTGTGCTCAGTTGCACAGCCGTGGAGATAGGATGTAGCTTGGCAATGCAGCGGGTTCAGCAGCGGTACAATCTTAAGCTGTTCCTGTTTAATATCTGTTGTGTTCTTTAATGTGATTTAAAATGCAGCTGCCTAAACAGTAAGATTGGTGGACTGTATTGAGATGAAGTAAAGAAGCTATTTAAGATAGCCTTGCCACCCAATGTTATCTGTCAAACCATGTCTGAAGTCTAACTCTGCTAGGCTGCTCCATGCCATCAACATTTTGCTTATTTCCTAGATACTTCTGTTCAGTATAACGCATACAATGTTTTGTAAGACTCTCGAACAAATGTATCTCATTGCTTGGCTTTGGTGTTCATAACGTTTTAAAAATGTGTGCAGCAGAGATTTTGGTGATGTTGATGCACAGTTCAGTTGTTCCGAATTTCAGAAACCTGCGTCTCTATTGCACAATACACTGGTAAAATATTCTTGTGCTAAACATCAGTGAATACCCTTATTCATATTTTATAGCACTGAGAGTGGTATTTGAGAGGTGGGTTGTGTAAAAGCTTGTTTAAACTTAGGTCTCTGGAGACAGAGTAGAAGTGTTGCCTAACAATCCAGCATACTGTTCATTCCTCATACCATTGTTGAGTTATTTTCTCCAATTTTTAAACAAAATTGAATGTACCAGATGAGGTTATTTTCAGATCTGCTTTGCACAGGTCACAATTTTGTATATCTCATTGTTTACAGATCAAGAATGGTTTGATATATTTGAAAGAACTTTGAGGATGTCTGTTTTTAATCATTTAAATGTGATTTAATTTTTTTCCCATAGGTCTTCCTGTGTTTTCAGAGAATTGCTGCTGACATCCTTGGCATCAAATTAAACAAAGCAGAAATGGAACAGTCACAGGTGATTTTCCACAAATACATGTTTTTCTTAATATTTTGCTTAGTATTTAGAAAAAATAACACAAATCTCATTGCAAGTTAATAACTGTCCTTTAAAGTAAGCTACACCCATTGTTTTAGTGACAATTATTTACTTTCACAACAGCTTTTTAAAAATATTATCATTCTTTATTTATCCATCATGATAAACTTGCTGAAGCAAGAAAACGTATGTTCAAAAATTAAAGAAAAAAGTTAGTTTTAGATCTGTTTGTTTAAAAATAGTACATACAAATTTTCTTAGAAATTAAAACATCTCTATATGTTTGCATACACAGATAGCATGGAAGATACTCTTGTCTATGCATTAATTACTGCACACTGATGTCAGATACAGTTTTTATGATAACCTTGTTTCTTTATAATTCTTTACATATTAAATTTCATTTCAGAACACTACAAGCTTAAGTGATAGAAGGCATAAGCTTCTGTGAATGGAAATGTTCTAAATCAATGTTCAATGTAGATATGTTCAATGTAGAAAAAAATGTTCAACGTAGAAAAAAATATTATATGTCAGAGTCAGGAATGAACTATATCAAATCCTTTGGTTGGTTAATCTCAGATTTTAGTCTTCAATGTGTGCCTTTATAATGCAGGATAAGGATGCTTTCCTCAATACTGATTGTCTGCCTCAGGGAAGGAATATTGATTTTTGTAAGAGCACTATTTCCCATTTTATTTCTGAAGTGCAGATGAGAAATGAATCCCATTCTGGTTCAGTGTACCCATTCTCAACTGTATACAGACCTGTGGAATCACACATTTGGGTAGCTACTGCGGCTCCCTGCCATCTGAAATTATTTTTCTCACCATACCAGTCCTACATAATCTCCCCCTAAAGGAGCTGCATAGTTTTCTTCCCTTGGACTTTGTGTTTTGTTCTTTGCATTGAGTTGGTGTTTTTCTGCCATCTCCTCTGCTGTAAGAAAGGGCTGAGAGAGAGGACAATGTTTCCCAGCAATAGGTGGAAAGGTCATCAAGAAGGATGTCCCCCGTTCTCTTATATTGGTTAGTAGTGAGTTAGGGATGTGATTACACTGCGTACACGTCAAAACCCTGTTGCATGTCATGCTTTGAACTGTAACAGAGCTTTTTTCTTTTTCTTTAAAGAATATTTCATGTAGATGTTGGATGCAAAATAGCTCTAACTAGAGCAGTTTTATGGCCTTTTAAATTAGTGGGGAAAGATGTTTTCAGTAATTTTTTTTTTTTTAATTTGAACTGTAATTTGCCTAACTGTATTTAATAGAGTTGGAAGCCATTTATTTAATATCAATGAATGTTAGGAGAACAAAAATGTGTTAATTGTTCAAATAAGCAGGCAAGCAAGACATTTTCCAATATAACTCCTTTGCCCGTACCACCTCCTTCTTCCTAGTTCCTGCTTCTAAAAATAATTTGCCTGCCAGGAAGACTCTGTGTGCATAGGTTTAAACCGAAGGGATTTTACATAAAACCAGTTTCAGAAAGCTCATAAACAAAGATTATACTACTGAGGCAACCTTTACTATATAATGACATTTAAGATTACAAGACACTTATTTTAAATTTACTTACTAAACCAAAAGGTGGCTGAGGTGGTGGCATAGTATCCTGGAATTGCTAGTTGCTGCTAACATTAAACAAGTACCCCAAAATAAGTTAACAAGTTTATTAAAAAAAAAAACAAAAACACACAACACAAAACACTTCTTGTGTACAGGTTGGTCTCCTGCTTTTTGAAATATACAATAAATATGTAATTTCTGAAAGTGTTTCACCATGGTGGTGTTTACAATCTGTGTTGAAGTGGTCAAGAAAACTGTACTGCAAACAGTAAAATGACAAAATATACTTAGAGTGCTTACCTAACAAGCAAAGCAAAAGAGCTTCAAAAAGCTATAATTTATAGGTAGAGAAATATTGAGGGTGTATTTTTAATATTCTTTTACTACTAAGGCACTATTCATCTATTGTTCTGAACCCTATAATGGTTTGTATATAAATAATTCAGCACATAGAGTTCTTTAATTTTTCTTTGCTTAGCTTGCATTGAAATACTAGTCTTAGATCTGTCTGTGTTGTTGTGTCCTCCTAACTCAGGTGTAAACTTGTAGATAAGTATGAAAATATTATAAATCAATTATAAAGAAAATATGAGGAATGAGGTTATACAGAATACGGTATCTTTCTAAAGAAAGTGTCAATTTATAGGTTCTTTTTAAGGTAAGAACCTCCACGTAGCCCTGACTTGCTAGGTCAAACTGGCTTCTTGCTACCTTAGTATAATAATCACAGTTTTTAATTTTGTTGACCACATCAATGGAATATGCAATATGTGGATAGAACAGCACTGATATTATGCAAATTACAGTAGCAATAACCTATAAATAGTTAATACGCATAATTTAAATACTCACTGTGGCAGTTGTAACATTACTGTTAATGTGAATCCAAGCTGTAGTAATTAAAAATCCAAACACAAACAACAAAACCAACAACAAAAGAAGAAACAACGCCTGCAAATGGAGGTGGATAGAAAAGAAACTTCATTGTCTTGTCATACAGGTACAGCAGAAGTCACTACATGGTGATACACTGCATGTAGCTAAAGAGTGGGAGCTGTAAAGAAACAGTCTGACTTTGCAAGGTTTTTCTAATCAACCATAGTTTCAATCTATTCTGAGTAAGCAATAATTTTTTGTTAGCAGTATAATGTTTGCTCCCTTTGAGAGTGCTGTTTTGAGTGGGCAGCAGGAAATGTCCATAATTAAGTCAGTGAGAAACCAATGGGAACTGTATTTGAGAGGCTGTCTGTTAGCTGTATCTTAAGGTTCATTGTTGTATGGAACCAAATACTCTGGTCGCTTCTTAAGATAAGAAAGGAGAAGTCTGCATAAAATTGGAGGAGGAAAACCTTAATCTCCATAGCCTCAGAGAAAGAAATTGAAGGACATTTCTGGAGAGAAATCTATTAGTCTGGAGTGGAAAAGCCTAACTGAAGTAATGTGTAGATGCTGTTGCCCAAAAGCATGGAGCCAGTCTTTTGGCTGGGAGGAGATGGCGTTGGATGATGTTACCGTTACTCGGTTCCTGGTCTACTACAAATGATTTTTTATGATAGGTACAAGTTCCATAGTGTGTGTGTGTGTGTGTGTGTGTGTGTGTGTGTGTGTGTCAGGAGGAGGTGTTTGTTTTAAATATCTCTCAAGTGGACATTAGGCTTCCTTAAATAGCTAAGTGAACATGCTCCTTAAAATTTCTGGGTGCTTAATACTCTACCTGTTGGACTGTAAAAGTAGATAGATGGATAGATGCTATAAAGAAACAAAACAAAACACAAAAATGACTTATCCATAACTCAGTAAAGATGCAAGTGTTGAATTGGATTTCATCTTTGAACAAAGAGTAAAACACATTTTAGTTTTACAAAAGTGCACTATTTGCATCCTGGATTGTATCTTTGAATTTTCAGTATTTTGTGTAATGTGAGGTTTCTTCATTTTGAAAAATGAGAAGGTATCTGCTTGAGTATGTTTGTCAGAGAACATTAGATGTCTTGGTTCAGGTGGTAATAAAGTATAAAATGAAATACTGAGTTTGAGTAAAACACCAACAGTGGAATGCTATATGTGAGTTACAAGTTATTATGTATTTCTTCATTATTACTGATTGTCTCATATTGAGAATACTCTTTAAAAATTATTTCTAGCACTTGTGGTTCTATGGCTGAAGATCATGTTTCTTTTGTTTAGAAACCAATTCTAATTGTCACAGTCAAGAGGAGGATCCTAGAAGTGACTCACGTGGTTAGAAATAAGTAATAGGAATCCTAAATACATTATTATAACTTGTATGAATTTGTGGGGTTTGACTCATGACTTCTGAGCTTTGATGACTGGCAGAACTGCTGAAATCCTTGTGAAAAGTGGAAGGAGTTCTTGGTCCCCTTCAAATTAACTGCAAAACCGTTAATTATGTGCAAGAACAAACCTTAGAAATTGAACTATTTATCACACATTATTATAGAAAAAGGCAGCAGCAACTTAAGATGTTAATGCAACCCAGGCTATTTGTTACTGCCCTTTTGCTGGAATTTATCGCTCCCACAGCAGAATCAGAAAATGGAAGGTGATCGTGTGCCTTGGCCGCATCAGGGTGAAGTTCAGCAGCTTCGCTTAAACTGCTGATGAAAGTTGTTTTTAAGTGAAGTTGCCAGACTTTGTGCTGAAGCGGATGAGGTGCAAGTACACGTTACATTCCACCATCTCTCCTTTGGCAGCAGTGATCTCCAGCAGAGGAATAGAACAGACATTTGGGGGTGGTAAGTTTTTAAACTATCTCAGCTAGAGCTACTAAATCTTGTCTGTTAACATGCTGAGATGACTGTTAATCAAACCTTTATTTGGTCAAAACTGTGGTGAAACAAAGGAATAGATTCCTGTTTGTGTGTGACTGGAACGTGTTTTTGAAATGGAACGGTTCCAAAGTAAGAAAATTGCAGATTCTGACTTATTTTCAGTCCTCAAATTCCTCTCTTTTAAATCACAAGGGTCTGATGAAATTTGAGGAAATAGCTCCTTTACTAATCAAATGTTTTTCTTTCTATATTTTTTACTTTCAACCATAATATAAAAACTGCATGGGGTACAGCTTTGTTCCTTGGCACTGGCAAGAGGTAGCATTTTTGTAATTGATGTATAGTTTTCTCTTTAACTACATGCCAGTTCAGCAAATGAGGGTGTGTGTGTGCCAGCTTTGTACAATAAAATGTTTGGCAGATAAGTCAGATTGGGAATTCAGAGCACTTGCACCAAGTAAGTTTATTTCTCATTATTGACAATGGTTTGAACCTTGGCAATGATACGACTTATATAGATATGGATACAAAGAGGCCTGAGGTTTTTAATTACTGTGAAGTTAATAAAATAAATGCTGCAGTGGTATTTTTTTTTACTCTTATTTAGGTGAAATTCCTTTAGAAAATCCATGTCATTTATGTTAGTCAGCTTCTTGCTACAATGTGCCTAAACAGGGGTCACTAACCTAGCTCTGTTTACATGATGGGATTTAGACCAATGTTTTGAGGAACAATTAATTGCCTACTGATTGCAAGATTTTTTTTTTTCTCAGCTCTAGTCAAAAGATTGGTATGAAGAAACTAGGTCCTGTGAGGTCAGATAACACTGTTTAATGCTAAAACTCCTACTACCGCCTTACATGGGATTTGGCAACCTTTCCCTTGATAACATCAGGCCAGGAGTCTAGTAAATCATGAGTGTTGTCTACTAGATAAGATAATACGAACGTGATCAATTAAACTCAAGAAGAGTACATCAGCAGCTAATAAATCCAGATCCTTTACCAGCCAATTCAATGACTATTTTACTTGTTTGACATAAAGGTTTTATGTACAGAGGTAATCTTTAACATGTACTGCTTCTATGTTCATATAATCCAGTTTATGTATTGTTTCCTTCAAAATAATAACATAATTTCATTTATCCATTCATTAAACCTTGAAAATATGTTGTGTAAAAATTGAAGTATTTAAGAAAAAATAATTAAATTGATTTAGAATATCTTTAATAGCAGACCTTCTCTGTAGCTTTTTTGCTCAAGTTGTTATATGAATTCTTCTCCCCTTTGCATGAACACTGTATTAATAAAAAGCTTTAAACTGTTTTGTTTGTCTTTAAAGGGAAAAATGATTTTTTTTATGCGACGTAAAGAAAATCAAAGCTTTCAGCACTTTGATATGAGGTTTATAATTTGTCACTGTTTTTTGATTAATATTTAGTTATAATATAATAGCTGTGTAATGGAAAAGATACATGCATACCTCTATGACTTGTTACAGTTCCTGAAGGAATCTGAATAGTGTAAAAAATATACGTACCGTAGGCTTAAAGGAAGAGGCTATTGTCATCTTTCGTCCCATTGAATTGCCTTGTCTTTTATTCTGTCTATTCTGCTTTAATACCTTTTTGTTGATTGCATGTGTGAATATTTCACTTTGGTGCTTTGAAAGCGCATGTCCTTGAAGAAGCTTGAGAACCAGCTCAGTCGCTGATAGTGATGCTTTCAGCTAGCCGTGTTGCTCTTGTTCAGCATAGGGCCTGAAAAGAAATGCACTTTGTTTTTGCTTCTGCATTGTCATTTTGTCATTCATTCTTCCTTTTCAACTGCTGATCAGTCTTTCCGTTTTTTTCCTTCTTTTTCTTTTTGCATTCTTCACCTTCACCTCTATCCATTGTGTTGCTACATGATTAATAGCATGTTGTCAGGGCAGAAATAGTGAAATATCCTGAAGAAGATAACCAACATCACAACACTTCCAACTGCCAGAGCAAAGTCTGCTCAATTCAGTAGTTCAGGTATTGATGTAAAACTTTTTTTTTTTTTTTAAGCTGCATTGCTTTTACATGAAGTAACAACTACAGTAAGTTCTACTGGAGAAACATATTTTATATCTGTAAGCAGTAATAATACTTAGTGTATTAATTTGAAACTTAGTGTGCAATTATATGGTATTTCTAATAACTGGTTAGTTCATAGAAACTTTCTAATACTTCACATTACAGTATTAGGAAGGTCTTTTGGTGCTGTATGCTCAAAATGTTACATTGCTGCCTCAAATGGAAATGGACACAAAATTGGAATCTTGTTTCTCTCTCTCCATAGAGAGCAGCCAACAGTCCTGTCAAATGCTTTGTAAATAGAATGGGTAACATCTGTTGGATTTATAACAGAAAATAAATATTTATAGTATGCAGAAATTCTTTTTATGTTAATTTAGTCTTTAGTCTGTATGCCTATTGAAGCTTTTTTTGAAGTATGGTTGTATTTGAAATTTGCTTTGAATTCTGTCTGTATTTTCCTCTGAAAGTGCTTACAGTAAGGAGGGAAAAACAAACTTGCCCACAATTTCCAGTTATAATTAAGGCAGTTATTCTTAAAGAATGCACACTGTATCTTTGTAAATTTCTGTTTTGTTGTTTACATACAAAACAATTCTCATGGAAGAAAAGCTGTATTCATTGCCAGGGAGGTGGTTGAGTCACCATCCCTGGAGGTATTCAAAAGACGTTTAGATCTAGAGCTTAGTGACATGGTTTAGTGGAGGGCTTGTTAGTGTTAGGTCGTAGGTTGGACTAGGTGATCTTGAAGGTCGCTTCCAACCTAAATGATTTTGTGATTCTGTGATTCTGAGTCCTGTTTTGCATTAACCCTGTAAAGTTGTCATGAAAACCAACCTTCCTTCTGCTTGGTATGACTAGACTGGTATTTAGACTGAGAAATAGCACCTGATGAGACTTTCTGTAAGGTACTGAAGAAAACTGAACTAAGTCTATTTTGCCTGATTTCTTTTTTTTTCTCTTATGTTTCATAGTAAAATATCTGTTGAATGCTTTGCCAGCATCAATGTTATATTTTGTTTCTGATTATTGCTATGTTTTCTTTCATGACAGAGGGTGGTGAAGGCAGATATTGTCAACTACAGTCAGGAGCCTGTGACAAGAACCGTTAATCCTCCTAGAAGCTCAATGTGTGCAGTTCAATGACCGTATTATTTTTCTTTATTTTGATACCTTTGGCTGTCCTCCTGCATTGACACAGGCTCTGGGATTGCCAGGAACTTTTAACGGTGACCATCGCTACAATGCAATTAGAAGTTTCAGAAACATGTTGCACCACTGTACATTGAGAAGCAGCAGGCATTTTTTGACCGGCTGAAATCATATGTTACACCACACACTTTGAAAAATTAAGATCTATATTCTTTTAAATTATATTTCAATAAAACAGTATAACTGTGTTTATATGTTTTTTCCTACCTATTTGACTGATACTGGAGTAGAAATGGATGAAGAAGTCCCGCATTTGAAATAGTTTTAAAAACATCACTATGGAAGGGTATTTTGCCAAAGCATTTTTTTTTTCCTTTTTTCACTCCTGTGACCTAAACTAGCATTCAGCAAAATGTAACTTGGAAAATAACTTGCTGGAATAATTTTAGACAACTAATATATTTTATCTAGGGACAATTTGGAAAGTATTCCATAAATATATATACATAGTGCGAAATGTATAAATTGTATCCAGGAAGAAGCAGTGCTTGAAATAAAGCTGTAATATAAAAATAGTTACTTTTCTGAAGTCTCAACTCGTCTTCATGGATGCTCTGAAAAATGCTAATGTTTTGTGTATTTTTATTACCACATCAGGATTACTTCTTACAGCAGTAGATAGGCTCATATGTCTTCATGAATATGGATGAACGTCCGTCGGCGGTTTGGGCTGTAAATGTTGAGTGATATATTCAGCATGCATTAGAAACTGTTGATAGGTCAATTAGGATCAGTCATTTTTAATAACTAACTGAATGACTTACTTTTGGACTGGTACCCTTTTCTTTCTAGTTCAGAGTGAAAAACAAATAAAAACCTGTCTCCTCTGTGATCATCACATTTCTCCTCTGTTCTTTTTCTAGCAGTCTCTTTTAGACATGCAGTTCTCTCCTGCCACATCTAAATAGAAAGGTAAGGTGAGAAAAAAAAAATAAGCCAACCTAATTCCGAGCTAGAGAGCTTTTCCCGTTTTAACTCTAGAATGTGTTTTCTTACAAAGTACAACAAAACATTTGGAGATTTAGAAAATTAATGAGGCTGAGCGAAGGAAGCTTGTATATTGCAAGTGGAAAAAATGACAAGGTCCTTCAAGTAAGTATTCCTATTAAGCTGTTCAAGAAAGGGCTTAATAGTTGGAACAAATATGTTTAAAAAATTACAAATGGCAAGAATGTGCTATTTGATATAATTTTGGTATATTCAAAGTTCATTGAAAAGCTAAATTCATTTTTAAACTGTTCAGTATGCAGCTTGATGCATAGTTCTATAACTACATGATAATGACTTAGTGGTGTGATATTTTAGCATTCAAATGTGGGAAGTTTTCTGAAACAATCTGTGTTACTGAGATATTGTACACTAGAGGTAGGTGTGAATTTTCAGTGGATTATTCATTCCAGGGTTACAGTCTGTGTTCTTGCTCCTGTCCCATGGAGCTCGTGTCCCACTGCATAGCATTTACCTTACAGTTAAATGCAACTGAAAGATGAACTATCTCCCGCTTGCCACCAGATGAGAACATCTGCCTCAAACAGTTATTCTGAAGTAGCTGATGAGTTTACAAGTTTTACAAGCTGATGAGTTTCACAATGCTCTCCAAAGCATGTGGTAAGTTTTTTTGAACCCTCAGATTTTTTTGCGTGTTTGTGTTATGAACTCTGCCCATATGCTCAAATATTCGTGAGAACTGCCACCCTCTCTGAGATCTCACTGGGTCTTTCTCCAGCACATGCGAGTCTACTTCATAGTCCCGCTTCCCACGTAATATGTAACATGGTCTTAAAATGTTTTTCAATGCATTTCAAAAAGTTTTCCACACATTTTATAGTAAACTAAAATCAAGGGCTTTTAATAAAGTTGTGTGAAAATGGTAGAAATAATTTGCCCATCAGTTTGTATCGAAAGCCTATCAAAGATGTTCAGGAACTTAACTGGCAATGATCCTCCATTCTTTTCGCTCTGTTGGTGTTGATGTTGAGGAAGTTCTGTCTGCAAGACCAAGACAAGCAAATGCTATGAAGTTTGTTTGCTCCCTGTATGCTTTTGGCATGCAGATTCAGATGGTGGGAGTACTCATGCTTTTAAACTCACTCCTGTCAAAAGCTACCTGTGTGTATGATAGCGCCTACCTGAGACAACAAATTACATTAACAGTAACTTGGCTGGTCTGTAACAAAAAATACTGAAAGGGTACAGGTCTGCTGAAGATCTTTTGCAATGTAAACTGAGGCGCTTAACTTTGAGGTGCAGAATGTCAACATGACAAGCCCTCAGCGATTTCGATTAAAGAAAAAAAAAGTGCATTTCTCTTAAAACCTTTTTGTAATCTCACTTTTCAGAAGAGAATGCTTTTTCATAACTTGTTAGGCAAAGCCCATAGTTACCTGAATGATCAAAAACTTCTGCTTTTACATTTGGGGTAACCCTGCGCTGAGAAAGCTATGACATTTCCTAGGCCAGGCTATTTTACAGATGGATTTTCTCTCTGTCCATTTGTGATCTTTTATTCTCAATGTGTGTTTTTCTAGCTGTCTTTGACTTTTACCTCCTTTTGTATTTTCTTCCCATTGATCTCTTCACCATTTTTTATGTTTCAGTCCTACCTCCTCTGAATGTATTTTTGTTTACATTTGCAAGCCATTCTCATTCTTCCTCCCTAACATGCATGTATATTATTTATGCTAACCATGAATCTCTTGTCTTCTATGCCCCCAGCCCCTCCTTGTGCTGCCCCTCTTAACCTCCTCAAAATTTCTGTATTGTATACTGACTTCCACTCTCCCTGCCTTCCCCTACCTTAGCCACTCCATTTAGATCCATTACCTGTCCACATTTTAATCCTTACAAATGAGCTTTGCTCTTTTTGCTCAGCCCTGAGGACCCCACCCTGAGCCTTCGGATTCCAGCTGCAGTCTAAATCCTTGGCTGTGGTAGCTGCCTTTGAAGTACTGCAGCAGCTGTTGTTGGAGATTCAGGGGTGCCTTTGCCATCTGTATGGCCTACGTTCCACCAAGCTGAGCAGAAAGGTCAGAGATAATTCTGGAGGATTAAGCAACGTGGAGAGAGGGAGTAGCCTGCTCTGCAGAGAAGGCAAGGGCTATCTGGAGGGTGAATGATAGAGAGGAACAGATTGAATCGGGGAGGTGTGTGGTGGGGAAGCAGGCAAGCCAGCGCCCAGTATCGTTTCCTTCTGCAAGTAACGTTGCCGATCACCAGGGTGCACATGCAGCTGAGTTTAAGCGTGTACCATATTAATGAACTTAAAAGTTTCTTGCAAGGTGAGAATGGGTTGAGAGCAATTCAACAAACAGTAATGAGGTTAAATAATGCAGCACTCTCTTGAAGTGAGGCGACATATGCTTAATGTCCATTGACATTGGGGGGCGGGGGGGCAAGCATGTTCTTTCCTGAAGCTGGGGCCAGATGAAGGGAAGAAACTTGTTTAGGCCCTGATCTTACGCAGATGCACACTGATGAAGTGCTCTGCCTGCTCAGAGCTGTTGTAAGTAATCACTGCAGTAACAGCTCCGCAGCTAAAAATTGTGAGTTCAGCTCGTCACTACAGTCAGTCTCGTGTGGTGTGCTGGATACAGGCGTTTCTGTTCTGGCCGACTGTATGCTCGATTACCAGTGCTTTTGAAACATGTATTTGAAATGTTGTTGTATGCATGCAACTTTTTTCTCTTGTGGTTCTAAAATTTGGTGGGGCCAAACTTAGTCTTTTTCATGAAGTTATTTCCCCTTACAACCAACTGCTATGACCAGAACCAATGATGAGTCCACGATCTCCTTTCTGAATATATTGTTCTTTTAACAGGTCATGAAAGGTATGAAAACATACGAGTTTCTTTTTAACCAAATATATATATATATATATATATATTTTTTTTTTTTTAAGCTTGAAAAGGACACATACAAGGTCAAAATTACATGAAGTATGTTCTTTTGATGAATTTGAAAATTGTTGGTGCTATCTATCTGCATCATTAGGCATCTATTTTCCTTAAAAATCTGTTCCATAACGCACTGTTTGGGTTTCACTGAAAGTAAAAGGCTTTTGGATCAGGCAGTTTCTTTGAAATGCAGAGCTAATTTGATTGTCATAGTAAGCACTGGCAAATTCACCTCATAATGAAGCTGGTAGCCAAAGTTTTGTAATAATTTTATAATGAAAAATAGCGTAGTGATATTCAAAGTTGGCAATTCTTTTGCTTTTTGATGATATGGTAATTTAAATAAGTCAATTTGTGTTTTTCCTTTTTACATCCACCTTATGTTAGGAAAATGGTTGCTTTTTCACAAAAGAGCGTTGTAGTCTTTGTTTCAAGATGATCACGACCTTTTCATAGAAGTTGTAGTACAGAGTACTGTTTAGAAGGTGCCCCTATTTCGTGTGTTGATCTGAGACCAGAGACTTAGGTGTCACTGGACAAGAGGAGCAAGTGGCACTCAAGCTTGGTAAATACGTGCCACGTGCCTTTGCTGTGGTGGGATCACTGCTCTGAGCTGGCACAACAGCTGTAGCTGACTGGAAACAAAAGAAAACCCCTTGTAACTTGGTGTCTTTAACCCTTTCGAAATGCATCTTGGTATATGTGCCTGGAACTGTGCTGTTCTGTTTATCTTTTGTCATTGACAAAAGACTAAATTGCTGTTCCTTAACATAATTAACAATTCTATAATCGGAAATTTTCTGTGGGAGAATTTTTCTTACTTAGAACACTCGCATTCATTTCTGATGGTAGTTGAAGGGTTTGTATGGTGGTCGTGGTATAGATGTACTTAAAGCAGCAATGACTTTTGTAGAAATTATATTTACAAAGCTGACATGATTAACTACTTTCTTCTTTCTTCTGGAATTTTAGCATTGTTTCCCAAGCAAAGATGTTATTCTACAGTGTTGTACTTGCATTCTTCTTTTTCTCAGTTCAAGTACTACTGCTTAACATATCATCTGATTTCTTTAGGCTGTCTTTATTTAAAAACAACTCATAACCACTTAAAATGTCAAAATAGCTGAATGCTGCTGAAAAGAAGCAGCCAAAACATATCCATGTTTGCGTAGGGCTAATGGCGTACATATGAGATTAAAACACTAGTCCAGATAATTATCTGTAGGAAGCAAATTTATACTCTGATTTCAGATACTATGAATAGAATGTGTTACATAGAATTTAATGTGCTACAGCTTTATTTGCAAAATACACAGGTCCTATATAAAACCTCTTTTTATAATGTACTCTCAAGAAGCCTTGGGGATCCCTGTTTAACTTGCAAATGTCGAAGTTTGATCTTCCCCAAATAGAAGATAGTGAAGCTCCTGAGTTCCACGAACTGATTTCTATTTTCAGCTTCCCATAGAGAGCTGACTGTTCAGCCAATTTAAACTTTTTTCTACTCCACTTCATCTTCGTTCATTTTGGCACCGACGAGGCTTTTGAACTGGAAAATTTCCAGTTAGCTAATTGGCCATTTGCCTTGTTTTATGTGGGGGTGATGTCAAGTGCTGAAATAACCAATTGACTGAAAGCAATCTTGTTTCAAAGGCTGGTTAGAACCAAACCTAAGAAGGTACCAATTTCAGGTTTGTTTTGTATTTAACCGCTACACAGAGTTCCTTATTCTGGTGGACAAACCTCTGAGAAGAATATAGATTTGAGGTCAAGAGCTTGTGTTTGCTCAGATACCACATTTAGAGCACTGAATTCTAGGGGAAATAGCTAGGAATCCAGATCTTTTTCTTTAATTTCATTTTCAAGACTTTCTCTACATCTGCTCTCTAATATCATATTGGCAATCAACATTTTTTAAAGATATGAATTTAAGTCCTTGTTTAAAGAACAAAATGTGGTGATTATACATTTGTTCAGGATTTTTTTTTAAGGATGGTGAACCAAACTGCTTATGTTGTATGAGGTATCACTGGCATAGGTGAACGTGTTTGATACTTATTAATAGTCAGCTTTACTAGTTATGATCTGCTGAATATCCTATATTCTGCTTTCTACTTATTTAAAAATATGTCTTAGAATGATTATAAATACCAAATAAGATACCAAATTGATTTTAGCTAGTTTCTGCCTCAGAAAAATGGATCTTGCAAACTGCTCCAGGCAAACATTTTTTCTTTGCCAGCTAAACTCCGTTTCTGTCCTTTCCTGGGCTGATCCATACCAGGTAGCTTGCAAGATCATGACCTACTAATCCTTTTTGATTTCTGGTGAGCTTTTAAAAACAAAGTAGACCAAGAAACATCAAAGGAGGATTTAAAAGACACACACCGTGCCCTGAGAAGTAAATGTTGCTTTGGAAAGCATTCTCTCCTTTACAGAGAGCTGAATGCTGTGGTTCAATGCTATTCACCGAAAGCACTTAAGCATATGCTCAAAATTAAGCGCATATTTAAGTTCCCTTGAAGTCTACAAGATTTAAGTACACACTTGAAGTTAAATACATTCTGGCATACTTTGCTGACACAGAAATTCTGGCTCCATTGAAGTAAATGCCTTTGAGGCTAAAGTTCGTTCAGGAATTTCAGTGTTGTTTCTGAAATTTACTATCCATTGTGAAGGGTATAACCCAAAGCCACTCCCAAGTTCAAAAGAAAGAAAAAACAAAAAGGTATTTTTCATTTATTCATTTGCCTTTCTGATGCTTTTTCCTAGCAACAATGATACCGAATGTGGAGAGAAAAAAAAAAAAAAAGAGTAAGAAATTGAAATATGGTTCATCTGTGTGATCAGAGCATTTACTTGTCATTGGGTGAGTTGCCATTTTTGGAACAACCTTTCTTTGGATCCATAATGAATCAGAAACAGAAAAGAATCTGGAGACGCTTGGTGTAGGCAAGTCCCACTGAAATCTGAGTACTGGACCCATAGTGCAGCAAAACATATCAAGCTCTCGTTTGTAGCATCTGCATTGCAGATCTGACATGGAGGATAAACAAGGGCTGGTACTTCTTGCTCAGATTTGGAGAGGTATTTGATCACCATCTTGGAAAAAATGAAGTGTGATTTCTGGATATATTCCAGTATTTGTCAAAGAATGGTGAGGCAATGTTTAACTGCATAATTGAAACTGGAGAGAAATTTTGACATCCCACTCATCAATCCAATTGCTTTTTTATCTCCCCACTGTCTTGGAAAGAGAGCAAAGTGTAAACCAACATTTGGCACAAATGGGCTGCCTGTGCCATTTAGCAGCAATTTGCATGTAATTGGTAACAATTATACAGACAACCCATTTATAACAGTGAGTGAGCTCACAACCTAGCATAAACTACAAGAAAACTAATCATATCCCCCAGGAATCACACACTGATGTAAGAAAGGAAATAGATGTCCTTCAGTTTAACCTCTTTCCTATTTTATCACCCAGGAATTCAGGGATGCAAATTAGCCTATTCTTGACAGATTACACATTCTCAAAAGTACAATTTGCAGTTATGGCAATTAAGCTTGAGTGCAATCAAGAGTCTTAAGAGAGTGCTCCCTTTTTTTTCCACTATGGTTCTGCTAAGCTTCTTCCTCTTAAAGTCTCTTGTTTTGACTAATCTTTCTTTCTGACTAAATGGGCAGCCGTTGAAAGTCAGAGTTTGAGTCTGTCTCCATACAGTCAACAGCCGAGTTGATGAGATGACTTTCTGGTCTCCTCAGTTGAGAGGACCTGGTCCCCAGCAGCAGAGACAGATGACAGCCAGTGGTGTCATGCTTGGGGAAAGCTCAGCCAAGTCGTGCAGTCGCAGAACTGTAAGTTAGCTTATTGCGATGTGATTAGTTTGATTCATACACAGGTAGCCAGCAGTTGAATTTCTTCCACTGTCTTTTGGAGAAGACACAAACTGATTTTTTTTTTCAGGTGAGTGGAAGTTTACTGTATTTTTTTAGTTACGACAGCAGGCTGGATTTTTCTTCCACACTCTGGGTGTGGGCATAGTCTTTTCCTCTTTGGGTGAGAAAGTTGTAGCGGCACAGAGTGGCTAACCGTACTGGTTCTGGCCCTGTTAATAGTTTTGTTAAAATAGAAATAGGGGAAAAACTCAGAGTGACTGATAGAACCAAGGAAAATACATCAATTTCAAAATGAAGGTGTTTTTGTGCACATCTGCTTGTCTCCATGCTAGTGTAAATCCTGCACATGAAAGAAGGCTGCGTTCAAGGTCCATGCAGGGCCTTCTGTATCATGCAAGTCCTACACAGATCTGTAGAGTTGGCCATGTGGAAAGGTAGAAAAATGCTAGGTAGGATCAGCACAAGCACTGGGCTGTTGGCTCTGCATTTAGTTGTAGGTTAAAGTCTTATAGCTGCTTTTGTACCCATTTTTTGATACTTCAAAGTGACTACTCAAGTTATTACTATCCTATGTGCACATGACCCTCCATTCTTCATTAGATATTTTTCAGGGCAGATTTTGTGGCTTTTGTGAATGAAAGTTTGGGTTTTCTAAATCACATTTTAGTGTTTTCCAATTTCCTAGGCTGGAGTAGCCAGTATGAGGCCAAACCTCACCCCCCAAAAATACAAGAATGGTAGTTCTTGGTCTGCTGCTCATCTGAGGAGGAAATAGTGGTACCATACTCAAAGTGTGCTTTGAGATATTTGTCTGGACAAGTAAGTACAGCAACTTTCAAGATTTACTGACCACTAACTGGAAACCAGTATAAGAGGCACAAGTCTGCTAAATCATGGCACAGATATTTGCAGCCATGGATTTACCTATTCTGGCAAAATACTTGTTCTGCCAACAGAAGTATGGTAGATTGTGGCAATGGTAGGGTCCATGAAAATCCCCAAATCATAAAGATTACTCTGTTATAGGTAGAAATCTTCTCTGTCATTCAGCACAGGAAAAATAACTTTCCTGTGGGGCTGCAGAGGGCTGCATGCAAACTAAGCTATTAGGAGCATCTTCATTTGTTTCTGGATATGAAGTGAATCAAAACTGTGTGTTGTACTGGGTTTGAATTACCAGTGGGGATTTTAACTGGAAAGAAATAAGAAGGGTAAGGGTACTTGTCAGATAGCAGTTTCCATGTGGAAGCTGTATTTTGCAGCTTACCTATATTTCTCTTAAAATTTACAGAGCCAGAGATCTGTTAACATGGCAGGTTTGTCAGACATTAAAACTTTCCTGCAATAAAGACGTGGATTATTCTGCAATATAAAAGGTATTCTGATTATGACCGCTGAATCTGAGTCAGCTTTGAGTAAGTTTGAACCCAGATTGAACATTCAGGATGATGCTGAAATATCCGTTACAAGCAGATGATACAAGTAGCTGGTGGTCATTCTGATAATTGTGATTGTTTCTCTATTCCTTTCCACCCATCATGGTAGAAGTGCTGGACAACGAAAAGTTTTGGCTTCTGAATATTGGTTGGTGTGTGTGTGTGTGTGTGTGTTTGTTTTTGTTTTGGCTGCTTATAGGTCCTTACTAGTCTGTCACTTACTCTTCACCAAGAAACTTGATAGTGTCTTTAAAAGTATTTGGAGCTGGGCTTCGCAGGTGAGTGTTTTCAGCAGAAATTGGCAGGACAGCATCTCTGGCACCGAGTTGGAGGAAGTGCAAGTGCTTCCCATGTGCCCTTACACAACTCACTCAAGCGGTCTGGGTCTCAAGACTTTTTGCAGGGTGACCATAACACTTCACCCAGCAGGACTGCCATAGGCATGCTGGGGGATGCCCTGGGCTTGCATAGTGTGGCTGTGGAGTTGTTTTGACTGATATCTTGTTGAGACATGGGAGGTGTCAAGCAATCTCATCTAGGTGTTGTTGCTAATGCTTCCATTGTGCAGCTGCGCAGTCTGATGGTGTCCCTGCCATAACCAAATACGCGGTGGAGACCTGGGCCGGACGTATTTCAGGTGACAAATAGGTTCAAGTTTATAAGTTATCCCTGTGAGGTTAGCTGACTGTTTGCATCACACAAGCTGTACGACATTAAAAAAGTCTGTTTCTGTTTAGAAGACACACAAATGGAACCTGAAGGCTAATGCAAGTGGTCACTGAGGTATTTGGCAAAGCCTGGGGATGGATGAATGGTTTGCTTGACGGCCTAGCTGTGTAAGTCAGTCTTGGGATTCTTTTGAATTAACAAAAGAAAGACTAGTCTTTTTACTGTTCTGGCCCTTTCCCTAATTAATCTAGTATAACCCAAGAATTTAACAAAACCACCATTTTTTTTTAAATGCTCAACTCATTAGAGCAGTGGTCTCTTGTATATTTGACAACTTCAGTCATCCTAAACAGCAACCAAGTATCTACATAGATCTATTGAAGACATGTAACTGCAGAAGAATTGTTAATATTAGCTTATATTGTCTGAATCTTTTGTTTGTTTGTTTTGTTTCTGTTTTCTTAAAACATTTGTTAAATCTTTAGCTTTGTTTCAAACAGTGGTCGTTTCAGCTACCATTTTTCTGATGAGTACAAGTAGAATTCATTTTCTTTGGAGTCTAGATTTCTGCTCTTTATATCAAGCAGGTAATGTATAACTGACTATTTCCTTACCCTTATCTCCCATTTAAGCATGAAAGTTCCAATATGCACTTTTCAGTGGAAAGTTAGGTCTCGGGTCTGTCTGATCCAAGACTTGACTTACTCTTGCAAGTTCACGAATACATCCCTAAGTTCCTTCTAAGCATGACTGACTCTTTTCTTGCTGTGGTCTTTAGTGGGACATTACATTGCTTACACACACACGTGTGTATAAGTATATATAAACATGCAAGCATTTGCACATGTATATAAGTCTTGGTAGTTGGTGTTAGCAAAGTTTTAGATAGATGGTTCTCTTCTCACCTGTCTCTTTACTTACTGTTTTAACACAAGTGTTTCAGTACTGCTAAAAGCACATATTAGATCATGTGGCTAAAACTTGGAAATACCTACAATTATTAATATTATGATATATAAAATATTGTATTAGTAAGTACAGCTGTCTCTACGCTATGGTGACTATATCAATACAGTAAATTAAGCAGCTCTGAGGAATGTTACTGAGCAATGGTGCATTGTTGCTTAAACTCTTGTGGTGTAGAATTGACATGCCTGTTCAGAGCTCATCGACTTCTAATTACACAGTGCAATAAGAACTGGAATAAGAAGTATAGAAATGGGAAGATGGCTGGAGAACAGTTATCAAACCAACTCTTGTTGTCATTTCTCCAAAACACTTGGAAGTTCCCAGTAGTATCAGCGTATAGTATTTCAAATCCCTACACTGTCACTGAGGCGGCACAGTTATTTGTCTGGCCATGTTATAAGCTGGACTAGGAAAATGAACCTGCCAAAAAACTATGGAAAGGGAACATAAGAGAATAATGTTTTATTAGAAAGCAGGAGCAGAATGGGGCACAACTCACATTCTTTAAGCACAGCTGAGGGGACAGGGAGCTGTAGCACAGACATACGCTCAGACAGTATTTCTGTGAAGACAGCTTCTCATGGACTTGTAGACTTGGGAAAATGTATAGCTCTTTGTGACCTGCATTCCTCAGGCCATACAAAAGTTGTAAGGAAAAGTGATCTTCTTCTCATCCTTCTCACCACTGTATGACCTCCTCTTGACATCTATTCACCTGCAGAAAGTCAGTTTGCAAGCACGTCCTTTCCTGGGCTCCCAGATACTCAATTCACAGTGTTTTCTTTGCAGGTTGCTATTGATGGCAGAGACATAGAAGATAACGATTTTCAAGAATTTCCCCTTTTTTGCCAAGCCAGCTGGCTTATCGAAGAACTTCTGGCACAAAAAGACAGACCTCGCTGTGTTCTGTATAGGGGATATTTCTTTCATGAATATGTCTGGACAGGTGGAAATACCTAAAATAAGACACTGAATACCTGAACATCTAACAGTAGGACTCAGGTTACCCCAAGTGTTAGAAACTGATCTCTCTCACTTGTGTGTTCTATAAAATCTTGTTGTCTCTTCTCTTCTCTTCTCTTCTCTTCTCTTCTCTTCTCTTCTCTTCTCTTCTCTTCTCTTCTCTTCTCTTCTCTTCTCTTCTCTTCTCTTCTCTTCTCTTCTCTTCATTCAATAAGGAGAGATAATTACTGTAAGCATAAAATGAGCTGTTCCTTCTCTTCTGCGTCTCTACAGTGGTTTCTTGAAACAGCAAAGGAAAGAGAGAGAAATGCACTGGGGTGGCCTTTCAGTCTATCTAAAGTCTGATGCAAAGAAATACTCTACATTCCTCTCTGGGTTTGCTGGCATGTTTTTTTCTTTTCATGAAAGGAGCAGTTGCTGTTCTTAACATACCTGGCTTTTCTCTTCTCCTTACATCCGATGGTGAATAACTGACTTGAGAAAGGGAGAGTAATGTAATGACAGTGATGGCTCTATACTGATTATAAGCTTTCTTGTGTAGTTCTACTCCTGGATCAAAACCTTGTGTGTGAGAAAGGTGTGTGTTTACTTTAGTATACTAACCTGCATCTGAAGCTCGTGTAATTGTGTCTTCATGCATCAAAGCTGAAGTTATCCTCTCATAAGGAAGCTATAATACCTAGGCATAGCTTGTTGATTTATACTTTAGAGTATGTTATGTATGTAAATGCTTATGCCATGCAAATGATGTACATTTAGTCAAATCATTCAAATCTAAGAGCATTCCCCTCCCCATTGTTTTGCATGTGTGTTGTGTGTGTGTGTGTGTGTGTGTTTGTTTGTTTTGGGAAGCATGGAAGATTTCATTGCAATCTTTATCAAAAAGTGCTAAAAAGTCTATCTGTAGTCTGGAATTCCTGAAGCCTGGTGTTGTTCAATTGCAGAAAGAAATACATTTGCCCCAAAGAGCTGGCATCATGGGCAGGAGTCAGGAGCCAAATGTGGATGTGGGAAGATAAGTCTAAAGGGAGGTACAGTGTACCTTTAGAGGTGGAAATGACGGGCTCTGTAGGTTGGATTTATGACCAATGCAACAGCCCAGTGTTCTGCTAGATCCATGATGCCTGGTGGCACTGATTTTGCTAATTTAAATTACTCGTTGGACTCTACTAGAGACTGAGTAGCATTTCTGTTTAATATGTCTTCCACCCTCTCAAGTTGGAGGCCAAATGAGGCCTCCTGGATTCCCACAGAGACCGCAGGGAGTCTGTCCTCAAGTTCCTAGTATTCAGAAAGGTACATTCATGTGTAGCAGAAATGGTAATATCAGCATCATACATTCAATGTGAAGATGCTTGTTGCAAACATCTTCCAAGTAGGAGCCAAGAGCTGGGATGCATAACTTGCGTGTTTGATGGCATTGCCTGCTAAGTTCAGAGAACGTGTTAGCTACACAGGTACTTCTGTGCTCCTGATGGAAAAATGTCCCTTTCTGTGCTTAGCAGGGGCATCTAGTCACAATCCGAGGAGACAGCTGGAAGCATAATCAGGTGGGTTTACATCCTTCACCTGGAGAGTGCCCATTTTAGAAAGTGTTAAAGCCATGAGCTGTACAACTAAGTATGGCAAAAAAGCAGAGGCTCCTTGATTCAAGGTTGTTTCTACACTAAGCAGTTATGGCCTTCAGAACAGTTGCTAAATTTTAATAAATAATAGATGCATAGAGGACTAAGGGTTTATCCATGCAGCTACACAGTACTTAATACTAAATCTAATACTGACTCTGTTGAGTCAGAAGATGGATTTCATATAGTTGGACTCCTGCCCTACATTACTAACTGGTTACCATTTACACTTACAGAGTCATTGACCTGTTAATTTGTAATTTATGAGGGAGTCTTACATCTGATGATACTTCAAAATATTTTAGATCTTACTTTTTATCCAGACCAGCTGAATAAATGTTATAAAAATCACTGGGATTTGATAAAGCTGAAATAAACCCAAGCATATTATTTTTTGTCAGTGTGCTTTTTTTTTTTTTTTTTAAATTTGAGACATTTCACTTGGTCTTAAAGTTGCAAGTAGGAAAAATGTATCTGCCTTGGTCTCTGATCATATGAGGCGGTGAGCACTTCCCATGAAGACTCAGTGCTCCTGGTTGCTGTGAGACTTTTAGAATTGCCTGTATGACAGGCACAATGCCCGTATGAACTTGATAAAAGGAAAAATTAATTTTTCCTCACACCTCTAACAGGGGTTTGCTACCAGAGCTGATACTGCACAGTGATGGACCAGTACCTCTATGCCCTCATAGTATCATTTGGTCTACAAATGAAACTGTGTAGTTGTAGATCATGCAAGCATGTACAAGGTGTTCAGATGTCCTGGAGACAACGGGAAGGGGAGCTTCAAAAGTACAGCAGTGACCTAAGGAGTACAGACAGGCCCCCAGCCTGCAGCATTTGGATTGAAGGCCACCAATCTCAGCACCGAGCATCCATGCTCTGGCCATGAACTCTGGGAATTAAAGACAGTGCCAGGATTTTCTTCAGACTCCAAGGTTTAAAGCAACTGCTGAGGACAGAGTGTTTGAGAGGCCTCTTTTCAGAATCCAACAGAGAGCAGACAGCTAGATTTGAGGACAGTACAGATTCAAATAAGCATAGCGTTTCCTACACCATTCTTTGGTTTCTTCTTAGGATCTAACATAATTTGTGCACAGAGATACTGCAGAAGACACATATTTGATCCAAGGCATGCACCCACAACTGATGCATCTGTACTATGCAGCTGTGTTTGCCTGGTTGAGGAGAACCTGCAGAAGGGGATGCAGAGAAACGTAGGTTTTAAAAAGAGCATCTGTCCTTATGCTTGTGACTGACCAGCCCATCAACACAAGTTGTTCTTCAATATGCAGGAGTGTGCTGATCTGACCACCAAAATGGAGGTTAATGTAAGAAATTTTCCAAGAATTCTTTTTCAGTTACTGTAGAGACAAGAAATTTGACTTTAAGCTTGTGGGAAAAAAAATCAGTCTGAAGTGTAATTTCATGTTACTGTTATTTTTACAAAAACTTAAATCTACAAAGATAGCAAAGGTTAACTCAGAATGTGTAATACAGTTTGCTTTTTGGAAGGATTAAGAAAATGTGCAGAAACAACACCTTTCACCGCAACTGTTAACATTGCCTGCTTTCCATAAGATAATCTTTCTTTCCTCAGAAGGTTTTGCTGGGACTTGCCCCTTGAAGTGGTGCAAAACGAGGCACCCCTAACCTTGAAGGTGGCTTTTGCAAGTGAGTGCTTCTCTCTCTTCCAGGTGGTGATTTTAGCCCCATATATATAACTATATATATATATATAATTATAATATATCTATATATCTATATATCTATATATATATATATATATAGATATAATCAGTTCACATTCCTTTTCCCTAGAAGTTAGTATTTTCTTTAGTAAAAACTATCGGCAGAGCTGCTGCAACTTCTGCAATGATGTACCATGTTATGTTACCCCTTCCAGTTCCCTGCTTTCAGTTCATAAGGAAAACTTTGCAGCAATGGGAGAGGAGTTTCAGCAGCAGGGGTTCAAGGAAAGCGGGAGAAAAGCCTAAAGTGTTTTTTTGGCCAGTGTTATGACTTGGATGGAAACCTCGCTGCCTAGGTGTGGCTCAGACCAAGACGAGGTGACTGGGGCGTGAGAAGCTGTGGAAGGCAAGAGCCTTCAGGCCAGGGGACCGGGACTGAGTGGAGTGACCAGGCCGGGACTGAGCGGAGTGAGGAAGATGGAGGCAGGGGTGCTGTGAGAGGCCTGCATGGCCGAGGCTGAGGTGCGGTTGCCGTGGTGACACGCAACACAACATAGGCCGCTGAGGAGAGGAATTCTGCAAGATTTTCATTCGGGTGCAGTAAACAGAAGAATATGCCGCACCTTTCTCAGTGCAATGGCTGAGGGAGGGTGTCTAGGAAAAGGAGAGAGTGGCCGTGTAAGGAGGGATGGTGTTGTAACACGTGCACAAGTAGCCAGCGCTGTGGGGCAACAGGAGACCCATACTCTGGCCTTTGGCTAACTTTTTGGTGTCTCACTTCGGAGCCTTAACATTCCTTCCAATGGCTTTTTTGAATTTAATATACGTGGAATATAGTATACACATATAAATAATTATTGTGGGGTGGAGCCAAGGCTGCAAGGTGACGTTTAGTAGAATTTAAAGCAAATTATCTTGCATTTTAATTGAGTTTTCTGATAGATTGAACTAGCAACATTGTAAAAAGGGGCATTTTCAGCTTCTTAAAATATATCCCTCAAGGTTATCCCAGTTTACCACAAATGGATTGTGTGGGGAATGTGTTCATGTTCTTAATGTTCAATCAGTAATCTATGAAAATTCATTTTAGTCTGTTTTTTTTTTTTTTTTTCTTATACTGGTTGCTACAAATTATCCACGCAATATGATCATTCCTTGGTTTTACACATTATTCTTTTTGTTTCCTGATGGAAAGCTTAAGACTGAAAAATGTGCTGTCTTGTTCTCCGTTTCCAAGTTGCTTAAGGATTTGTAATGGTTATTTCTATGCTGTAGAATAGCAGCTTTATTTTTCCTGTAAATGCAAAGTGTGTATCCAGGGTTTGCATGGGATAGCTTTCGATCCTTGCATACATAGTCCCGCTGGCTGGCTCCGTTGTGAACACAAGTGCGAGCAGGATCCAAGGCCTAAGGAAACAAGCAGGGCGCAAATACCAGTGCAGTGAATCACCAGCAGAAATAATCGACAAGGGGACAGTATTTGCAAATAAATTTTGGTGTATTAGCCTAGCACTGTGAAATAAAAGATCTGGAAATATTAACTGCTGTGATTATCTGACAAGTGAGCAAAATTGCCAATAGTCACTACCAGTTAAGCTTGGAATTAGTTAGTCATAGTAGGCTGAAGGGTAAAAAATTAAAGTACCAATATGAAATGCCAAAAATAACTCCAGATAAAACAGAATGTTAATTTTTTTTTAACTTTCTCTGGCCTCCTTGCACCTTCCCATCTGGTATTAATTTTGAATTTATTTTATTTTATTTTAAATAATATATAAGACATCAAGGGCATTAGGACTTTGTAGCTTTGGAGCTCTGCTTTTCACGTTGAAGTGAAAAGAGCATACATTTGAAGTACACTCGTGGTTCAGAAAGCAATATCCCTCCCCCCGGGGGGGGG